>CM045728.1:52472349-52697349 GCA_024760905.1 Plotosus lineatus
ACGAGAGGGTGTGGATGAACTACTTTTTAAAATGTATGACCTTCTCCAACAAAATTAAGTAAGAAATCCTACATACTAAGATATTTATATATTTGAAGAGAATTTAACATTCTTCAAAATTATAATGTATGACTATACCATGAAAATTGACTGAATTACCTCACTTTGTATGTCACTAATCAGGATATGCTACTTTTGAGAAAATAGCAATGCGATTCCGCAAGTTGGGTCAATATGCTGGTACTGAATATGAATAAAGAAATACCCTGAGCTGTCCTCCAAGGTGGTTTGAAAATCGGCAAAAGAAGTGCATAGTTCCATTATTTTACAACAACTAGGACATGGGGAAAAAATATATATATTTTAAAATGGATAGATTATGTTTATGGATATTTGAACATGATCATGTTGAAGATTACGTTTTCAAATATGTATTTTTGGCATTACTGCATTTTCATCTCTATCAACATTCTGTGTTAGTCGGGAAAATATAATACAGTGGTACCTCAATTTACAAAATTAATCCGTTCCGGAAGTGGTTTCGTAACCTGGATTTTTCATAAGTTGAACCGCATTTTATATTTAAAACGTGTGATTCGTTCCAAGGCCCCGAAGACTACCCCATAAACCCTTTAAAAATTATAAAAGCATACCTTTTAAGGCCACCTTCTGCTTCAATATCGTACCGATGGTAGACGGGTTTGGCCATATTCCTTTGCGATATCACTCAACCGCTTGCCACGAGCCCGCTTCTTCTTTTCACTCGCATGAGGAATCACACGCGCGCATGTGTGTATGTGTGTGTGTGTGTGTGTGTGTGCGCGTTTTCCTTTCGGCTGTTCCGGCATTTTCCCTTTCTCGGGAGTCACCACAGAAAATCATCTGATTTACACATTAAATTTGGCATAGTTTTTTACGTCGGATGCCCTTCCTGTCACAACCCTTTTGCAATGGACAGAAACAGGCTGACGGCTTTGCAGCTACTCTTTATACGAAAGTCATCAATGGTTCTTTTACATGCCTCACACCATAGACAGTGAGAGACATGGCCCGCCTTTGATAACTCAGTTAGCTGCACTGGGGGGACAGTGACAATCCTGTGCGGACTCGAACCCCTAACCTTAGGATCAGCGATCCTGCGCCTTAACCACTAGACCACCACTGCCCCTGTGTGTGTGTGTGTGTGTGTGTGTGTGTGTGTGTGTGTGTGTGTGTATATATATATATATATATATATATATATATACACACACACACACACACACACACACACACACACACACACACACACACACACACATTTATTTATTATCAATAAATATCACAGTACAAAATTAAAAAGTTTTTACTTAATCATTACTACATTTTACTACATTAATACTATATTAACGAGTAAGACTCTATAGAATGTGTTTGAGAAGCATATTTTAGCGCATGTAATATGATACATAGGGTTTACTTCCGCATTGATCATTGCGAATGTAATATGTGAGCCACTCCACCGAAAGTAGGCTATTGTGTCCAAAAATGAAAAATAAGCTTTTTAATCAGTCAGATAGAGGAGGCCCAAAGCTGCAAAATGTAGCAAAAAGTTTGTCAATACCTTAAAAAGCCATTTCTTGTGTCAGCATTCAACTAAAAATTTCAAAAGACATTGTAGAGAAAAATGAGCACAAAGATTGCCCTTCTTCCAAGATCATTAGTCCTTAGCAACCAAACATTTTTATGCACCTCAGCCCTATAAACTTTTAGAAAACATGTCTAAGAAAAGTTTTAGGAAGAGATGATAAGAGAAATCATCCACATTTTAATCTAACACGCCCTTTTTTAACCCATCAGTCACCATGGTAACCCCCCAAAAATGAACAAAAAAATTACTATTTTTTCCATTTCTATTTATTCCAATAAGATTGGTATGCATCTTTTCGACCATTATATAAAGGTTCAAATGCCTTCAAATGAGACTGATTGAAAAAAAAACACTACACAAGTTCAATGACATTCAAATTAAGAAAACTATATAACAAAACTCTCTGATCTCTTTATACAAAGAAAGCTTCATCAACTCTGTCCTCATCATTATCATCTTAATCTATATCCTGCTCAGCAGAAAGGATCACATCATCTTCACAAACACCACTCATGCACACTTTTATTAACAGATGCCTCTTCATCATCAACATCAAAATCACATCTTCAAAGCCGAATTCTCGCATCGAATTTAACATCTATACTAATGCTGCTAGACAACACGGATGACATTTCATTCTCCTTTTCCAGAAATTATGTGTATTCACAATCTTATAAATAAACTTAATGACTGTTATTGAAGAGAAAGCTGGAGATAAAGTCCACATGCAGTAAACCAGAAGCAGGAAGTAAACCGGAAGTTAATGTGTGAGGGGCACTGCGCATATGCAAGCCCAAGCTAACTAATCAGTGTGCTCGTTTCAGATCTTCCTTAGGAACTATCCTGCATTGTTTATGAACATCTTCATAACCTTTATTTTATTCTCTGAAATGGTATTTTAATATCAAACAGTATCAAAAATGGAAAGACTACTTCACAACCGTTCTTCTGGTGTATGGATTATAGTGTCTTGTACCGAACTCGGTGAATAATTGCAACGAAAACCAGTAAGTTTGCTACCGTTTTTATCTAGTTATATGAGGGTACTCACCAGAAAAATGGGGGGAAAAAAAGACATTTTTCATGAGTTTTAGTTGATTTCACGTGAGCAAGTGATAGTTGAATACTTGTTTTAATAGTTTCGGCAAAAATCTAAATTTCGATAAAAATGGACCATTTTCACATTTATGGCCTTTATCTCAAAAGTGGTCTGTGCGACAAGTGCCTACTTTCGGTGGAGCACCTCATATATGATATATAGGGTTTTACTTCCAGGTACAGGACTCTTATCTTGATTCGCAGAAGGGGCCAGAACCGATCCCCTGCGAACAACGGGGGCCTACTGAAATGAGAATACAGCTTTAAATATTATGTTGTAATAACTTTCAGCATATCGCCCACTCCAGCTCGGTTTGCTTGAATACCCCTGACAATAACACACCACAGTACAAACTACAGCAGTTGAGGAACTATAACTGCTCAAAAAACAGAAATATCAACTTGCATGTCAACACTGATGACTCATTCGGCCCGATTTCAAAAAAGCTTAAAAGCTCAAGCGAATTTATTAAAGTACTGGAGCCTTTCCACAAGGTCAAAAAGAAGTTACAGACTATTCGTAAAGCCAGTCTGTTTCTTAACACCAAGGTCATTCACAATTGTAATTCAGCAAAGGTATGGAAGTATGTACACATGATTGATTACTTCATGTACACATAAATGCTTTAGAATTACCTGATGGCTGATGTTGACATCAGCATATTCACAGAAGGCGTAGCCTTTCGAGACACTAGTGGCACTGTCCTTCACCAGCTTAAAGGCTTTCAGAGGACCAAATGCAACAATCTTTCACTTGAGACACAAGAGAGAAATCAACTGTTTTTACACCCCATATCCAACATCTATAGTACAAAATGCTGAAAAAAGATCCAGTTGTCAAGCTACAAAGTTGTTAATTATAATATAACAAAATTAAGTTCAAAGTACAGAGAGATGCATCTACATATTTAGCAATAGTGCACTGTTGCCATGGCATTGCTGTGGTAACACACCAACCTGGTCGTTGTTGAGGTAATTAGGAAGCCTACCAATGAAGAACTTATGAGCCAAGTCAGGCACCACAGTGGAAACAACGCCTGACATGAAGTAAAGGAAAACAATAAAGTAAGAACTATGGATATTTTATTTTAATATTCAGATATCTGCAAGTGTTAATGAACAGATTGTGCAGCATTTAAAAGAGGGGGAAAATGCATTGCATATGGTGTAATCAAGTCTTTTTCCATAAATATCTTTTGATGATAACGTGTGTATAATAACCTTTAGGATTGTGCAATTATCAGTTTGGATATTTAAGATGGTTAAATAATGAAACCATATAAATATATACTTCGCAATAAAGTCACACTCTAGTCTGTACAATAAAAATGTATCTTAAAGACTGAGGTCTGAATCAAGACCGGCCTTCTGCCAAGGCTTCCTCCAATCTCAAATGTACTTGTACACCTGTACTGCAGACTGCAAAAATCATTGTTTTGAGAAATATTACCTCAAAATTTTCAAATCAGTTTTCCCTGGAAGATGATTTAAAGAAAATAAGTGGTTTTAATATAATTGGAGTTACATTTCAAATTTTAGGCAAAGCTGATGGCCAGGAGTTAGAAAAACAGGTTTCCCAAGTTTTAATGTTTTGCAGTCATTGCATTCTTGCTTACCATCGCAGAACATTACTCTCAATATCAAAACAATGCCAGGTATTTAGTTTTCTTCTGGAGTCTTCTAACTCAGTCCGAGTCAGAGCCAAACATGTATTTGAATTCTATTTGTGTCTCAACTGTGATCAGCAGATGGACAATACCTGGCACAACTCAGGTTTTCACTCATGCATGGCAGAGGCTGATAGTCTACCAAATGTACTTCAGAACATACAAAAGTCGAAATACCATAGAGCACTCAGATTGGACATCCAAAAAACAATGCGATCCATTTCCGGACATTGGAACAATTTAAAACATTTAAAACTTGTCTGCAAGTCTCTCAAGAAAGTTGAGTGAAGCACTAATCTCCATGAGCACTAAGAAATGTTAATATATATTACAAAAATAAAACATCCAGGTTTTGTTCTGCAAAATAGGAACTGCACAGTAGCATGATATAAATAAGATTCTGTGAAAGTCTGGTTGAAATAAGTTAATCGGTTGAGGAGCAGCGATGGATTAGAAGCAATTTTGATGATAGACAACGAACGACATGGACATCACAAGACAACAGATAGTGATCCCTGTGTCACTCCAGCTTTGCTGGAAATTGACACAATGAACATTTAAGGATCTAGTAATGACAAGTGAAAAATAGACAGCTATGGGTAATTGCCAGATTTTATAAAATAACTATGAGCTAAAACATTTTTGTATTATTGAATGTTAGCAAATATTATTCGAAAATTATAAGACTGTACCAAATAAACAAAAAATAAACTAACACCACATCTTTTCTGCCTCCATTGTGCCTCTCCACTGTTTCTGTTTGCTGGATTCTGGGTTTATTTTCACTGCCTTTGCTCCTGTACTTACAGCTTACCTGCACTCTGTGAAGGATTTGTTGAACCACTCTCTCAGTTTCAGTGATTTTTCAAGTTTTCTGCTGCCATTTTAAACAGGCTTGAAAGTCCATTTATCTACCATTATTTCACCCTGTCTGTTTGCTCTTTCCTAGTTCCTAGTGAGGTTCATATCAAGCAGATCGGACTCAAAAAGCTAAACCAAACTTCTGGGCTTTACCAGTTTCACTTGTCCGCTATTACACACATTATCTTCAAGTCTTGGTTTGTCTGTTTAATTTGTTTAGCACAAACTTGAGTGGAAGTTTTGAGCCCTTTTTCATTTATTCATTGTTAGTGTTTTCCACTTATTATAATAAACTTCAGTGTTCCAGCTAGTTTTTTACTTGTAGTGTGCAATTTTTTGCAAGCGCCCTTCAATATTTTCCCTACCCCCATGACCATGGAAACTATAGCGAATGTATAATCAGTGGGAATTATTATTTTTTTATCCGAACAGCAATGTGCAGTGTGCATTAGCTGACTTCTAAATGCTTATCCCCACCTCCATGATCCCACTTGACCACCTGGAATTACACCTATCCCCTCTGAAATTTTTCTCAGCAAAATTTTTTTAACCAAACGTCCATGCACAGCACGCATTAGCTCGGCTTGTCTTCTGTGAGGATACTTCAGAAAATCGACTAATGACACTAAGTTGAAAGGATTTCATTTTATTAGAGAATTTTTCACTTTTTTATTTAAATTTCAGACTAATGCAAATGTAGTATTAAAGTTTATATTTTATTAATAACATTTAACTGAGAATCATGATGTAAAGATGTGCATAGTAGAGCTATAACGATCAGTGAAATTAATATGCAATGCAATGCCTAATAATACTTCATCGAAACGACATACTCCATGAATAAAATAACTCATAGTTGAAATGAAAGATTTATTAAGAAAAACTGCAATCTTTTTTTTATAAACTGCCATCAATGCAATGCCGAATAATACTTCATCAAAATGACATACTCCATGAATAAAATAACTCATAGTTCAAATTAAAGATTTATGAACAAAAACTGCCATCTTTTTTTTATAATACTGGGATCATCAATTTTATAAACATTAAAGTAATTCAGTGCATTAATTAATACATTATGCACTGATTTACTTTAATGTTTGTAAAAATATGACTTTCAGTGTGTGTTTCAACTGTGTTTCTGCTTAATCGGATTAAAATATGCAGCTTGTCTGTGACTGAACTTCTTTTCCTTTTAGCTGTTCCCTTCAGGGGTGGCCATAGCAAATCATCTGCCTCCATCTCACCCTGTCCTCTGCATCTTCTTCTCTCACGCCAACGACCTTCATGTCGTCCTTCACCACATCCATAAATCTTCTCTTTGGTCTTCCTCTAGACCTTCTGCCTGGCAGTTCCAACCTCAGTATCCTACTACCAATATACTCACTATCCCTCCTCTGTACATGTCTAAACCATCTCAATCTAGCCTCTCTGACTTTGTCTCCAAAACCTCTAACATGTGCTGTCCCCTCTGATGTACTCATTCCTGAGCCTATCCATCCTCGATACTCCCAGAGAGAACCTCAACATTTTCATCTGTTACCTCCAACTCTGCCTCCTGTCTTTTCCCCAGAGCCACTGTTTCTAAACCATAAAACATCGCTGGCCTCATCACCGTCTTGTACACGTTCCCTTTCATTCTTGCCGATACCTTCCTATCACACATCACACTTTTCTCCAACCATTCCAACCTGCCTGCACATGCTTCTTCACCTCTTTTCCACACTCTCCATTGCTCTGGATTGTTGAACCTAAGTACTTAAAATCCAACACCTTCTTTATCTCTGCTCCGTTTAACCTCACCGTTCCTCTTGGGTCCTTCTCGTTCACACACACATGTACTCTTTCTTACTGAGGCTAACCTGCATTTCTCTCCTTTCCAGGGCATACCTCACCTCTCTAGATTTTCCTCCACTTGTTCTCTGCTCTCACTACAGATCACAATGTCATCCGTAAACATAATAGTCCATGGGGAATCTTGTCTAACCTCATCTGTCAGCCTGTCCATCACCATAGCAAACAAGAAGGGGCTCATAGCTAATCCTTGATGCAGTCTCATCTCCACCTTGAATTCTTCAGTCACGCCGACAGCACACCTCACCACTGTCTTACATCTCTCATATATGTCCTGCACCACTCAAACATACTTTTCTGCCACGCCAGACTTCCTCATGCAATACCACAGTTCCTCTCTCGACACCCTGTCATATGCTTTCTCCAGATCCACAAAGGCACAATGCACATCCCTCTGACCTTCTCTGTATGAAGAAGATGAAGTGAGTCGGTATGACGTCATAACACTTCAAAAACGTTTCACAATGAACTGTTCAGTATTTCTGTAAAAACAAACTTTCACAAAGAATATTTTTTTTAATCTTCAATATTTCACTATTAACATCCTCAAGGCAAACACTGCATCTGTGGTCCTCTTTTTTGGCATGAAACTAAACTGTTGTTCACAAATGCTGACCTCTGCCCTGAGTCTAGCTTCCACTACTCTTTCACATAACTTCATTGTTTGGCTCATCAACTTTATCTCTCTGTAGTTGCCACAACTCTGCAAGTCTCCCTTGTTCTTAAAAATGGGCACCAGCACACTTCTCCAGTCCGCTGGCATGTGCTCACTCTCTAAGACCTTGTTGAATGTTCTTGTCAGGAAGTCTACTGCTGCATCTCCTAGACACTTCCATACCTCCACAGGTATGTCATCAGGACCAACTGCCTTTCCATTCTTCATCCTCTTCAATGCCCTCCCTCACTTCACCCTTACTAATCTTTGCTACTTTCTGGTCCTCAACAGTCACCTCTTCTACTCTTTTTTTCTCTCTCATTTTCCTCATTTATCAGCTATTCAAAGTACTCTTTCCATCTTCCCAGCACACTTCTGTCATCAGTCAATACATTTTTCTCTCTGTCCTTTGTCACTCTAGCTTGCTGCATGTCCTTCCCATTTCTATTTCTCTGCCGTACCAGCCTGTATAAATCATTTTCTCCCACCTTACTGTCCAACCTAGCATACAAGTTATCATACGGCCTCTGTTTGGCCTTTGACACCGCTACCTTCTCCTTACGCTGTGTCTCCCTGTACTCCTGTTTACTCTCTTCAGTCCTCTCAATATCCTACTTCTTCTTAGCTAACCTCTTCCTTTATACAAACTCCTGCACTTTCTCATTCCACCACCAAATCTCCTTATCTACTGTCCTTCCAGAGGACACACCAAGTGCTCTCCTACATACTTGTCTCCCTGATCACATTAGCTGTAGTTGTCCAGTCATCTGGAAGCACTTCCTGACCACCCAAAGCCTGTTTCAACTCCTCCTTGAAGACAACACAACACTCTTCCTTTTTCAGCTTCCACCACTTTGTCTTCTGTTCTACCTTTGCCTTCTTCACCTTCCTCACCATCAGCGTCTTCCTGTACACCGCCATCCTATGCTGTTTGGTAACACTCTCACCCACAACTACTTTGGAGTCACTGACTTCCTTTAAATTGCATCGTCTACACAAGGTGTAGTCTGTCTGTGTGCTCCTACCTCTGCTTTTATAAGTCACCATATGCTCCTGCCTCTTCTGGAAGAAAGTATTCACCACAGCCATTTCCATCCTTTTTGCAAAATCGATCAACATCTGTCCTTCTGTGTTCCTGTCCTGGATACCAAACCTGCCCATCACTTCCTCATCCCCTCTGTTGCCTGCACTAACATGTCCAATGAAGTCTGCACCAATGACCACTCTTTCACCTCTGGGGGTACTCTGTATCACTTCATCTAACTCACTCCAGAATCTCTCCTTCTGTTCTAGCTCACATCCTGCCTGTGGGGCATAAGCACTAACAACATTGAACATCACACCTTCAATTTCTAACTTGAGACTCATCACTCTGTCTGACACTCTTTTCACTTCTAGAACATTCCTGACCAACCCCTCCTTCAAGATGACTCCTACTCCATTTCTCTTCCCATCCACACCATGAAAAAACAGCTTAAACCCTGCTCCTAAGCTTCTAGCCTTGCTACCTTTCCACTTGGTCTCCTGAACACACAGTATGTCCACCTTCCTGTCCACCTTCATGTCAGCCAGCTCTCTACCTTTTTCTTTCATAGTTCCAACATTCAAAGTCCCTACTCTCAGACTTTGACTCATGCTTTTCCTCTTCTCTCTCTGCCTACGGACACGCCTCCCGCCACAACAGTAGTCCAATTTCCACCAACACCTGGTTGGTTAACAGCACTGATAGCGGTCGTTGTTAACCCAGGCCTCGACCAATCCGGTATGGAGGTAATATTTGTGATTTGCATATTTGATCTGGCTCAGGTTTTATGCCGGATGCCCTTCCTGACACAACCCCCTGCATTTATCCGGGCTTGGGACCGGCATGATTGAGGGCACTGACTTGTCTCCCCCCCCGGCTGCATTTCAAGTGAGTTTCAGTTGTTTTTCTGCTTAATCGGATTATAGTATGCAGCTTGTCTGTGACTGAACTAACATTTGTAATGTTTCGATTCAATAAACAATAATTACACAAAAGGCTGCATGCATTGATACAGTTAGGCAGTTATGTTTGGGGGGGGACAAAGCTATAAAAGTAAATTCCATAATAAAATACAGTGGTACCTTGACTTACGAAATTAATCCATTCCGAGGGCAAGCTTGTAAACCAAAACGTTCATTAGATAAAACAAAAATTCCCATAAGAAATAATAGAAAACCAATTAATATGTTCCAATCCCCTCCCAAACTCATAACCTGCCACAAACACATATTTTTGACGTAATATACAGTGCTGTGCAAAAGTTTTTGCCTCTGACTAATTGGCAGTTTTCAGTGCCAATTGCATTAATTAAGAAGAAAAAAAAATCTGAACTTACAAGGGCCCGTGTGAACAAGTAATTCCCCCCCCTTAAACCTAATAGCTGGTTGAACCACCTTTTGCAGCAATAACTGCAGTCAAGCGTTTGCGATAAGAGGCAATGAGTCTATCACATCGTTTTGATGGGATTTTGGCCAACTCTTCTCTGCACAATTGTTTAAGATCAACCAGATTGGATGGTTTTCAGGCATGAACAGCCTTTTTCAGATCATGGTGTAACCCATGTAAACACATGGTTACTAATTTTATTGGAAAAAACCCTAATTTCCAACACTCCCTGAAAGCACTATAGTTTCCTAGTCCCCTTGAACGCATCATAGGCACGTGCTGCGTGCGCCTGCATGCGACCAGCAGAGAGTGCAACAGAGAGCGTGAGGAGCAGGACGCATACAGAGCCCTCGAAAAGCGACACGAGTGAGTCAACGATCAAAAATGTGATTAAGTGAACTTTTAACAAGTTTAACTAAGTTTATGTGCTTTTCAGAGCCTTGTATGTGTTTTGTTCTCTCTCAATCGAACCGGGTGGAGAGTGTTTGTTTTCTTGGAAACTCCGGTGAGTCATTACAATATGAAGCTAGTTTAAGAACCTATGCTAACTTTACACGTGGTGAACCTATGCTAACTTTTCACGTGGTGACTTTTAAAGCTGTGTGCACTATTTTGTCTTTAAAAGGCTAAGACCAGTCGGAGTACATAACAAAGATTGTGCTGTGCACAAAATGAACCTTACATTTTATTTTTTCTAAATGTTTTGTTGAAGCACTTTTGCTAATGCACTAAAGTAGTGCAGATAAGCTGTTTTGTTTGTATTACATTCCATTCAGTGCCTTTCATGCACTTTTGTCATTTTATTTAGGAATTATTGTTGTTAAATATTTTATTCATTGTGTCTGTACTGCATGTGCAGACTGGTTTTTTAGTGGATCTGGATTTGATCTTGAAGCTGGTTTCGGACACGGATGGCGGGCCAAATCCAGTGAGAACTCTTGGTGGATCCAGAAGCAGTGTGGCCAACTGTTCTCTGGATGCGAGAGTAGATCTACAGACCCAACCACTTCAAATCACAGGATCCCAGATAAGAACAAATAAAAACACCTTTATCCCAAACGGATCAAACTCCTGGAAAAGACTCCCGGGTTCACACGAATCGAACCTTTGAGACTTAAGATTATTTTATTTTTAATTTGTAAAGAAAGTTCTACAACATTGTTTGCACTGTTTCTTGTAATATTGTTAATTGTAATAAATCTGCCGGCTGTTCAACTTTAATTCTATACAATTCATTTTACTCCTCTAGAACCTAGTATAAAATCTAGCACAGCTATATCAAGCTGGTGTTACAATGCCACAGCATCTCAATAGGGTTTAGGTCGGGACTTTGACTAGGCCACTCCAAAACCCTTATTTTGTTCTTTTTTTAGCCATTCAGAAATGGACTTGCTGGTGTGCTTCGGATCGTTGTCTTGCTGCAGAACCCAGGTGCGCTTTAGCTAGAGGTCTCGAACTGATGGATGAACATACTTCGCTGGGATTTCTTGGTAGCAAGCAGAATTCATGGTTCCATCAATCGTGACAAACAAATTGCCCAGATACTGAAGCAGCAAAGCAGGCCCAGATCATCACACTTCCACCATAGTTTTTCACTGTTGGCACAATGTTCTTTTTATCAAATGTACTGTTCCTTTTATGCCAGATGTATCGGGATGCATTTCTCCCAAAAAGTTCGACTTTAGTTTCATCAGTCCAGAGGACATTTGTGAGGCGCTCCACCGAATGTCGGTGCTTGTCGCAAGTGATGTATGGTGCTTGTGAGGCAAAGCACAGCTTATCCGGACTTCCCATCTTTCAAGTGAGCAAGTGAAAGTTGAGTACTAAACAAGTATTCAACGCACAACATGTGTAGGAGATGATCAAGATGATTCTTGGCAAAAGTGAGTCGTGCCTTGGTATTCTTTTTTGTCAACAGTGGATTTCACCTCGGGACTCTTCCATGGATGCCATTTTTGCCTCATGTCTTTCTGATGGTGAAGTCGTGAACAATGACATTAACTGAGACAAGTGAGGCTTGTAGTTGTTTAGAAGTGGATTATGGATCCTTTGTGACTTCTCCGGTTAGTCTGCGCCGTGCTCTTGGAGTAATTTTGGTAGGTCGGCAACTCCTGGGAAGGGTCACCACTGTGCCATGCCTGCTCCATTTATGGATAATGACTCTGACAGTAGTCCGCTGGAGTCCCAAATATTTACCAATGACTTTGTATCCTTTGCAAGACTGAGACATCTCTATAATATTCTTTCTTGTTTGCTCTTGAAGCTCACTGAATGATGATATGATGATATGTATGATATGTATGATGATATGTGTTCAGTATGGCCTACCTCACCTTGTCAGACAGGTTTTATGTAAGGGATCTCATGATTGGAAATGTCTGGCATTCTGGAGGTTCATGTAGGTTGGGATAGGATTTTGCTACGGGATGTAGTTTTCCTCGGCGACAATCTTTTCAAATATCTTGATGAAATCTTCAGCAGCCTCCTTGTCAGCTCTGGCTCCTGCTCCATGATGAACCATGGAATGGATTCCAGGCCATTTCTTAAAGGTCTCAAACCACTCCATCAAAGCCTTGAAGGTACACGCAGAAGAACCAGTTGAACTTTCTTCCTCTTTGGCGATTTTCGCCTTCAGATCTTCGTAGATGGCCTTGGTGATCGTATCGCCATCGATCTCTTTCGACTTGATCCACAATAGGAGAAGCCTCTCCATGTCATCATTGAGTCTGAATCTTTTTTTAGATAGAACACTAACCCCCTTTTCTGATTTAACATTCTTCAACATGGCCTTCTGTTTGAGAATTGTACAGATGGTCGATGCATTCTTTCCATACTCCTTACACAGATCGGCCATGCGGACTCTTTCTCCATGTTTGTCTATGATTTCAAGTTTCATTTCAAGAGAAATCGGTTTTCTCCTCTTGAACACTTCTTGAAGAAGAAGAATACATCAGCCACCTTCTTACAACCCATCTTAGAAACACTGGCATATGCACAATAAAAAATAAGACTAAAAAAGTCACAAAATTCGAACCACAGAAAAGAGAAACTTTTGTATGCGTGCACTCTACAAATACTGTCTCAGAAAGAAGCACGGAGGAATACACGCGGAACAATATGAGGCTGATTGGCGCATATGACCCTGAGAAACATGCTTTTTGGACATACTGGACCAGGTTTAAGTGTGATTGTGCATCCTCTACACTAGGTGGCAGTGGCGCTCTCAGTGTTTTCTATGGTGTAGGCAGGGGAAAAGGCACTGAGCAACCGATATGCAGTACACTATTTATAGTCGCGGATGGGGGTGTCCTCCTATAGAGGGCGTCACAGAAAATAATTGAGAATTACTTTCATAGTCTGCAAAGTAGTAGTGGGTGAGAGTGTTGCCAAACAGCATAGGATGGTGGTGTGCAGGATGACACTGATGGTGAGAAAGGTGAAAAAGGCAAAGGTAGAGCAGAAGACAAAGTGGTGGAAGCTGAAAAAGGAAGAGTGTCGTGTTGTCTTCAAGGAGGAGTTGAAACAGGCTTTGGGTAGTCAGGAAGTGCTTCCAGAGGACTGGACAACCACAGCCAATGTGATCAGGGAGACCGGTAGGAGAGTATTTGGTGTGTCCTCTGGAAGGAAAGTAGATAAGGAAACTTGGTGGTGGAATGAGGAAGTGCAGGAGTGTGTACAAAAGAAGAGGTTAGCCAAGAAGAAGTGGGACATTGAGAGGACCGAAGAGAGTAAACAGGAGTACAGGAGACACAGCGTAAGGCGAAGGTAGCAGTGTCAAAGGCCAAACAGAGGGCGTATGATGACTTGTATGATAGGTTGAACAGTAAGGAGGGAGAAAATGATCTATACAGGTTAGCACAGCAGAGAAATAGAGATGGGAAAGACGTGCAGCAAGTTAGAGTGATAAAGGACAGAGAGGGGAAATGTATTGACTGATGACAGAAGTGTGCTGGGAAGATGGAAAGAGTACTTTGAAGAGCTGATGAATGAGGAAAATGAGAGAGAAAAAGAGTAGAAGGGGTGACCGTTGAGGAGCAGGAAGTAGCAAAGATTAGTAAGGGAGAAGTGAGGAGGGCATTGAAGAGGATGAAGAGTGGAAAGGCAGTTGGCCCTGATGACATACCAGTTGAGGTATGGAAGTGTCTAGGGAGGTAGCAGTAGATTTTCTGACAAGAATATTCAACAAGGTCTTAGAAAGTGAGCAGATGCCAGAGGAATGGAGGAGAAGTGTGCTTGTGCCCATTTTTAAGAACAAGGGCGATGTACAGAGTTGTGGCAACTACAGAGGGATAAAGTTGATGAGCCATACAATGAAGCTATGGGAAAGAATAGTGGAAGCAAGACTAAGGGCAGAGGTCAGCATTTGTGAACAACAGTTTGGTTTCATGCCAAGAAAGAGCACCACAGATGCAGTGTTTGCTTTGAGGATGTTAATAGAGAAGTACAGAGAAGGTCAGAAGGAGCTGCATTGTGCCTTTGTGGATCTGGAGAAAGCATATGACAGGGTGCCGAGAGAAGAACTGTGGTATTGTATGAGGAAGTCTGGAGTGACAGAGAAGTATGTTAGAGTGGTGCAGGACATGTATGATAGATGTAAGACAGTGGTGAGGTGTGCTGTCGGTGTGACAGAAGAGTTCAAGGTGGAGGTGGGACTACATCAAGGGTCAGCTCTCAGCCCCTTCTTGTTTGCTATGGTGATGGACAGGCTAACAGATGAGGTTAGACAAGAATCTCCATGGACTATGATGTTTGCAGATGACATTGTGATCTGTAGTGAGAGCAGAGACCAAGTGGAGGAAAATCTAGAGAGGTGGAGGTATGCCCTGGAAAGGAGGGGATTGAAGGTTAGTCTTAGTAAGACAGAATACATGTGTGTGAACGACAAGGACCCAAGAGGAACTTTGAGGTTACAGGGGGCAGAGATAAAGAAGGTGGAGGATTTTAAGTACTTAGGCTCAACAATCCAGAGCAATGGAGAGTGTGGAAAAGAGGTGAAGAAGCGCGTGCAGGCAGGTTGGAATGGATGGAGAAAAGTGTCCGTGTGATGTGTGATAGGAGAGTATCGGCAAGAATGAAGGGAAAAGTGTACAAGACGGTGATGAGGCCAGCAATGTTGTATGGTTTAGAGACAGTGGCCCTGGGGAAAAGACAGGAGTCAGAGTTGGAGGTAGCAGAGATGAAAATGTTGAGGTTCTCTTTGGGAGTAACGAAGATGGATAGGATCAGAAATGAGTACATCAGAGGGACAGCACATGTTAGATGTTTTGGAGATAAAGTCAGAGAGGCTAGATTGAGATGGTTTGGACATGTACAGAGGAGGGATAGTGAGTATATTGGTCGTAGGATGCTGAGGTTGGAACTACCAGGCATCATGCTTTATTATTTTCTTTTCTATTTTGGAACAAATTAAAATTCAGACTAGTTTGGCTTCAGTCAGTAAGTACAATTTAAAAAAAAAAATCACAACATTGCCAAAATTTTGTACATCAAAAAAGAAAAGAAATAAGAAACTGGCTTAGGTTTTCCTGGACATTTTATTGTTCCTTTAAAAGCCACTCAAAATATGTGTAAATGGCGCTCTATTATGCTTACTATTTTACAGTTTTACAAGTTTTAAAACACTCATCTTTAGCTATGTGGTGCAGGTTGACTAAATGTCTGTCGCAGTTTCAAAATATAGTACCTTATAAACCTCCCAGTAATCCAGAGCTTTAACTACAGAGTCACTACTTCCACATGCGTGTACCGTCTCTTGGGTGGCCTTGGTGTGCCAGTGAAAGAGCTGGAGGAAGTGGCTGGGGAGAGCAATGTCTAAACCTTGCTGCTTAGGCTGCAGCCCCTGCAACCTGAAACCAGATTAAGCAGAAGATGACTGAAGAAGACTAACAGATATATGTAAACTATTCTCTGTGATATAAACAGTACAGTAGGCCCTCGTTATTTGCAGGGGTTTGGTTCAGGCCCCTCCCACGAATGAAGATAATCCGCAAGTTCTGTACCCGGAAGTAAAACCCCATGTATCATATTACATGCGCGAATGATCAACCGGAAGTAAAATACTATGTATCTATTACATGCGCTAAAATATGCTTCTTAAACACATTCTATAGACAGTCTTACTCATTAATACAGTATTAATAATTAAGAAAAACTTTTTAGTTTTGTATTGTGATATTTATTGATAAAATATAAACATTATACAGCATATAAGAACACCTTTAAATGCATTTTCCATGAGACATACAGCACTGTAGTTTTCAAAAATGCCCACTAGAGGAAGGTATTGCATTACTATATTGGTAAGTCATGAGATGACTGAATTCAGGTATGAACTGCATTCAGTCCGAGCAGCTCAGCCATGCCTCTCAAACGGAGCGAGTAGAAAACAGAGTTTTAGAGTGAGAGAGTTAGAAAGCATTACAATTCAAAGAAGCGGTGATGTGATGCGAGTTAATCTTCTGGCGCGGTGAGCGTGCTTTTGTTTATTGTGAGTAGATGAGAATAGTGAATTCAGGTGTGTGCCACCAAGCAGTTCAGCCACACCCCTCAGTCGAAGCAGAGAGAAAACAGTTAGAGGCATAGCCACCAAAATCAAAGTCCCCCCAAAATACAGACCATAACAAAAAGGTCATAAAATAATTCCTCTTCAGGCACTTCAGAGGAAACTGTCATTTCTTCCAGAGAAAGTCTTATTTCTTCAGAAGAAACATCCAATGTCATTACCTTTTTCTGGCGCTTAGCCGACATTTGAGTGGCATCATAGAACTTAACTGGTAATTAAAACACACTTAAAAAAAGGCTCATTAACAACTTGTGTGCAAATGAGGAAAAAGCGACGTTACATCATCTCAACCAATCAGTAGGAAGGAGGACAGTCATTGGCTGAATTTGAATGACATGATTGTTGCTTGGCAATCCGCAAATATGCAAACCGTGAGTGCAAATCCGCAAATAGTCAAGGGCCGACTGTACATGCATAATCTCTTACGTATTCTGTTGGCTCATCAGGCCGGTGCTTGTTCCCGGTTTCTGTAGCATGAAGCTACCAGGAGTTCAACTCCTCTTAGATGGGACGGTAGTCCATCGCAGGTTACTTTCTCAGTGTATTTTTACTGGTACTCATTTACACTGCTGGGTGAACAGAGCACTCTTGTGGTTAAGACTTTGCCCAGGGGTCTTAGCACAGTGGGGGTCTAACTAAGATTTGAACACATAACATCCTGATCATGAGCCCAGCCCCCTAACCACTACGCCACTGACCTCACATAGCATAATCTCTACCACTGTCCAATTTATACCGTCAAGGATGTATGTCCTGTCAAACCACCCAACCCTATAAATAAATATTATTCCTGATTGATGATAGATAGACAGATAATGGATATTTTTTTAAAGTAGGTACATCGAGACGAGATTGCTACATATCTACATACATGGTATTGAAAATGTATAAAAATATTGAGTGCCCTATAATCACAGAAAATGTAATGTAGATAAAAACTTGCCCTACTTTGGATGTGATACAGCATGAAATCGTTGCAGTAAGTGTATTAACAACGTAACAATAATATACTGTTGGCACTGTGGACATAATGAAGGCATATGGGGTTCACATGGGTTGGGCACAATCTAGATGCCAGTCAAATGTACTGGATGTAGTTAACATGTACAATGGACAGGATAGAAATGATCGATGCTGTGCCATTCTTAACATTAATGTTAAAATGTGGCTTAATGAAAGGTGCCTGACCATCATGATGGAGCACATGCGACTACTGTTACAATTTTAAAATGTAAAAGCAAACCATAAAGGTTCTGGGTAAACTAGACTAAAAAAATTATCTAGTAGTCTCAGGGACTATTCTGCAATATCCATCTCACCTTCAGCAAATAATTGCTGTGTGTGCATGTTTTATGAGCTTTTGCTGTACTTATAGCGGGTTGTAGTGAGAAGAATTACCTCTAAAAAGGCAAAAGTTCTTGTCCTGGTTGATCTGCACTGCAAGAACCAGGTTTCCTAAAGCCTGAGTCAGGCCACAACCACAACACATCTGGGTGTTAAAGAAGTCCATCATGGACTCCTGTAACACAGCCAAGAGATGGACGACACTGCGATCATGACATTTCATAACAATAAACAAACAAGTTGTAAAATATGCAAAGGAATAGAATTGGACTTCGGTAATAGGCCCTTGACTAGTCGCGGTTTTGAACTCACGGTTTGAGTATTCATGGTCTGCCGAGCAACTGACACATCACTCAAATTCAGCCAATGGCTGTCCTCCTTCCTGCTGATTGGGTGAGATGATGTAATGCCTATTTTACTCATTCGTGCACAAGTTGTCAATGAGACTCTTTTTTCATGTTTAATTACCAGTTAAGCTCTATGATACCACTCAAATGCTGTGTGTTTTCTCTGGCTAAGCAATAGAAGAAATAAGACTTTCTCCTGAAGAAACGACAGTTTCCTCTGAACTGTTGTATTAAAGTCTTTTTCAATTAGTATTCCAGTACAGTACCTAAGTTAATTCTTAAAATGTTTGTGCGTGAGATTTTATGTTCTGTAGCATGTTTAACAAACAATACCAAAAAGATAAACTTTATTACGCTTCATGTCCTTTTACATTGAACTTGGAGTGACGTCTCCAAGATGGCGCTGCCTAGAGGGCAACATCGCGGAGTTCTCAAGAGTCAAATTGTTTTTTTGTTCGTTTTAAATTGTTTGTTCATGTTTTGCACTATGCTCGTCTATGACCGGTCGACCTTACTACAGCTATGATCAGCTTCGGGCAACTAAGCACGCAACAACTTCTATCGTGAGCTAATATGCTAAGGGAGTCAATAAGCCCAGGCGGAATTCTCAGAGTCTCCAGCGCTTGGTTAGCACTTCCGGTCATACTGCTTGAAAATGTTCAGTCCCTGCAAAACAAGATGGACGAGCTTCATACTCAGATTGCAGCACAGAGGGAGCTACAGGACTGCTCCATGCTGTGTTTCTGTGAAACATGGCTCAAGGAGAGTACAGTGGTATGAAAAAGTATCTGAACCTTTTGGAATTTCTCACATTTCGGCATAAAATCAACATCAAATGTGATCTGAACTTTGTCAAAATCACACAGATGAAAAAACAGTGTCTGCTTTAACTAAAACCACCCAAACATGTATAGGTTTTCATATTTTAATGAGGATAGCATGCAAACAATGATAGAAGGTTAGGAATAAGTAACTGAACCCTCTGCCTGAAGAGACTTGAAGAGCAATTGAAACCAATTTTTACCAAATAATTTAAGTCAGGTGTGTGCCCAATCACTGATGAGTGGCTTAAAGCTGCCCTGTCCACTATAAAACGCACACTTGGTAAGAATTGTCTTGATGAGAAGCATTGTCTGATGTGCACCATGGCTCACTCAAAAGAGCTGTCTGAAGACCTGCGATCAAGAATTGTTCATTTGTATAAAGCTGGGAAAGGATATAAAACCATCTCTAAAAGTATGGATGTTCATCAATCGACGGTCAGAAAAATTGTCTACAAATGGAGAGAGTTTGGCACTGTTGCTTCTCTCCCAAGGAGTGGCCGTCCACCAAAGATGACACCAAGAGTTCAGCACAGAATACTCAAGAGAGGTAAAAAAAAAATCTAGAGTGTCTGCTAAAGACTTGCAGAAATCACTGGCACAGTCCAATATCTCTGTGCACACATCATCTATATGCAAAACAATGGCCAACAATGGTGTTCATGGGAGGACTCCAAGGAGGAAGCCACTGCTGTCAAAAAAACATTGTTGCTCGTTTAATGTTCGCAAAAAGGCACTTGGACACTCCACAGAAGTTTTGGCAAAATATTTTGTGGACTGATGAAACCAAAGTTGAATTGTTTGGGAGAAACACACAACGTCATGTGTAGAGGAAAATTGGAACAGCTCACCAACATCAACACCTCATCTCCACCATGAAGCATGGTAGAGGGTGCATCATGGTTTGGGGCTGTTTTGCTGCCTCGGGGCCTGGACAACTTGCAATCATTAATGGAAAAATGAATTCAAAAGTTTATCAGGATGTTTTGCAGTAAAACCTGAGGCCGTCTGTCAGACAGTTGAAGCTAAAAAGAGGATGGATGCTGCAACAAGACAATGATCCAAAACACAGAAGTAAATCAACTTCAGAATGGTTTCAGAAGAACAAAATACATGTTCTGAAGTGGCCAAGTCAAAGTCCAGACTTGAACCCCATTGAGATGCTGTGGCATGACTTCAAGACAGCGATTCATGCAGGACATCCCAGGAATCTGACTGAACTACAGCAGTTTTGTAAAGAAGAATGGGCCAAGATTAGTCCTGATCGATGTGCCAGACTGAGCTGCAGCTACAGGAAGCGTCTGGTTGAAGTTATTGCTGCCAAAGGGGGGGGCCACAAAATATTAAATGTGATGGTTCGGTTACTTATTCCTTCCCCTTCTGTCATTGTTTGCATGCTACCCTCATTAAAATATGAAAACCCATAAATGTTTGGGTGGTTTTAGTTAAAGCAGACCCTGTTTTTTCATCTGTGTGATTTTGACAAAGATCAGATCACATTTGATGGTGATTTTATGCAGAAATGTGAGAAATTCCAAAAGGTTCAGATACTTTTTCATACCACTGTATACCCGATGAGGCGATTGCACCAGCCGGCTACACGGCCTTCATCCCCTGCGATCCCAAGCACTGGAGTCGTCATTCGACCCCTTCCCGCCTGGGCTTATTGTTAGCCGGGGTGTGGCTAGCATTGAGCTACCATGACATATTATCTCACAATAGGAGTTGAAGACTCCAATCTCATAGCTGTAGTAGGGCCAGCCGGTCATAGACAAGCATTGTGCAAAACATGAACAAACAAAACAACAAATAAAACAAATCAAAAGAAACAACATGACTCTGACAAGTCCGCCTGGGCTTATTGTTGGCCAAGGTGCGGCTAGCATTGAGCTACCAAAGCATATTAGCTCAGGATAGCGTGCTTAGTTGCCCCAGGACTCCGATCTCATAGCTGTAGTAGGGTCGAACGGTCATAGACGAGCATAGCAAAACATGAACAAACAAAATAACAAATAAAACAAATTAAAACGAACAACAAAACAATTTGACTTATAACTCTGCGACGTTGCCCTCTAGGCAGTGGCATCTTAGAGGCGTTATTCCAAGTTCAATGTTAAAGGACATGAAGCGTAATAAAGTTTATCCTTTTGGTATCGTTTGTTAAACATGCTACAGAACATAAAATCTCACGCACAAACATTCTAAGAATTAACTTAGGTACTGTACTGGAATAATAATTGAAAAGGACTTTAATACTAGTGCTTTACAAAGGTATATGCTGTATGTGTATATTTTATCATCAATAAAAATAAGAGGAAAAATTGAAAAGTTTTTCTTTATCATTACTATATTTTACTACATTAATACTGTATTCATGAGTAAGACTGTCTATAGAATGCGCTTAAGAAGCATATTTTAGCGCATATAATAGATACATAGTATTTTACTTCCAGCTGTTCATTCGCGCATGTGACGTGATACATGGGGTTTTACATCTGGGTACAGAACTCACGGATTATCTCGATTTGCGGGAGGACTCGGAACCGAACCCCCGCGAATGTCGAGGGCCTACTGTAATCTAGTAAACCAACTCACAATGCAAGCAGATCCAACTATCAAAAGTAGATGATACTTGTCTCTGTTATGCTGAAGGAGATGTTGCCCACATAAAGCCACCGAGCTTGACGTGTCATTTGGCTACCCACAACAGGCACAGAAGCTGGAGTTGCAGTCAGACCCTCATGGGTCATTGTAGATAGCAGGCAGTGTTAGGAATTTGGCCAACAGCTGAGCATAGAATTCACAAGCAATCATTTATACAACTAAAGCAAATCAACTTAGATTTACTCTTATATGCTGTGTGAAATATGAACATACTGCAATGCTATTTATAGTGTTGTGTACACGTATGAGTACTGTATCCTACAAAAAGTTTTTTTCATATAGCTGACGCACAAAATATCTCTCAAGAATATAATTATTTCAAACATCAAGTTATTTTTGGCACACGCTTCACCTTCCATTGCTTTGTACTACATGGGTGTGATGTGCTCGAAACCAGGAGGAGAAACATTCCAATACTTTTTCCCTTTGTTTGTGGAAACTGGCTGTCACAATGGTCTTTATCAACAGTATGAGTAGGGCTTTTTAAACATTTACACTCTCATATAAGCAGATTTAACAAAAATTGTAAATGTGTAATAATTAATCCAGAGGTGACAGTTGTAGGGGGGAAAACTGCCTGAAGAATATTAGGAAGAAACCAAAGGAAACAGCAGCAAATCTTATTTTGAGTGGCACTGGACACTGGAATTATCATTCATTACTCTAGTACAGTGGTACCTTGACTTACGAATGTCCCTTATAACGAGTTTTCCATGATACAAGCTTCAGTCACACCAATAATATGCCCCATCCAACAATAAAAAATTTGACTTACGAGCTCTCCTCAAAATGGCTTTTCCGGGCTGATTAGCCTCATATTCTTCCGCGTGTACCCAAGCTTCGAAAACGCCTTGTGCCGTGCTTCTCAATTATTTTCTGTGACGCCCCGCTAGGAGGGGAAAAGAAAAAAAAAAAAAAAAAAACACTTCACGCCCTCTCAGCGGCCCGCGCACGACTATAAATAGGGTTTACTGCACTTCATATCGTTTGCTCAGTGCTTTTTCCCTACACCATAGCGTGACAATGAGAATGCTACTGCCAACTACTGCAGTGGATGCACAATTACACTTAATTCTAGTACAGTATGGGAAAAAAGCATGTTCCCCAGGGTCCCCCCCCAGCATCACGCCCCATTATTTGAGAAGCACTGGCCTTGTGGGAGCTCACAAAGAGCCTTTCATTCCTGCCATTCGTAGTATGCACACGCACAAAATTATCCTCTTCCTCCTCTGTTATGCACCACCTCCTGCCTCTCCACGTGATGACATCTCCACAGTTGATGATCGGAAGGGTTAGTTGACTTATTATTTACTCAGGTTATATTATTATTATTAATGTTAATGTACATGTTTATCTTTAATATGTTAGGTTAAATCTACTCGTTTGTGGTACTATGAGTTTGGTTGGGGGTTGGAACGGATTAGTTGGTTTTCTGTTATTTCTTATGGGAATAATTGTTTCATCTCACAAAATTTTGGGCTTACGAGTTTCCCCTCGGAACAGATTAAATTCTTAAGTCAAGATACCACTGTATGGGAGAATCCATCTTGTTCCTGGATACTTACCTTCCTGAAGATTTTAACTCCAACCTTAGTGGGGCCCAAGTGACAGATCTAATAATCACCTTAATCTTCATTTTAAAGTCTTAAGCCTAGATTAAATGGGTACGTGGGCATAATTAAGGTCAAACTCTTCAGGAAGGTATGTCTCCAGGGACAAGGTTGGGTACCCCTGCTCTAGTACGACTGTATTGAACAACAATCATGAACAGTGTATACCTCCCGCCCGTATCAGCAGACCCCATGGTGGTCACTGCTCCTTCTCTTCCTGTCTCTCTCTCTCTCAGCTCAGGCTCCTAGAGCTGCTCCTCCCATGGTGCTTGTTCCCTTTATCTCTGTCAAAGCAAAAGCAGCATGCCCAAATGGTTTACAATTGCCACATTGGTTTCTTGCAACTTTCCAAAGTCCAAGCAACAATGATGGATAAAATTGGCATGTTGTTAATATTGCTGCATACATCTTTACTCAACTCAATGTTTTTGCTCTGAAGAAAACCATGTGTGCAAATAGAGTGAGTTGCATTCTATTCATGTTGAATACAAAAACAATTTAGTAAGTCACAGAAACATCAGCTGTTTACCATGTGATAAGGTACAATACTGTTAGCTAGATCACTAACCTAATGAAATAAAAGGCAGTGTCACCTTGTGTCGAACCATGCCAGCTCACCTGACACCAGTAAGTAGTAAGCGCGATTGTTTTAATTTATTTTCATTCGCTACCTTATAAACGAGGAAGGGTACTCTCATTACGTTACATATTTTCCGTTAACTTTCTCTGGACTCTGTCAAAATCTGACATTATTTATCTGCAACTCCAAATCGGGGGTAAGGTGAATTACACAGGACTTAGAATAGCACCTAGTGCTGTAGAGCAGTTGTAGTGTAGTTGCTTTGACTTCTCGCTTCAAGCCTCATCTGCAACCGCCATCTAGCTCATTGAGTGAAAATAAGGCAGAGTGCGTAAGTTATTCCTGATGGTACAAAGCTTCTGCTAACTCTCACATTTTCTCTTCGCGGCACACCCTGATAACTAGGCACCCTATGGCCCTAGGCTACATATATGAGGGATCTCACAGCAGGCAGGTTGAGCCCCAAAGGTGTAGTATGCAGACCCAACAGCATGTGAACATGCCCTGGTGTTCACTAGTCAACCATCCGCTGCATTGTGGATAAAGCCCTTGTGGTAAAGGCTAAGAGAAGGCCAACTCTGACTCTAAACACGGGTAGATGGAGCCCGTTAGCTTTCTAACAAGCACTCCACCACATGCCCCAGCTATGGGTTAAATAGCAGTCAGCCAATGAGTCACCTGATGTTCCTGAGTTGGAGAGGAGCAGCATGCCAACATCTGTGGCACATGAAATGTTTGTGGCCTCATTAACAGAGAGATGGACAGATACTGTGTAAAGGTTCTAGGTATCGCCGAACACTGGTTTCTCAACCGAGGAAAATTCACAACAGATTCTGGTAACTCAGTTTACCTATCTGGCAAAGACAACGGCCAAAGAAGCAGTGGTGTTGGTTTCATCCTAAAAAAACGGCCAGCCAAGACAGTATTACGATATAATCCCATTAGTGATAGAATCATGACACTAAGGCTTTGTGGACACGCAATGAACATCTCATATGTCCAGGTGTATGCCCCAAACACAGATGCAGATGAAGAAGAGGTGGAGTCATTCTATGATGAATTACAACACATCATGGATAATATAGTACCTCCGAAAGACATCACTATCGTGATGCTTGATTGGAACACTAAAATTGAAGCAAGCATGCATTCAAATGAAAACATTGGAAGATTTGGCTTGGGTCAATGGAATGAGAGGGGAGAGCGGATGGTAGAATTCTGTATAGAAAACAACCTGATCATTGGGAACACCATATTCCAGCATCACCCACACCAATTGCACACATGGATTAGCTCAGGAGACAGAGTCCGGAATCAGATTGATTACACCATGGCAAAATAATGACTGAGATCAAGTTAACTGAACGTCAAGACAAGACCTGGAGCAGACGGTGGTAGTGACCACCAGATGGTTATATGCAAGTTGAAACTGAAAAACTATATAACTTATCACATATACCTGACAAGTTCACAGCTGAGGTGAGAAACAAGTTTGCCCTCCTCCTCCAATGGTCTGAAGAACAGAGCATGCTTAATCAGCTTTGGGAAGAGATGAAGGACACCATGCAAAAAAAGCTGCTCAAAACCATATACCAAGGGCTAAAAAGTACAAAAAAACCCATGGATCGCAGCTGAAACCATGGACATAGCAGGCAAACGGAGACAGGCCAAAATCAAAAAGAACCTTAAAGAATGGAGCCATCTGGACAGAGAATTCAAAAGAAATATAAATAAATATAAAAATTTATCCTCTTGTGGATAAAAGGAAATATCTGGAAGGCAAGTGTCAGGAGGCTGAACACTGCAGTGGGACTGCAAAAAAGGCGTTTCAACTTGTGAAGGAGATAACAGCATGCTCAGAGGAAGAAGACATCAAGAAAAGATGAGCCCAATACTGTGAAGCACTATACAAAAGAAGTGGAAACGATCCTGACACTAATGTAAGACCTTGCAGAAACTTGGAACCATTACCACTTAGAGAGGAGGTATAAAAAGCACTAAAACAGCTAACAAATGGGAAGTCCCCTGGAATTGATGAATTGCCAACAGAATTATGGAAAGCCGCTGGTGACAAAGGCATTGACCTTTTATGAAAACTATGCACTAAAATTTGGGAGGAATAGGAGTGGCCAAACGATTGGTGTCGTGCTGTACTCGTGACCATATATAAAAAAGGGAATATTACTGAATGCAGCAATTACAGAACAATCAGTTTGATAATGCATGCCAGCAGAAGATCAAGCAGGTTTTGTGACAGGGAGGGAAACCAGGGAACATATAGTCAACATCAGGGAAATAATAGAATGCAGTGGACACAATATACCACTGTATTTGTGCTTCATTGACTACTCAAAGGCTTTTGACTGTGTCAGCCATGGCCAATTATAGGAGATCATGTCTGCAATGGGATTTCCAGAATGCATTATCTGTCTGTTAAGTAAACTTTATAAAGACCAGGAGTCAGCTGTTAGAACAAGCCGTGGCCTTTCACACTTGTTCAAAATAGGTAGGGGTGTGAGACAGGTACATCGCATCACCCAGCCTATATAATCAGTACGCAGAAGACATCATGAGAAATGCATTGGATGGTAAAGTATGGGGAGTGAAAATCGGAGGTGTATGAAGGAATATTCTCCGATATGAAAATGACACCACCTTGATCGCAACAAAGAAGAACTGCTGAAAATGATATCAGCTTTGAAGAAAGCCAGTACACCTAAGGGTCTTCTACTAAATGTGAAGAAAACCAAAGTTATGGCATTAGCTCACAGCAGGACTGATTTCTCAGGCTTCATTCTTGAAGGAGAGAAGATTGATGAGGTAAAGGAGTTCATCTACCTGGGTTTCCTCATTACAGTTGATGGCAAATGCAGTGCAGACATTTGGAGACGGGTGGCAATGGCTCATACACGCATCCAGAACATGGCATCAATCTGGAAGAGCAGAGGTATCCATATACTGTACAATTGAAAATCCGGGACACAGCTTTTGCCATTGCATCATATGGCAGTGAATCCTGGGCCATGACTAAGTCTGATCAACAAAAGGTAGATGCCTTTGAAATGTGGGCATATCAACGACTACTTAGGATACCATGGGCCGCAAGAAAAGGACACCATTGGGAGCACTATGATACTGAGGCAGCACATTGCGGTTCGAAAGCTGAGGTACTTTGGACATGTTGTGCGTCGAGGAGGTTTTGACAAAGAAATCACCCAGGGATCAATTGAGGCAAAAAGATAGAGAGGAAGACCCACAACAGCATAGAATAATGACATCAAGACCTGGACCGGCTTACAACTAGTTGATGCGTCAACAGCAGCAACAGACAGGAGGCGCTAGCGAGAGATCATGCGGGTCACCCGCAGCGCTGTTCGCCATAGGACTGAGTGAGAATTCCGATTCGAGTCAGAGGTGCTAGCACACGCTAACTCGCTGATATTTCACTGAAAAGATTCCCAGTCAAGAATGTACACGTGGCTTGAATTAAAACAGACGGCCACGCAAGGGAATCGTCATTTCATAAATGCACTGATGTAGTATTCGCTATAATATTATCCAACAGATGAATTACGGTAACATGTTTATATGAGGGTAATGATTCCCGAAAGCCCTGTAACATATCAGGAAAAAATGTGACCGTTCACTTCAGAGCACACAGTGCTAGTTTGTCGTGAATATTTCATAAAACCACTTCGATTTTAATACAGTATTTCCATTCGCTCCCAAACAGTCACCGACTAACACGAGTCTGTCACTACCGGCGTACACCCACAAAAATCAACTGGCGTGTTAGATCAAACGTTTATAAGGACAGGAAGTACACGTTATCACTTCCAGGTCAAGTACAGAACCAATTCAAGGAGGGCGGTTTTTTGTTTTATGAAGTTTCGAATAAACTGTGTCCAACAATATACTATTTGATTATAAAATAATAATAAACATTGATATTTCATCCTTAATAAATCATAAACATGTTACCCAGGCAGTTGTTCCCTCGTATTTTTTTTATTTAAAAGACATTTTCAGGAGTACAGTAGGGCAAATACAGTAAGAACAGGATTGTCTCAAGAGTTTATATTATGCTATTATTTTAACCTGTTTTCACTATCCGTACACTCAGGGGATTTGGGAACTCGTTATTTATTTACTGTTCATTTTAGACATGTCGAGAGCAAAGTCCGGTGTTAACCGCTTCGTTCGACATTGCATCCCTCTGATTGAGTACAGAGGCTGTCAATCATAAGCTTAGCGGATAATTGGATAAGAGCGAAGGCGTGATCTGAGAGTCTACCAAACTTGAGTAGTCTGAAAGTGAGTATAATATTCATGGTTGTAATGTCACGTTAGGATTTATTTTGAATATCTGATGACTTGGATCTTGGCTCATTGACTAACCTAAAGCCCCAGGACAGTGACGGTGACTGTTCTCAATCAGGTTTTACACACAGTTTTGAAGGTCATATTTGAATAGTAAGTGTTTCATCAAGGCTTCATTCACTTTCTGATTTTTGCACTAGAATCAATGTTCATGAAATTTTTCAAGCACTGAGGTGACAAACTGTAGTAAGTGGTTACATGACAAGTAGACCTTTTGGGGGGGGGGGCTTCAAAACTGCAGGTTGTACCATTTACCCAAGAAATTTCGATTGTGTTTACCTTAGAAATGAAGGCAAGACACAGCAGGTGAATGAGGTCAATTTTTGTACACAGTGGATATGACAATCATTCTTTTATTAGTAAACTATCTGTGTAAATATAATTATTTATATTTATTGGAATTTGCATGTATTCGTGCATGAATAATCTAATCAAAACGATGTACATTTACAAAATAGATGAGTAATTAAATTGTTAATTTCACTGTGAAAGAAAAATATCTTGCTTAGTTTAATAAAAACAACAACAGTGGTAGGGTTACCCAAGGCAAACAGGTCCTAGGTGAAGGTCCAGGTGAAGCACATCTCAAAAGACCTTTATGAAGAAACACACAAGGACACAGATTTCCTTACTCAGATGCAGGTCACCAGGGCCTCCCCTTGAAGCCAGACCTGGGAGAGGAGCTCAGAAGGCCTGGTGATCGGTATCTTGCCCATGGAGCCCGGCCCTTAAAGCCAGACCTGTGGGAGAAGCGATGGGGTCGGTTGCAGTGTGAGTTGGGTGGCAGCTGAAGGCATAGGTTTTGTCAAACCAATCCTTGGCTACTGATTCTGACTCTTGGGACATTAAATTTTGTTTATGATTATTAATTTTTTTAGTTTACTAAGCCTGCCCCTATTTCCACCCATATACACAGAGCTCCACCTACAAAATTTTGGCATCTCTTGTAGAGTTAGCTTGCTACTTGGTGATATCATTTGAGAGGATTGACATGATGTCACTTTCAACGTTCAACTGCTTCAATTATCACATTCCAACTGTATAAACATGTCACTTCTCATCATTTATTTCTGATGAAGTAAAAGTGTCAGGAGTGTGTCTAGAGTTTACTGAGGTCAGCTGCTTAGGCTACAGGTTATTCCTGACTCGGTAGCATCACATTTTTGTCACGAGAAAAGGGATTCCTGGCAAACATTTTTATCGGCATTTTACTTGGCTTCATTTTAGACCATATGGGAAAATTTCCAGATTTCTCAGGTTTTCACCTTTAAGCATAACATACAGTAGTGAGTTATTTGTCCTTAGGCTGATGCTGTTAATACCAAATTATGATTATGATCTCAACACTACCACAAATTAAGTAAAATATAGTATAGTTAGTATAGTGTCAAAACAATGTTTTACCACTCATGTTCTAATGCAGCTAACTGGGTTATCAAAGGCGGGCTATGTCTCTCACTGTCTATGGTGAGAGGCATGTAAAAGATCCATTGCTGACTTTCGTAAAGAGTAGGCTGCAAAGTCGTCGGCGTGTTTCTGTCCCTTGCTAAAAAGGGTTGTGACAGGAAGGGCATCCGACGTAAAAAACTCTGCCAAATCAAACGTGCGAATCCGATGATTCGCTGTGGCGACTCCCGAGTAAAAGGGAAAAAGCCAAAAGGAAGACAGACAGACAGTTCTAATACGTAGTTAAAAGAATGTGGAGAAGACAGTAACGCAGTGGGCTCTGTGTGTATGTGCACATATGCATTTGTTGAGTATCAGATGACGCAGCTGAACAGTAGCTCTGCAGGGAATTGTCAAAGATCGTATTTGAACTCAGCCAAATGGTCAAAAATTGTCCAGGGTATGCAATGTTAAATGCACCATGGCTACACTATTCAATAGGAGATGTACATGTAACTTATGACCAGTAGGACTGGTTCAAGGCCATTTTTTCCCCTGGAGCTTTGGCCCAATAGCCCAGCATTACACACACCCCTGATGTGTGTCTATAAAATGAGAAAAGGCCAATGAAAATACGAACAAACTTTGCAGACCAGAAAGCAGGTTTACAAACTAGGTGTTAATGCTATACAAAAGACTTATTCTGAGATAATGACCTTTTTTTATTCTTGTTTGCCATTTCTACAAAATTATTTTATGTACTAAAATGATCTGTATTGTAAAATTAAAAATTGTCAAGGTATATAACATTGTTTTGTTGAGTTGGTGGAGCTTAAATTTTTTTTGTAGATGCCATTGCAGACGGGCATGATTGTATGATATCAGCAATATAAACATAAATTAAATCTATATATTGTTATGCCCTGTCACCTAGATTTGATCATAAATGGTATCCAAAATTAGAATGTTCACTTTTAATAAAGCCATTGTCCTCAAATCCACTGCTAAAAATGTTAAATATCAACTTCTATCAGATATTCTGAAGAAAATCTAATTACATTAAATGATCTCTTGCAGTGGCTCATATAGGGAGGCTGTCATCCAAAAGCTCAGTGCTTTTACTATGTGACATGCAAGAGAAATTCAGACCAACAATTTTCCAGTTCACCAATGTTGTGAGTAATGCAGCAAGACTTCTGCAGGTAATTTGTTACTTGACCTGTTTTAGGCATGCATGTTCATTTTTTCAGCTTTTATCTCTTTGACGGTATAGAGTAACATACGAATCTGTAACCCTGATGTACAGCTTTATAAAAAATAGTCTCAATAAAATATGGCATGATATTTGAAATGGATTTATTAACAATATGTTAATGTTCACACTCCTGATAAAATCCATCTTATTCTGAAACCGCTAAAGTCTGAGATATAGAGATGGCAATAATTTTAGAAACTATCAATGCAGTATTTGTTGAACAGTTTGAGGTAATCAAGAAGCTGGTAAATAACTTAAATGATAAGCACAGGCTGAGTTTTGGGTGCTGGCAGCAGGTCAGATTAAACTGGATTTTTCAGAAGTGTGATCAATAATTATTTTTTTCTAATTTCCCAATTTTCAGGTAATTTTCTTCAATCAGTAGTTTAAAATATTACATTAGTCTTAAATCAGAACTTATTTCCATATCAGCATTTAACTGTTTTGGATGGCTGGTCAGATCGAGCTGGATTTATCAGCAGCGAAGAAATATGGTTAACAATTGGGCAACTAATACATTGAACCAGAACACACTTTTTACACACAGTTTGTTTACTCAACCACAAAGTAAACAGCTAACTGTATACAATGTGAAATTCTTCTTCTTTTTCTTTCGGCTGTTCCCTTCAGGGTTCGCCACAGCAAATGATCTGCCTCCATCTCTCCCTATCCTCTGCATCTTCTACTCTATAATTAGCATATAAGCTCCTATATTGGAGAACAGTATGAGATTAATATTGCTATTTATTTTAAATACTCAAGGCTAACATACTTTGGAAGACATTGGTGGCTTAGTGGTATAGGTTGGGGGTTCGAGTCCCATCTCCGCAAGGTTGTCACCCACCCCCCCACCCAGTGCAGTTAATTGGGTTTTCAAAGGCTGGCCATGTCTCTCACTGTCTATGGTGTGAGGCATGTAAAAGAACCATTGCTGACTTTCGACAAGAGTAGCTGCAAAACCGCCAGCGTGTTTCCGCCCTGCGATGGCCTGGCTAGCTGTCCAGGGTGTACTCTGCCCTCGCCCGGAGTCGGCTGGGATGGGTGCCAGCCTCTCCGCGACCCTAATTAGGATTAAGTGATTACAGAAAATGAACTGGACATACTTTGGTTTAATTAGCATTTATTTCCTTATAGACATACATTTTTGGTTCATTCAAATAGTTTATTCTTAAGCGCTGCGGTTAATGTTTGGATTATGTATTTCTTTTCTTGTACATTTATTGTACATTATTTGTTCTGTTAATTTCATCTGTATGAGTTTGGGGAATATTACCGTGGATAAAATGGTTCTTAACTTGTAATAACATTCTTGTGTGCTGTTTGTGTGGTATTTGTATATGCATTACTGTGAATGATTGCAGCCAGCAAGTCTGTAAATGATACTGAACTCCCTAAGTTGCCTGTTCTGAATGCTTGACTTGAACTACTTTTTAGCTGAATGAAGAGGCCTGGAGAACTTTGAAACATATCCACAAACAAGGCAGTAATTGATTACCAAAATATATGAACGTTTGTAAGGAAAATGCTTATAATGAAACAGACTTTTGGCTAAATCTTAGTGAGTACTTGAGAGACACACATGTGTATTGTATGCAGTAATTTCTCTTCCCTGGAACTAGCAAGGCCAAACATGTCCCAGCACAATGCTCCTGTGCATGAAATAAGATCTATGAATACATGGATTTGATGAGGTTTGAGTAGAATAACTCTAGTTGCCTGCATTTTTAAAGAATCATGCAAATCTGCAAAAATCTTCAAAGTACAGTTGTGAAGTTTTCATTAGAATTAACTATGACTGTTTGTAAATAACATGGGAATTAAAATGGCTTTTGCAAAATTAGAGGTTTCTTTGTAACAGAGAATGTAAATGCAGCATGTTAAGCAAAACGGATAACTTTAATACAAATTCAGATGAATTTCTACTATGAAATGTGCATTAATAAATAAAGAAATGGAAAAATCATAGTCAGAATTGTGAGTCTTTTACAATTTGTATTGCATGCATGTCTGGTTATGAAAAAATGTTTATACTGTATTTGTTTGTCTATGATAGTCTGTATAAATTACCACAAAATCCCATTATTCCCATGAATTAAAATATACCGCTTTCGAATGGTGAGCCTTATTTCTAACTTGGAATAGGTTCCATTGAAAAGCTTTCTGAAATTTACTTGCAGTTTTCCACCCTTTGGCAACTCCAACTGACCACCAAGACAATTTATTTAGAGCCAGTCCACCTGCTGGCTTCATTTTTTAGGTGGGAGAAAATCAGAGAACCTGCAGAAATCCCATATGATACCAAGGAAAACATGCACATAATTAACTGGAAACCCAGGAGCTGTAGGGCAGCAAACACTTACTGCATTACCATGTTACCCAGTTATGATAATAAAGGTAATTATTAAGATAATTGTAACCATTGAGGAAAGATAATGATATAAATGATACATCAAATACTTTCAGAAAGCCAGACAGACAATTAAAATATGCTACAACCATAAAGTTCAGAAAACATTGTGCTATGAAAACATTTGCTTTCTTCAATGTCACTCACAGAAAGTCTAGACGATCATGCACATAAAGATTGGCGGATACCGATTTCCTTCAAGTGAGTTATGCTGCCACTGGCATGGCACGTTACATGAGAAATGGGTAAAAAAAAATGTTGTCAGTTGACCTCGTGTGCCTTCAGTGGAAACGTGGTGACCTTCATTGTCCCTGACTGGTATCAAACATGACAGCGTTGAAGAGATACCCTGTAGATGGGAATTGGCAATGACTAAATTAGGGAGAAAAAGAAGGGAGAAAGTTCAGTGAATCAAAGTTCTTAATTTCTGTGTAAAGAACAACTTCTTCATCTCCTTTCGGCTGTTCCCTTCAGGTGTAGCCACAGCGAATCATCTGCCTCCATCTTCATGGAAGTCATATCAATGATTTGCATGTTCGATTTGACATAGGTTTTACGTTGGATGCCCTTCCTGACACAACCCATAGCAAGGGTAGAAACACCCTGACGGCTATGCAGCCTACTCTTGACGAAAGTCAGCAATGGTTCTTTTACATGAAGCTCTCACCATAGACAGTGAAAGACTTGGCTGGCCTTTGATAACCCAGTTAGCTGCACTGGGGGAACAGTGACAACCTTGTGGAGAGTGGGACTCGAATCCCCAAGCTTAGGATCAGCGATCCAGCACCTTTTACCACCAGGCCACCACTGCCCGCAATTTCTATATAAAGAACAAATAGTAAAAACAAAAGGAGTAGTAAAAGGAAGTGAGTAAAGTATGTTTGTGAAAAATGAAGCTCATCAAAATCATGACATTTTTGTATTTTCTGCATTATTGTGTAAATAGTTGCAAAAAGTAAAACAAATACAAATATTTCACACAATATGAAGCTTGCACAATACCTAGTCAGTGGAGTATTATAACCAATCACATGTCAAATGGTTTACACTTTTGAATTCCTTTGTTGCAGGCTTGTCGGATCCTGGGTATCCCCCCAATCTTGACTGAGCAGTATCCTAAAGGCTTGGGCCCAACTGTATCTGACTTAGGTGCCCAAGACTTAAAGCCCCACACTAAAACTCGCTTCTCCATGCTGACCGAGAGTGTCCAGAATGAGCTTAAAAGCCTTGGGAACCCCAAGCAAGCTATACTGTGCGGCATTGAAGCCCAAGCCTGTATTGCTGTAAGCTCTACTATATGTTTCTGTACTGTTTCTGTAACTGATACATGCTTGTGGATGTCTAGCAGAGTACATATAATTTCTGCTACTCTATTTGCAGTGTACAGCATATGATCTTCTGGATAGAGGTATGGAGGTACATATTGTTGCAGATGCTGTCTCATCTCGGAGGTATCACAGGTTTCCCTGACTCCCTACATTATTATAGCTTTAATTCTGCCTTGAGTCTTGATGCATTAACCCGAGATGAGCTTAAAAGCATGTCGCGCCTGTTCCCCAGTCAGACAGACCGGCTGTTTGCTCTCTCACGTCTAAAGCAGAGTGGGGCGTTTCTCACCACCACAGAGGGCATAATGCTGCAACTGGTACAGGATGCCAAGCACCCCAACTTTAAGGAGGTAACATGTCACTACCAAAAAGAAGTGGAGTGTATAGTGGCCTGTAAATGCAAAACACATTAACCAAATAAAACATGAAACTGTAAATTAAGAAACACCAACAGTAAATTTTAAAGGCATGTGTTATTTTTTGGTATTTGGAAAAAGCCCGTATCCATTGCAACTCACATAATTGTCAGGAGTCTCTATCATTAAAAGCAGTGCTAATTCAAGTACGTACTTCCAAAAGTGTTAGGTGTTTAGTCGTCCTTTGAACATGGCCAGTGACTCAGTTGTCCAGACATTTAGGGGAAGGTCATTCCACCACCACCCAGGTACCAAAACAGAGAAGAGTTTAGAGTTTCAATATGTCTTTTTCATATATTGCTAGATGTTAGGAGCAGTCAAAGGCAAAGTTGACAGCATGTTTTAAATGAAGGCTTTTGATGAAAAAAAATAATATTTCAAAACCTCAGTAGATTAAGTTACATTTGTTTTTCATGTGACTGTAAACATCATTTTCAGGTCTTTATTATCCCTCGTCTCTCAGAGTAATTCATGCTGTAGACAAACAGCAATGAGCATGTCACACAGGACCAGGTTTTCTCATTTTGAAATGACAATGATTTTGTGTGTGCAGGGGGCTTGCTTCTGTGGTTGTGATTAAAATTTCTTTTTGGTTTGTTAATGAATACAAGTCACTATACATATAAATATAAACAGTAGGCCCTTGACTATTAGCGGTTTTGCACTCGTGCCTGCGCATATTCGCGGATTGCCGAGCAATTGTCACGTAATTCAAATTCATCCAATGGCTGTCCTCCTTCCTGCTGATTGGTTGAGATGGGGTATATGCCCCTTTTTCCTCATTCGCGCAAAAGTTGTCAATGAGCCTCTTTTTAGTATGTTTTAATTACCAGTTAATCTCTATGATGCCTCTCAAACGCCGGCCAAGCACCAGGAAAAGGCAGTGATGTTGGATGTCTCTCCTGAAGAAATATTTTTCCTGAAGAAACGACAGTTTCCTCTGAAGTGCCTGAAGAGGAATAATCAACTGAACTATTGTAAAGTACTGTAGTATTAAAGTCTTTTTCAATTATTATTCCAGTACAGTACCTAAGTTTATGTTTAGAATGTTTGTGTGTGTGTGGTTTTATGTACTGTGCTGTAGCATGTTTATTCTTTTGTTTTGTTTATCCAATTTATTACATTTCATGTTTTTATGTTCTTTTTGTTATGGTCTGTGTTTTGGGGGGGGCATTGATTTTGGCAGTTGTGCCTCTAACTCTGTTTTCTCTCCACTCCGGCTGAGGGGCGTGGCTGAGCTGCTCGGTGGCTCACACCTGAATTCACTCTTCTCAAGAAAACAAGCTCACCTCACTGAAAGCATGCTGCTTAAATGCTTCCCCTTTGAATAATAAATCCACTCTGCCATCTCACGCTGCCTCCTGCATTCTGGGTCCAGCTGAAAGATCATTCAAAGATCATTCTTTTATGTTCTAGTACAGTACTCTTTATGAATGTCAGCAATGGTTCTTTTACATGCCTCTCACCATAGACAGTGAGAGACATGGCCCGCCTTTGATAACCCAGTTAGCCTCACTGGGGGGGACAGTGACAACCTTGAGGAGAGTGGGACTCGAACCCCCAACCTTTGGATCAGTGATCCAGCGCCCTAAACCACTAGACCACCACTGCCCCTAGAGTAGGCTGCAAAGTCATCAGCGTGATTCTGTCCCTTGATAAAAGGGTTGTGACAGGAAGGGCATCGACGTAAAAACCTCTGCCAAATCAAACGCTCCCGAGTAAAAAGGAAAAAGCCGAAAGGAAGACAGACATTTACTAGTACGGTACAATAATAATGCAATGCCCCCCTCTAGTGGGCATCTGATAAATCAGATGATTCACTGTGGCGACCCCTGAGAAAAAAAGAAAGAATGTGTTGTACCTGTATGTTCTTTAATATATATAAAATTTTGAGTTTAGACATACCTAGGTAGTATGCTGACATAATGACACAATGATGCTGCATTCATTGTTTACGAACTACAGACTGAGTGTGTGTCTCTCTCTCTCTCTCTCTCTCTCTCTCTCTCTCTCTCTCTATATATATATATATATAGTGGGGCCAATAAGTATTGGGCAACGTAAAAATGTGCAAGTTCACCCATTTAAAATGATAAGAGAGCTTTGTAATTTTCATCATAGGTACACATCAAGCTTGAGAGGCAGAATGTAAAAAAAAAATCCAGGAAATCACATTGTATGATTTTTTAAACAATTTATTTGTGAAAATGGGAGGCTATTAAGTATTGGGCAGCCAGCAAAACTTACTTTAATACTTTGTAATGTAGTCTTGGTTGGCAATGACAGATGTCAAACGGTTCCTGTGGTTCTCCTCTGCACAGATCTTCTCTAGAGCTGTGATGTTTGAGGGCTGTCACTTGGCAACTGAAGTTTTAACTCCCTCCACAGGTTTTCAATTGGGTTGAGGACTAGAGACTGGCTAGGCCACTCCAGAACCTTGATATGCTTTTTACGGAGCCACTCCTTGGTTTTCTTGGCTGTGTGCTTTGGATGGTTATCATGCTGGATAGCCATGTTTCATCTTGAATGCTCTGACCGAGGGAAGGAGGTTTTTACCCAAAATGTCACAATACATGGCCCCATTCATCTTGCCATTGACACGGTGCAGTCTTCCTGTCCCTTTTGCAGAAAAGCATCCCTAAAGCATGATGTGTCCACCCCCATGCTTCACAGTAGGTATGGTGTTCTTGGGATGCAACTCAGCATTCTTCTTCCTCCTCCAAACACGGTGAGTGCTGTTTAAACCAAAAACTTCAATTTTGGTCTCATCTGACTACATCACATTCTCCCAATTCTCCTCTGGATCATCCAGATGGTCTTTAGCATATTTCAGACGGGCCTTTACATGTTTTTTGTTTAGTAGGGGAACCTTTCAGGCAATGCAGGATTTCTTCTCATGACAACATAGTGTGTTAGTTATTGTGATCTTTGTGACGGTGGTTCCTGCCGTCTTCAAATCATTGACCAGTTCCTGCCATGTAGTTTTGGGCTGATTACTCACTGTTCTCAGGATCCTTTGAACACCACGAGGTGAGATCTTGCATGGAGCTCCACTTCTAGGGAGGTTGTCAGTGATGTTATACTTCCATTTTCTAATAATGTTTCCAACTGTTGATCTTTTCTCACAAAGTTGTTTACCAATTTCAGTTTGACTCATCCCAACTTTGTGCAGTTGTACAATTTTATCTCTGGTGTCTTTGGGAAGCTCTCTGGTTTGGTCATGGTGAAGACTGCAGTCTGACAGTTTGAAGGTGTGTGCAGGTTTGAAGGTGTCTCTTATGCATCTAATCAGTTCAAACAGGTGTCATTCATACTGTTAACAAGTGGGGGCCGAAATAATGTTTGTTTTCTAGCTGCCCAATACTTATTGGCCTTCCATTTTCACAAATAAATTTATTAAAAATCATACAATGTGATTTCCTGGATTTTTTTTACATTCTGTCTCTCAAGCTTGATGTGTACCTATGATGAAAATTACAAAGCTCTCTTATCTTTTTAAATGGGTGAACTTGCACATTTTTACATTGCCCAATGCTTATTGGCCCCACTGTATGTATATATATATATATATATATATCAGTTATATAGCGTGTTACCCTTGTGTTAAGACGTCGTCTCTGTGATCTTTGTGTTTACAGTTTTGCGGACTTTTGTAACCCAAGCAAATAGGGTTGATCAGAAGTGTAAGCCTACTAGCATGGGTGCAAGTCTCATACACAGAGATGAATTAACTGTCTGCTCAGATCGGCACAATCTACCATGCATACTCAGTTAAGCAAAGAGAGTTGTAATATGAATAAAAACCCGAATGCACAAATTACAGAACAATTAGATATTTATTATCTTTTAGCAGAATCCTAAGAGTGTATACTAATTTTTATATTAATATTCATTAGGATTTGTACTTGTTCTTTGTATGCATCTCTTGAATAAAGTTTACTTACTTACACAACAGAAAGAACTCTCCGCTTTGCTGGGATTCACATCAGTGCAGGCTGTGTTCTAAACGAATTCAACGGCACCCTTGTGCACTTGCAAGACCGGAAGTCTGTATAACCCACAGCATGTACACTACTTTTGCAAGTACCTTACTTTTGGTATTGATCGCCTCACATATTGTAAGCGTTGATTGGCTGTTTTAAGCTTCATGTAAAGTAACTCGGTATAAATAAGTGAATTATTTGAAATTAATGTTGATATTATTTTATATATTTGATATTATTTTACAATGTTATGTTTATAATAATTGATTTAGGGGTGTTTTATGAGATACGGTAATGGTATTTATGGATGTATAGTACAGTGTGAGCACGTCACTGTAACAACTTACGTTCACTTTCAACTTACATTCGCAAGTCCGGAATCAATTAAAAATGTAAGTCGGGGAGCGCGCGCGTGTGTGTGTGTGTGTGTGTGTGTGTGTGTGTGTGTGTGTGTGTATATGTATATATATATATATGTATATATATGTCCTTCTCAAAAAATTAGCATATTGTGATATTTTCTGTAATGTACTGATAAACATTAGACTTTCATATATTTTAGATTCATTGCACACCAACTGAAATATTTCACGTCTTTTATTGTTTTAATACTAATGATTTTATCATACAGCTCATGAAAACCCAAAATTTCTATCTCAAAAAATTAGCATGTTTCTTCCGACCAATAAAAAAGTGTTTTTAATACAAAAAAGTCAACCTTTGAATAATTATGTTCAGTTAAGCACTCAATACTTGGTCGGGAATCCTTTTGTAGAAATGACTGCGTCAGTGCGGCGTGGCATGGAGGCAATCAGCCTGTGGCACTGCTGAGGTGTTATGGAGGCCCAGGATGCTTCGATAGCGGCCTTAAGCTCATCCACAGTGTTGGGTCTGGTGTCTCTCAACTTTCTCTTCACAATATCCCACAGATTCTCTATGGGGTTCAGGTCAGGAGAGTTGGCAGGCCAATTGAGCACAGTAATACCATGGTCAGTAAACCATTTACCAGTGGTTTTGGCACTGTGAGCAGGTGCCAGGTCATGCTGAAAAATGAAATAATCTCTATAAAGCTTTTCAGCAGATGGAAACATGAAGTGCTCCAAAATCTCCTGATAGCTAGCTGCACTGACTCTGCCCTGATAAAACACAGTGGACCAACATCATCAGCTGACATGGCACCCCAGACCATCACTGACTGTGGGTACTTGACACTGGACTTCAGGCATTTTGGCATTTCCTTCTCCCCAATTTTCCTCCAGACTCTGGCACCTTGATTTCCGAATGACATGCAAAATTTGCTTTCATCCGAAAAAAGTACTTTGGACTACTGAGCAACAGTCCAGTGCTGCTTCTCTGTAGCCCAGGTCAGGCGCTTCTGCCGCTGTTTCTGCTTCAAAGTGGCTTGTGCACGGTGGCTCTGGATGTTTCTACTCCAGACTTTATCACAATATGGTAATTTTTTGAGAAGGACCTGTGTGTGTGTGCATATATATATATATATATATATCTTCTTCTTTTCTTTTCGGCTGTTCCCTTCAAGGGTCGCCACAGCAAATGATCTGCCTCCATCTCTCCCTATCCTCTGCATCTTCTACTCTTACTCCAACGACCTTCATGTCCGCCTTCACCACATCCATAAATCTTCTCTTTGGTCTTCCTCTGGGCCTTCTGCCTGGTAGTTCCAACCTCAGCATCCTACTACCAATATACTCACTATCCCTCCTCTGTACATGTCCAAACCATCTCAATCTAGCCTCTCTGACTTTGTCTCCAAAACATCTAACATGTGCTGTCCCTCTGATAATACATATATATTTATATGTGTTTATATATGTACATGCTGTATGCTTATGTTTTATTTATAAATATCACAGTACACAATTAAAAAGTTTTTCTTAATCATTACTATATTTTACTACATTAATACTGTATTAATGAGTGTGACTGTCTATAGAATGTGTTTAAGAATCATATTTTAGCGCATGTACTAGATACATAGTATTTTACCTCTGGTTGATCATTCACGCATGTGATATGATGCATCGGGTTTTACTTCCCTTCCGGTTACAGAACTCGCGGATTATCTTCATTCACGGGATGGGCTGGAACCGAACCCCTGCGAATAACAAATAACGAGGGCCTACTGTGTGTGTGTGTGTGTGTGTGTGTGTGTGTGTGTGTGTGTGTGTGTGTATATATATATATATATATATATATGTATATATATATATATATATATATATATATATATATTATACAATGCCCAGTCAAAAAAATCAAATGTTTTATTCTACCACCTTTAGCCTTATTTACAGCACATAATCCTTATTGCATTGTTACTTTAGTTGGTCAGGTTGGGGCCCAGCAACATTATGTGCAGTAAAATAAAGTCAGTCGATAAGGGGTATGTAGTAAATGACCAGGTTATTACATCAATGGACTTTTTTCCATCCCTGATGGTATTTATGAGCTAAGAGTTGGTTGCATGATGAATCATTTTCACACAAGAACGGCCACTACGGAGTCCTGGCATTAATTATATTCAAAGATTTTGGGATGTGTTAGAGAAGACGTCTTCGAAGTGGTTTGATTTTCCTGTCATCTATTCAAGATACTGGTAAAAAATGGGGACAGCCAACGAATATTATAGAGTGCAACTTTTTTGTCCAAGCAGTGTGTAATCTTATTTGTATTAATATATATTGGATTATAGTTGACTTTTGAAATCAATGCTAGATGTGATTTTGTGTATGACTGACGGAAGTTTAAAATTTTATAAATTTGGAAACCTTTTTTGAAAAATTGGACATTTCAAAAATAAACATGTAAGTAAGGAAATGTGATTTTTGCTCTTGATGCTTCGTTATCTCTGCTCACAGATCCAGAAGCTTCTAGCTCATCCTTCTCCAGATACAGAACTCGTCAAGTTCTTCAGCTCCCTGTAGGAGGAACCACATTACACCATGAACAGCAGTCTCAAAGACAAGGGCAGCAGCATTGCTCGTCGTCATGTGGTTTTTAATCTGATTAAAAAATTTAATTATTTTCATTTGGTAATCCTTCAGATATGTGTTTAAAGAATGTTCAGAGTGTGAATTGTTATTAATATGTGAATAAATGAATGTGGTCTATGCAGATAATACCAGTCTGTTGATGTCTCCATTCAGATGTGCAGTATGCTATTTAGAGAGGTAGTTTTCCAGCACGCATGTACAGGACCGTGGGCATTGTTGCTGAGTGACTCAGCCCTATCTCGGGCTTCTCCTTGTTTCAGTTGTATAAGAAGGATTTCCTCACCATTAGAATGAGTGGGTGTGCCCATGAGCGGTAGGAGGGGACAGAGGGCACCCAAATAGAGGAGTGGCAAATGAAACAGGAATACTGGAGGTGGAGTGTGACGTTCTTCAGTGAAAGGGAGGGTAGGAGAGAGAGAGAGAAAAAGGAAGAAGTTTTCCAAAGCTTTTCTTCTCCCCTCCTTTTGGTTTAAACAAATATTTCGCAGAGCAAGGGTAAACATTTAAAACCTTTTGCAGGGCTGCTTGGATAGGAAATGAAAGACTGATAAACTGAAAGAGGAAGAGGAAGAAAAAGAGAAAGGCAGATTCTTCAGTTCTGTCTAACAGATGACGGCATTAAAAACTGACAGTGTGAAGCCTGGGGCCTGTTGACAGACGAGAGGTCAGTGTTCTTCTTTTTCTCCATTTATTTGTTTCTTTATTTGTTTTGTTGATATTTTAGCTTCTCTCTCTCTCTTTCCCTCCCACTCCCTTCCCGTTCAAACACCAGCTTCATCTAACAGGAAAGAAGGTAAATCTATAAGGCGATATCCTGTAATAAGTCTCAAACTTATTTTGATCCCATGGAGAAATTTGTTCTTTTTTGAACTAAAGACTTTTCATTTCAGCTCTTTACATTTCTGAACACATGATTGCATTTCTTAGAGTCACAAAATGTGTTGCTGTTTCCATTACACTATCTGGGTCAAATCAGAAGCTTAGATTATGCCTTGTTCCCCTTGCATTACAGCAACTTCCTTGACCATGACATCAGAACTGGACTCCAGTTTGACCAGCATCGACTGGCTGCCACAGCTGGGAATGAGCAGTCTCCGCTCAGGGAAAGAACGGGGAGAGAGAAAGCGAGAACGAGGAAGAGAACGAGATACGCCCCCATCCATCCCATCCTCCTCCCCTCCACCAAACTGCAAAGGGAAGCCACCACACAGTTACGCCACACTCATTGCAATGGCAATAAGCTCGGCTCCAAACAGAAGGCTGAGCCTGAATGACATCTATACCTGGATTAGTGATACATTCCCATTCTACAGCAGAGCAGGAAGAGGCTGGAAGGTAGTACACACACACACACACACACACACACATATATATGTATATATATATATATATATATATATATATATATGTATATATATATATATATAAATAAAGTTACATTCAAAAATTCAAAATAATAGCACAGTCAGACATCACTAACCTGATCAATCAGTGTTTTTGTAGAGGTGATATTTCTACATGGAAAATCATTTACTATCAGATGTAATAGAGTAATAGAACCCAACAGACCCAACAGTCATGATATGCATGCTGCTGATTCTATGTAATTGAATCACTAACTGAAAGGGGTAGGTAATAGCCTTGTGGAGTTCACTTAGTGATGTCATTTATTCTTTGAAAAACAGGTGTCAATTATTGCAGCAAATGTTGCATATGCTAGTTATAGAGCATTCCTCTCTGAAATTCTGAGGAAAATGGGTCGTACCAGACATTGTTCAGAAAAACAGCGTACCTTGATTAAAAAGTTGACTGGAGAGGGGAAAGCATATAAAGAAGTGCAGAAAATGATAGGCTGCTCAGCTAAACTGATCACAAGGGCCTTAAAATGGCAACCAAAACCTGAAAGATTTGGAAGAACGTTAAAAATACCATTGGAATGGATGGAAGAATAGTCAAAATGGCAAGGACTCAGCCAACAATCAGCTCCAGGAAGTTCAAACATTTTCTGAAGTTATCTGCGAGTCCTGTTACAATTAGAAGATGCCTATATGAAGCCGGTGTGATGATGAGCCACTATGGCTCGGGTGTAAAAAGCCCAACATACTTTACTTTTTACTTTTATGTGAAGCCAGGCTATCGGCAAGAAGCCCCTCCTAAGTGCCACTGTTGAATAAAGATGTGCTGAAGAGCTTACGATTTGCCAAAGAGCACATTGACAGGCCTAAAGAGAAATGGTGCAACATTTTGTGGACTGATGAAAATAAGATGTTTCTTTTTGTTTCTAATGGCCGGAGGAAGTTTGTCAGACAACATCAAATACTGAATTCAGGCGACAATAAGATAAGATTAAGATAAAAATAAGATTGAATAAGATTGATTTTTGTTTCTAATGGCCGGAGGAAGTTTGTCAGACAACGTCAAAAACTGAATTCAGGCCACAATAAGATAAGATTAAGATTAAAATAAGATTGTTCTTTTTGTTTCTAATGGCTGGAGGAAGTTTGTCAGACAATGTCAAACACTGAATTCAGGCCACAATACATGGTGAAGATGGTGAATCATAGTGGTGCAAGCATTATGATATGGGGATGTTTCTCATGCTATGGTGTTGCACCTATTTATCACATACCAGGGATCATGGATCAGTTTGATCAGAATACTCGAAGAGGTCGTGTTGCCTTATGCGCAATAGGAAATGCCCTTGAAATGAGTGTTCCAAAATGAAACGACCCTGAACACACCAATAAACAGGCAACATCTTGATTCCAGACCAATAAGACATTGGCATTATGGAGCGACTGACTCAATTCCTGGACCATTAGAAAACTTGTTGAGTGACATAAAAAATTCAGTTCCTATGGCAAAACCAAAAAAAATACAGAAAAAACTGCAAGTAGTCCAGTCATCCTGGGCTGAAATACCGTACCTGTTCACAGGTGCCAGAGGTTGGTTGACTCCATGCAACACAGATGTACAGCACTTCTCAGAAACAGTGGTTATTCAACTAAATATTAGTTCAGTGATTCAAAGGAAGCAAAACCTTAAAGCATTTTTCAGTTGAAAATGTTTTTCAGTGAATGTTTGAGTTTTAAAGAAGAAAGCAGACACTGTTATTTTTTGAAGAGTCAAATATTCTCTTTTCTTCAATTTCTTTAAAGGAATAACAAAAAAATTATCTATATTTTTTTCATATTTTGATTTGAAGTAGAATGTGTACTGTTCCCAATGCATTTGTGTGTGAAAATAAAAGCTATTAGAAGGATTTTGAGCTTTAGACACTTTAAACACACTGCTATTATTTTGAACACAACTGTATATGTTTCTTTTCCAAATAATGTTCAGCTGCTTCAGAATAAGTTGCTTGTGCTTGTGTTACTGTGGAATTTGCAATCACATTTGGACTCAAAGCAAGGTTTTTGCTTTTTTTTTTTGTTCATGCAGAATTCAATTCGACATAATCTTTCCCTGAACAAATGCTTCCAGAAAATTCCAAGACCACAGAGCGACCCTGGGAAGGTGGTATAACAGTAACAATTCAAATTGTTTTAGTGACTCTTCTTTTTTTATTGACATCCAGCATCAAACTACTCCAGAAGAATTATTCTACATGGTATATGCATGCATCATACATTCACCTATGTATGTCATACATTTGCATATAAATCCATGGCGGAAATGTTGGTATTCGTCATCATCATCATCATCATCATCAGCCTGTCATGCCACTGCTGGCAGATGGCCTCCACAACCTTCATAGTTGTGGGTTTGAACCAAAACTCACCACGCTGGTTCAGTGCGGGTTGGTGAGTGGTTTGAGTAGAAACACGCTGACGGTTTTGCAGCGTACTCTTTACGAAAGTCAGCAATGGTTCTTTTACATGCCTCTCACCATAGACAGTGAGAGACATGGCCTGCCTTTGATAACCCAGTTAGCTGCACTGGAGGGACAGTGACAACCTTGTGGGGACTCGACCCCCCAACCTTAGGATCGGCGATCCTGCGCCTTAACCACTAGACCACCACTGCCCCCGTGTTGGTATTATAAATCTTTTTTAAATACAGTTATCAAAAACTGTTAGATATCATAGAAAACAAAGATTTTATATTCCGAGTAGATTTTTAACACTTCACAATCTTTTATGTCATTCTATAATTTATTTTAGATCATTTATATCCTTGCAGTTTACAGCAAAGATAATATTTCCTTGTCTCTGTGTCCAGGGTTCTTACTGGACCATGGATGGTCCACCTGACCAACATCAGATTCGAGCTGCTAAAAGACTTTGTCCCACAAGCGAAGAGGAGACGGTATGGGCCTGAGACGACTCATTTACCAATTTGTTAATGTGAGAAGCAAACAGATGTTTTAAGCAATGTATTTTCTCTTACTTCAGGTGGTCCGAGAAAAAAAACCATCCATAGCAGACAAAACATATACCAGTCAATCTGAGCCTCTGTCGCTTCCATTAGACAGCAAAGTTAGTCTGCCTTCATCTCCCTGCACGGTACGTCACCTGTGTTTACAGTTTCTGCATTGCACCCTATATTTCTTAAGGTATTTATGACAAGATGAATATTAAAAATGATGAAAAATGATGCATACAATGCTAGAAATTATGTTTTTGATTAAACAAAAAACTCAAATGTAGTTATTTTATTATTACAGCACATTTGAAAACATGAGTTGATCTGCAGTGCTTTAAGATTGAAGCAACAAAAAGTCATCATATATTGAATCCAAAGCCGTCATCGTGTTTCCGCCCTGCGATGGCCTGGCGAGCTGTCCAGGGTGTACTCTGCCCTCGCTCGGAGCTGGCTGGGACGGGCGTCAGCCTCCCCACGACCCTTATTAGGATGAAGCGGTTAAATGTGTGTGTGTGTGTGTGTGTGTGTGTGTGTGTGTGTGTGAGAGTGTGTGTGTGTGTGTGTGTGTGTGTGTGTGTGTGTGTGTGTGTGTGTGTGTGTGTGTGTGTGTTTTGTATATGCACTACCAAGTCAAAAAAAGTTGCACACCAGCCTTCATCTGGACCTTCAACTTGGACCTGTTTGCCTTGGGTGACCGTACCAGGAGAATAATGCCCCCGACACCATATCTCCTAGGATCATTACAACATGCAAACCCCTCAGCTACGATAAGGTGGTGCTTCAAGGAGGGCTTCTTCTTCTTTTCCTTTTGGCTCTTCCCTTCAGGGATTGCCAAAGCGAATCATCTGCCTCCATCTCACCCTATCCTCTGCATCTTCTTCTCTTACACCAACTACCTTCATGTCCTCCTTCACCACATCCATGAATCTTCTCTTTGGTCTTCCTCTAGTCCTTCTGCCTGGTAGTTCTCTAACTTTGTCTCCAAAACCTCTTACATGTGCTGTCCCTCTGATGTACTCATTCCTGATCCTATCCATTCTTGTTACTCCCAAAGAGAACCTCAACATTTTCATCTCTGCTACCTGTCTTTTCCCCAGGGCCACTGTTTCTAAACCATACAACATCGCTGGCCTCAACATCGTCTTGAACACTTTTCCTTTCATTCTTACCGATACCTTCCTATCACACATCACACCGGATACTTTTCTCCAACCATTCCAACCTGCCTCCACACGTTTCTTCACCATTGCTCTGGATTGCTGAGCCTAATTACTTAAAATCCTCCACTTTCCTCATCTCTGCTCCCTTTAACCTCACTGTTCCCCTTGGGTCCTTCTCATTCACACACATGTATTCTTACTGAGGCTGACCTTCAATCCGCTCCTTTCCAGGGCATACCTCCACCTCTCTAGATTTTCCTGCACTTGTTCTCTGCTCTCACTACAGATCACAATGTCATCTGCAAACATCATAGTCCATGGGGAATCTTGTCTCACGTCGTCTGACAGCCTGTCCATCACCATTGCAAACAAGTAGGGGCTTAGAGCTGACCCTTGATGCAGTCCCATCTCCACCTTGAACTCTTCTGTCACACCGACAGCACACCTCACCACTGTCTTACATCTCTTATACATGTCCTGCACCACTCTAACATACTTCTCTGCCACCCCAGACGTCCTAATGCAATACCACAGTTCCTCCCTCAGCACCCTGTCATCTGCTTTTTCCAGATCCACAGAGGCACAATGCAGCTCCCTCTGACCTTCTCTGTACTTTTCTGTTAACATCCTCAAAGCAAACACTGCATCTGTTTTGCTCTTTCTTGGCATGAAACCAAACTGTTGTTCACAAATGCTGACCTTTGCCCTTAGTCTAGCTTCCACTATTCTTTCCCATAACTACATCGTATGGCTCATCAACTTTATTCCTCTGTAGTTGCCACAACTCTGCACATCTCCCTTGTTCTTAAAAATGGGCACCATCACACTCATCCATTCCGCCGACATCCTCTCACACTCCAAGACCTTGTTGAATGTTCTTGTCAGGAAATCTAATGCTATCTCTCCATGACACTTCCATACCTACACCAGCATGTCGTCATGATCAACTGCCTTTCCACTCTTCATCCTCTTAAATGCCCTCCTCACTTCACCCTTCCAAATCTTTGCTACTTCCTGGTCCTCAACGGTCACCTCTTTGACTCTTTTTTCTCTCTCATTTTCTTCATTCATCAGCTCTTCAAAGTACTCTTTCCATCTTCCCAGCACACTTCTGTCATCAGTCAATACATTTCCCTTTCTGTCCTTAATCACTCTAACTTGCTGCACGTCCTTCCCATCTCTATTTCTCTGCTGTGCCAACCTGTATAAAACATTTTCTCCCTCCTTACTGTCCAACCTAGCATACAAGTCATCATACGCCCTCTGTTTGGCCTTTGACACTGCTACCTTCACCTTACGCTGTGTCTCCCTGTACTCCTGTTTACTCTCTTCAGTCCTCTCTATGTCCCACTTCTTCTTAGATAACTTCTTCCTGTGTACACACTCCTACACTTCCTCATTCCACCACCAAGTCTCCTGATCTACTCTCCTTCCAGATGACACCCCAAGTATTCTCCTACCTGTCTCTCTGATAACATTAGCTGTAGTTGTCCAGTCATCTGGAAGCACTTCCTGACCAATCAAAGCCTGTTTCAACTCCACCTTGAAGACAACCCGACACTCTTTCAGCTTCCACCACTTTGTCTTTTGCTCTGCCTTTGCCTTTTTCACCTTCCTCATCATCAGCATTATCCTACACAACACCATCCTATGTTGTTTGGCAACACTCTCACCCACTACTACTTTGCAGTCACTGACTTCCTGCAAATTACATCGCCTACACAAGATGTAGTCTACATGTGTGCTCCTACCTCCGCTTTTATAGGTCACCCTATGCTGAGGGTTGCGTCAGGAAGGGCATCTGGCGTAAAACCAATGCCACATATATAATAATATGTGAATATATATATTATGCAAATATATAATAATATGCGAATCAAAACTAAGAAATAAAAACCGGATCAGTCGAGGCCCAGGTTAACTACGACTGCCATCAGTGCTGTTCACCAACAGGGTGCTGGTGGAAATTGGAAAACTAATGGTCATGACATACCGGTGGAGGTATGGAAGTGTCTAGGGGAGATAGCATTAGATTTTCTGACAAGAATATTCAACAAGGTCTTAGAAAGTGAGCAGATGCCGGCGGAATGGAGGAGAAGGGTGCTGGTGCCCATTTTTAAGAACAAGGGAGATGTGCAGAGTTGTGGCAACTACAGAAGGATAAAGTTGATGAGCCATACAATGAAGTTATGGGAAAGGATAGTGGAAGCTAGACTAAGATAAGATAAGATACAGCTTTATTAATCTCACAATGGAGAAATTCACTGTTACAGGCTCTTGAGGTAGACTAAGGGCAGAGGTCAGCATTTGTGAACAACAGTTTGGTTTTATGCCAAGAAAGAGCACCACAGATGCAGTGTTTGCTTTGAGTATGTAAATAGAGAAGTACAGAGAAGGTTAGAGGGAGCTGCATTGTGCCTCAGTGGATCTGGAAAAAGCATATGACAGGGTGCCAAGAAAAGCACTGTGGTATTGTATGAGGAAGTCTGCAGTGGCAGAGAAGTATGTTAGAGTGGTGCAGGACATGTATAAGAGATGTAAGACAGTGGTGAGGTGTGCTGTTGGTGTGACAGAAGAGTTCAAGGTGGAGGTGGGACTGCATCAAGGGTCAGCTCTGAGCCCCTTCTTGTTTGCAATGGTGATGGACAGGCTGATAGAAGAGGTCAGGCAAGAATCTCCATGGACTATGATGTTTGCAGATGACATTGTGATCTGTAGTGAGAGCAGAGATCAAGTGGAGGAAAATCTAGAGAGGTGGAGGTATGCCCTGGAAAGGAGAGGAATGAAGGTTAGCCTCAGTAAGACAGAATACATGTGTGTGAACGAGAAGGACCCAAGAGGAACGGTGAGGTTACAGGGGACAGAGATAACGAAGGTGGAGGATTTTAAGTACTTAGGCTCAACAATCCAGAGCAATGGAGAGTGTGGAAAAGAGGTGAAGAAGCGTGTGCAGGCAGGTTGGAATGGATGGAGAAAAGTGTCCAGTGTGATGTGTAATAGGAGAGTATCGGCAAGAATGAAGGGAAAAGTGTACAAGACGGTGATAAGGCGAGCGATGTTGTATGGTTTAGAAACAGTGGCCCTGGGGAAAAGACAGGAGGCAGAGCTGGAGGTAGCAGAGATTAAAATGTTGAGGCTCCCTTTGGGAGTAACGAGGATGGATAGGATCAGGAATGAGTACATCAGAGGGACAACACATGTAAGATGTTTTGGAGACAAAGTCAGAAAGGCTAGATTGAGATGGTTTGGACATGTACAGAGGAGGGATAGTGAAGGCCCAGGGGAAGACCAAAGAGAAGATTTATGGATGTGCTGAAGGAGGACATGAAGGTAGTTGGAGTAAGAGTAGAAGATGCAGAGGATAGGGTGAGATCGTTTGCTATGGCGACCCCTGAAGGGAACAGCCGAAAGGAAAAGAAGAAGAAGATGGAAATATTAATTCAAGTTTGAATTTGGGTAGTTGGAAAATGTACTAATTTCGTAATCAGACCCATGTATAAATATGTCTAGATATAAGTCTGAAATTTGAACTCACTAATATCCATCTAGATAAACAGATACAGAATGAAATCTGTCACTTAGTAATATGTACAGTATTATCAGTGTAATAAGCAGTATAAAGTAAATGCAAAATGTGAAAGTATCACAGTGGATGTTGTTGCTATAAGGAAGAGTTATAATAGTCACAGTTCGGAATGATTTCCTTTGTAGTTCAGTCGAGCATTTGAGTAGTATCAGTCTCTCACTGAACCTGCTCTTTTGATTGATCAGCTGGTTATGAAGCGGGTAGGAGGTATTGTCTTTATTTTGGCCAGCATTCACTTCTGACAGTATTGTCAGAGAGTCCAGTTCCATCGCCGATGCTGGCCGTGGAGATAAGTCTGTTAGCATCTGCAGCCCCCAGCCTATTACCCCACCACGCAACATCATAGAGGATAGTGCTGCCCACAACCGACTCCTAGAACCTCCTGAGTGGTGTCTGTCAGATGTTAAATGACCTTAGCCATCTCAAAAAATAGGAAGACTGCTCTGACCCTTCTTGTGAATTGTGGTAGTGTTCTTTACCCAGTCCAGCTTATTATCGGCCAGTCGGGTTACGTAAAACATTTAATAAATTGACCACGGTTCTGTGTGTCCACTGTTGGTAATTACACATTTCCTCCAGCATAGTCATTTCCCATAAGTCATTGCGCAATCACATTACATACTTTATTAATATGCTGGGCTTTACTCACTATAGCAGCCCTTAGGAAGAACTAGTGGAGAGTCTCTAAAAGCTATAGGTGGGTTTATTCCTATTAAATCTTTTAAACACCATAAACACAATGAAAAATGTTTTGTTTTGTCTGCTTCCTAAAACATATGTCAGCAAAGACATGAATTTAGTGCTAAATAACTGCATTGCTTAACCAAGGGCTGCAGCTCTATAGATGGCTAGTCAGTATGCTTCTCAGAGCGTCTATTCACACGAGCTAAATACCACATAATACATTAGCTAATTATACACAGCTCCACATTCAACATACTGTGTTTATAACAGGTGATATAATTCATGAAGTATTGTGGTTATACAAAGAAATAAGCAGAAACGTTGATAAAATGCCTCAACAATTAACTGAACATTCTGCTGCATCCCTCGTGAGTGCTTTGGAACATCAATAACAACAGGTATAATGACGTCACTCAACACAGGGGCACTGGGGCCCTCCACAGGTGTTTACTGTTTTCAAAACTGGCCAATAGTCGAACAAAAAAATTATCGGGTTAACTAGGCGGACCATTTCGCGGAATTTGAGTGGTTTGTTCGAGATCCCACTGACCCATCACCACCCACCATCACTGGGCCTGGTATGTGTGTGAGTGTGTATAGATAATGTTGAGGTTGAGTGGAAACCTGTGGAGCCTGTGAGAGGACACAGACTGCACGCAAGAAAGTATCGCAAGTACATGACTGCATGGCTTATAAAAACTTTGCAGCTTTGCTTGTCTGGCATCACCGTTATATTATCGGTGATCGGGTGATTGATCAATACAGGTGACTCCCCTGTTCCGAAAAAGGCTGCAAGACTTCAAAACCCACTTTAAGTGTCATATAAAGATAACATAGCAGTGATGTCGGACAAGCAAAGCTTCAATATCTTTACAGGTGAACCCAAGGTTAAAATACAACTCAATTAAATCACATAGTTCTATTTATATACATAGCTTTTCCTGTGCACACCTGAGACCAATATGTAGATGTACAATATTTCTCTTCTGCATCCCCTTTTGGACTCCATAACTTTCTTTCGCCACTTTTTTCCCCAGAAATTATTTTGGACATATGAGATTTCTGTGTGGCATGAATGATGTATATACACATTTCTTTAAGTGTATTAGGATTTGGACTACAAGTAAATATGGACAAAAGTAAACTTATTTATAAATTATACATTTATAATTAACAATTTAACAGATATTTATTCTTTTTGTTCCATCAGCGACAATCTGTCCCATTAACTACAGCCCCTACTGCCACTGTCCCTTCAGTTGAGCCACCACTGCGTTTCTCCTTCTCTGATCTCAACCTGCCAGACCTCTACACCTCATTTCAGTCTCTCTGTCGCTCTGTAAGAAAGAGAGTCACTTCACAGTGTGAGTAAAGTGAAAATTATTTTATTCCTTTACCTTCGTTAATTCTGTTGGACAGCCATATCGCCTTTATTCCAATTATCTCTTAATTTTGTGCACTGATGTGGTATGGCAGTGTATTGTCACCATTTGGATATTCATAAATTAGTGTGGAATTTTGCATGTTTTTATTGCTTCAGTATGGGATTCATCTCTATTCCCTGGTTTCTTCAACATCTGAAAATAAAACACCAGTAGGTGTATTGTCGACAGCTAATTCCCCTATGATAAATCTGTATGAATATGTGGATGGTAGATTGCAATGGAGTAACATTCTACTGAGTGTGTATCTCTGCTTTGCACCATGTTACTGGCATGGTCTCTGGATCCCACATAACAATAACCAGGATAAGTAATTTAATGCACATAAATGAATGAAGTAATCAATCAATGAATTGTCAGGTGGATATTGCTGTTTAATAGTATATTTATTTAATAGACTGTCCAAGAACATCAAGCTCGCCTTAAGCAAATAAAATTATGGCACTCACATCTAGTTTCGGCACTGCAAAGGACTGGTGAGCTGACCAGGGTTTACCAGGTCAACTGGGATAGGCTCAAGTTTCCACTGTAGTAAACTGCAGTGTTTATAATAAAATTCATCATTAAGGATTTTAAAAATTTTAATTGGCAGAAATGAACATACTGTGATTTTCTTTGGGAGAGACAAGAATGGGCAGAATTAGAAATGGATATATTGGAGGGACAGCACAAATACGAGTGTTTGGTGATAAAGTGAGAGGCCAGATTGAGATGATTTGGGCATGTGCAGAAGAGGGGTGAATGATATATTGGTAGTTTATACTTATGATTCTTTGTGGCTCATAATTGGAAAATGCGAACACGAATTTCTTTACCTGGCATTTTATTTCTGATCACTGACTTGTAAATGCCTGTTTTTGTGTTACTGTATATACTTAATCATATTTTTAATATTAGGATTTCTGTGGGTGGCACGGTGGCGTAATGGTTAGGATTTCCACAGCAAGGAAGTTCTGGGTACAAATTCTATACCCAGTGAAAGGTGGAGTTTGCATGTTCTCCCCGTGCTTTTTGGGTTTCCTCCAATAGTCCAAAGACATGTTAGGCTAACTAGCTTTTCCAAATTGCCCCAGATGTGAATGCGCATATGTTTGTGTGTGTATTTGTTAGCCCTGTGATAGACTGTTGAGCTGTTCAGGATGTACCCTGCCTTTGCCTGGATTTGACAGGGGTGGACACCAGGATAAACTTGACCTTAATAAAGGATGAGCAGCTCAGAAAATAAAATAAAATCAAAATGTAAAATATGCTGATTGCATTAGGTCCTCCACTCCTCAAGGGGACTAACATTTAAAACCACCTTCTGCTACAACAGGTCTATCTTTAACAGTGGGGGGGAAAAAAAAAAAAAAAAAAAAGCTAATTTGCTAAGTTCCTATCAACATCGCACACTGTTTGGAATGTGATTCTTGCATATTTTTCATGAAAACATTAGTCCAATTTCTTGAGGTTGTTTATGTTTCCTAACAGTTTTTATTAACTGTACTTTTCAAATAGTGAAACAGATTCTTCATAGGATTCATATTTTTACTTTGACTTTACATATTCATGCTTTCCTGCGGCTCTTTTTTGAGAAATGCTTTCTTTCCAGCCATCTTCTCATAAGAGTTCTCAGTTATGCAAAGCTCGTGAAATGTTTGTGTGGTGCTCAATGCACCGTCTCTGTATTTCCAGCCACTGTAATTTAATTCCTACAGAGTACCTGTGGGTGTCACTGTGATGTTCTTCGCCAGTCTGTTTTCATTTTGCGCTGATGTTTATTTCGGAAGACCTTGTCTAGACGGTGCTTAGTTGTTGTAATGCCGCTGAAATAAAATCCTAAAAAATATGTCAACCATTAGCTTTTTTGAGGGTAGCATTTTGGAATAGTAGTTAGCTCACATGCCTCACAGCAAGAGGGTCCTGGGTTCCAGTTCTGAGCTCAGGCATTTCTGTGTGGAGTTTGTATGTTCTCCCAGTGCTAATGTGGATTCCTTCAGGTACTCTGGTTTCATTTCCAAAATATACAGATTAGGCTTATTTGGCTGTTCCAAATTGCCCTTAGGCATCAGTGTGTGTTGCCCTGCGATGGTCAGGTGACGTGTTTAGGGTGTACCTGCCTTCTCACAATTTTGACTGAGATTCAACCCTAGAAGGATTAAAGGGTTCGGTGATGATAAGCTGTTATGACAAATATAATAAATTCCAGGAGATTAAGAATTTTATATCTAAGTTTTTGTAGTGAAGCAGATAAAATACTTTAAGTAAAACAATAGAGATGGCATGGAGAGTAACTTTTGGATCTCTTTTGTAGCGGATGTCGGCAATCTACTTGGAGTGTCGAGTGACATTGCCCCGCTCCACACACCAACGCTGCCACCTCTGTCACCTCAGCCTTGCCCCAGCACTAATACACCTGCATACACAATCACTAGTGTGAGCACTGGTACCAACCCCAACTCTAACATTAATCCGAGTTTCACACTTAATCAACACCCACAGGCCAACGCAGAGCCTGACAGACTGCTACACAACAGTAAGTACAACCAAGTGTGCCTGTGTTCATTTCAGTTTCACAGTTTCAATTAAAGATGTTCAAGGCTTCTCTTGTTTTTTCAGTTATTCCTGCAGACTGGTTCAGTAATGCTGAATCTTTAAGAGAGAGCTTCAGAATTGCTAACAGTTTGGACTGGTCTAATATAGACCTCAGCAATCACCCTGGTCAGTTTACCAGAAGCATTATAAGATAATACTAACAAAAGCACTGCATATTAGTGTGCATTGTAATTATACATAACTCATTTTGTATTTCAGATCTGGTAGAGAGCATGCGTCAGGCAGAACTCTGTGATTGGGCGCTAGATCCAGCACTCTTCACCTCACTCTGTGATTCTCTCAACCGCTTCTTCACCCACAGGGGTATCATTGGCTCAGTGTCAAACAGTCCGTCCTCCCCAAGCCTGATGGCGCCACCATTTTCCAACATGCAGTCGGCCCCCCATCCAACTCTTTCACATTTAACGCAACCCTCACCGCTTAGCTTATCACCTCAGCTCCCGCACTGTAGTGGTGGCTTACCTGTACAAAGCCACAGGAAGACCCTGACTCCTCAAAGCCATAACCAGAATTCACAGAGGAGCCTTGAGACACAGCCAGCTGCTAGTCAACCTCTGCCTTTCAATGGTAAGTCTGTAAACTATGCTAGAAATACACTCACTACCAGACAATTTGTAAAAACCTCTCTACACCTGCCCATTCTTGGTGAGGAAAAACTCACTGAAACTTGACAACTGAAGATTGGATAAAGACCTGGTCGTGATTTTTCCAAGATTCATCTGCCCAACTTCAGGGAGTGTCTACTCGCATTCTTGTTCTTGGCTGACATTATTTGAAAGTAATGTGGTCTTCAGCTCTTATAGCCTATCTGCTTGAAAGCTTGAGCTGTTTTCTGTAATGAGTATTTACTTCACTTAATGTAGCCTCTTATGATCAATAGGAAATTTCTAACCCATAGCATTGCCTATATGCTGGCCATATATGTGTGTGTGTGTGTGTGTGTGTGTGTATATATATATATACACACACACACACACACACATACATACATACATACATACAGGGATCCCTCGCTACTTCGCGCTTCAATTCATGTGACTTCAGTGCATTGCGGTTTGGTTGTTTTTTAAATATTCATCGAATTCAAAAAATTAGGAAAAATTTAAGGAAAATGTCACAAAAACAAGGCTACTTCATGGATTTTGGTGGTCGCGGGGGGGATCTCGGTCCCAATTAACTGCGGAAAGTGAGAGATCCCTGTATATACATAGACAGTATGTGTGTGTGTCTTCTTCTTTTCCTTTCGGCTTTTCCCTTCAGGGGTCACCACAGCGAATCATCTGCCTCCATCTCACCCTATCCTTTGCATCTTCTTCTCTTATACCAACGACCTTCATGTCCTCCTTCACCACATCCATGAATCATCTCTTTGGTCTTCCTCTAGACCTTCTGCCTGGTAGTTCCAGCCTCAGCATCCTACTACCAATATACTCACTATCCCTCCGCTGTACATGTGCAAACCATCTCAATCTCTGACTTTGTCTCCAAAACATCTTACATGTGCTGTCCCTCTGATGTGCTCATTCCTAATCCTATCCATCCTCGTTACTCCCAAAGAGAACCTCAACATTTTCATCTCTGCTACCTCCAACTCTGCCTCCTGTCTTTTCCCCAGGGCCACTGTTTCTAAACCATACAACATCGCTGGCCTCATCACCGTCTTGTACACTTTTCCTTTCATAGTATGTGTGTGTGTATGTATGTATGTGTGTGTGTGTGTGTGTGTGTGTGTGTGTGTGTATATATATATATATATATATATATATATATATATATATATAAAAACTGAATTCAAACCACAGTGACGCATGGTGGTGCAAACATCATGATATGGGACTGTTTTTCATACTGTGGTGTGGGTCCTATTTATACCGCAGACCAGGGATCATGGATCAGTTTGAAACATCAGAATACTTGAAGAGGTCATGCTGCCTTATGTTGAAGAGGAAATGCCCTTAAAGTGTTCCAACAAGAAAATTACCCCAAACACCCCACTAAACAGGCAACATCTTGGTCTCAGGCCAATAAGTTTGATGTTATGGATCGGTCGGCCTGATCCCTGGACCATAATCCAATAGAAAACTTGTGGAACGACATCAAAAATGAAGTCAAAACCAAGAAATACAGAACTCTGAAATGCAGTCCAATCACCCTGGGCTGGAATACCTGTTCACAAGTGCCAGAAGTAGGTTAATTCCATGCAAAACAGATGTGGAGCAGTTCTCAAAGTTACTGTTATTTTGAACATGTGTGTGTGTGTGTGTGTGTGTGTGTGTGTTTATTTAATTGTCCTGCTCTTGCATTACAAGTCTAACTTTGCACTGTTCTGTCACCTGTAGCTACTCATGCACAGCCTGTGACACCTCGAAACCGACCCCCACTGAAGCATCTCCACAGCAACAGTGAAGAGATTCAGGATGACTTTGATTGGGATTCTCTGATTGTGTGAATACTTCATGAATCATGTGAACTTGCAGACCAAGCTTCTTGAAACAATTTGAAATGGTCCAAAGATGTATTTTTTTTCAACAAGGGTGTTTGTTTGAAATCTGAAAACAAAATTCAAGCATGTATTTTTAGTGGTGTCTGATCAATATGGTATAACAGCAATTCAACATTATTTTTCAGATTACCATATATTTTTATTTCCATTGAAATACAATTTTTTCTCTCCGGTGTAAGCGGCAACAGAAAAATTTACTATTCGACGGATACATAACTTCCATGAGTGGCTTACCTTGTTGTATGATGCTCATGGTCCATTTAGTGCCAGTTAATGTTGCATCTAATAGTAAAAAATTGGAACAATATATATTGGAAAGTGGCCCACTGTGTCTGGAATTACACTGCCCTGTGCTCAGGGGATAGTGGCAGAAAAGACAGTTAATAAGATTGACCAGGGACATGGCTTGTAGATTAAACTGCGCTTATATTCTACAGCCAACAATATCTTGTACCTTTGTGGCAAGAACATGTACATAAACCTAATAAATTTCTGCAAAAAAGGTGAGATATAAGTATAGGCAGTGTGTCCATAATGTATAGAACTGTCTCTGTTGTATAATATTTTGAAAAATGACTGGGGACTAAGATAGATTATGAAGTGGGTAATGACCTTACATCAGAAATGTGTGTGTGTGTGTGTGTGCACCACAATAGCCTAGTTTCCCATTACAAAGGCTGAGAAAGGGGCCAGCCTAGTTGTTATCATGTCTGCCTCATAGCAAGAAGGTCCTGGGTTTGATTTCTGGGCTGTTCTTCCATGAAGAGAACGTACATGTTCTACCTGTGCTTGTGTGGGTTTCTTCCAGGTACTCCAGTTTCCTCACTCAAGACCTCCATTTATATTGGGCATAGTAGGTGTTCCAAATTGAGACAAGTTGTGAGGGTGAATGCTTGGTTGTGTGTTTGTGTTAGTATAGCAAGGTGTTCAGGGTTTATTCTGCCTTCACACAGCCTCCCCATTCTCAGAGTAGGATTAAGCACTATGGTGAATGAGTGAGTGCTCCCCCGCAATTAAACCGTAATCCTGAATGTACCTAATGGACGCTCGGCTGACTGTTACAGTGTTGTAATATCACCGTGCTGAACAATTTTATCAGACCACTTGTCACATTTTTTTGGCAGTGGATTCATATATCAGGAAGACAGAAATCCAAACATTGAACTAAATTACTTAGAAATTATTTAAATATGAAACAGCAATCTGGACTATTGTAAATGATGGACTGGCTTGAACTTCCAGCTTTGAAGCCATGCAAACAACTATGGAACTTAATTCAGAAAATGATGGTACAAAGGTTTACTCCAAAGGCAGTCTATGTAAAGTTGTTTCCTATTTGGAACACTGTACACATTGTTAGCCAATTTGTTCATTCTTGTCCATCTTCAAAAAAAAAAAAAAACCCACAAAATAAGTGAACTGTAATAACTCTTTCAGAAAGACTTTTTTTAATCTATTGGGGGGGGGGTGTTTGTCCTGCTTCACCAAAATCTATGAACACCAGCAGCTTGTTGGTTATATGCTACTATTTTTATGTAGTAGTCAACACAAACAGAAACAAATTGTCAGCACACTAGCCTAGATGTATTTAGATACCTTAAACTGAAGTGAACAATAACGGGCAGTGGTGGTCTAGTGGTATAGGGCGCAGGATCGCTGATCCTAAGGTTGGGGGTTCGAGTTCCCACCAGGTTGTCACTGCCCCCTGTGGCTGTGGCGACTCTCGAGAATGGGAAAAAGCCGAAAAGAAAAGAAGAAACTGACATGAACAATAATTCAACTGATTTTCTTAAAATGTGTAGGACAAAAAATACAGATAGTACACATTTGAATCAAAAATAGATATTATTAACCATATAAAAGAGAAAACAAGTCTGAGGTGTGTGTGTGTTCTATGGAAAGTAATGTATGTTTGTTGCCGACTGATTTAAAAAAAAAAAAAAAAAAAAAAAGCAATATAATGCCAAGAAAACATTAGTTACTATTCCCCAGCAAACAATTTTACTTGATACTGATGTAGGGTTTCCTGATTAATTCATCATTTCACTTTTGCTTTTATTATTATTATTATTATTACACACAAAATTTTCTTTGTATGAAAATGCCATTTTTTGTGCAAAGCTCACTAAATGTAAACCTATTAAACTTAGTGGGTAGCAGGGGCTCATTCAGTAGATTTTGACTGAATATTGTCTGTGAAAACGGCTCAATGTTTTCAAGTCTGACTATTTTAAGCAGTTCTTTTAAGAAAATAAACTTTCTGAAGTATGCCTAAACCAATCAGGCACCACATTATTCTGTCCTACACCAGAAATAAAAAGCATAGCTCAAAGATTTAAAATGTGAAAACATCTGGTTTTGACTTACTTTATCATGGAACAAACCCCACCACCACCACACACACACACACACACACACACACACACAAAAATAAACAAATAAATAAAAATCAAACAGTTTTTTCCTTTTACATTTATTTTTTCCCCCTCCATTTTTTTGAAATGTGAATATTCACAGTCAACGCCATATTTTTTTTTTTCAATCTTACCCATATAAGAGATATCTTCATATATAAAATAATTCATCAAAAGTAAATTTAAGAATAACAGCATGGACTGTTATTCAGTCCCCCAAATTTTAGCATTTAAATTTTCACAAATGTTTCATCCAGGTCACAATTTTAGAAGCATTTAAAGTCCACCCACTCATGTTGTTTCAAAACATACAGGAAAGGAAATGTGGGTCGTGCAATGTGAGAATAAAACCTTGTGTCCTGCCTCACAGTTTTGACTAATGCTCAAGTCACAGCAAAAACTGTGAAAGGAAATGAATAAAATGACAACAGTAAATACAGATGCCTTCAGGGCCAAGCACTGAAATGAAAGTGTCCCTGTAATGCAGACACAAACCCTCCCACAGATGGGGCTCTATGTATTAAACACAGCATTAAGGTACATGGACAGACTGGACACACGCAGATGCAACCTTTCGGTTTCAACGGAAATGTGTAGAAGTGTCACTGCATCGGTCTGCAACTCAAAGAATGTTTAAACCAGGCATTGCATTCACTGGCTGCTTTTCAATATTTTCCTTTCCATTTTTCCCCCTCCCAGGAGAAAAACATTAATAAATTAAGGGGGGAGGGGGGGTTACACAAGAATTAAATTAAAAGTAATACACCCGGTTTGATCAGAGATGTGGCTGAAATGCAAAGACAATCTGACCTCAGTCCAAGCAGTGGGAGGTTAAGTGCTTTATCATGCACACCTCAAGTGTCACTACTATGTCCTCTCTCAAGCAGGGAGATGCAGATGATTGGATTACATCAGTTTATTAGTAGCTAATTTCTCTTCTCCTTTCTTCAGTCATTCAGTTGTTTAATTTCTGTGCAATAAAATAATTATTTTGACACAATGGCATCCACTGAATAACCCTTCTCAATCATACATGTGCGAGTCAAAACCCCAAAAACAAAAACAAGAAAAAGGACTCAAAATGGAACAGACCTTTACTTCTCCCACTAGCTGTCATTTCTTATAAAGCAAAATGAAATGGAATAAAGTGAGATCTGAAATGCTTTAAATAGGATGATGTACACAATTTTTGCACACTGTGTTAATGGGACAGTTTTTCAAGTGGAAATGTCAGAAGTGTAGCTGAAATCTCAGAGAAGAAAGGGATTGGTACTTGGACCTGTGGCCGCTCCCCCTGTCACAGATCCTCCTGCAGTTGTAACTCCGCCTACTCCCGACGGCCCACCCAAAACCAGTGCTGGTTGAGTGACTCCCTCTGAACCCATTAGCATGGAGTTTCCTGCAGGGCCCATGGGAGAAATCCCACTGAAAGGTATTCCCATTGGACTGGACTGTACCATTCCCATGCCCATGCCAGGGGCCATCATGGAGACCCCCATTCCTGGCATATTCATCCCTGGCTGAACCAGTCCCATTGTAGGCATTTGGCTTAGCATAGGGTTAGGAGGAACGGGACTGGTACGTAGTTGGCTTAGACCAATCGAGGAAGGCTGAGGGGAAATGGAGGCCATTGGGGTTACACCAAATGGGTTTGAAGATGAAGCTGGAGTTGGAGACACACCCCGGCTGGAAATGGTGCTGCCTGGAGTAACTGCCACACCGGGTCCAGGTGAGGGACCTGGGTGGGTTTAAAAAAAAAAAAAGTGAGGAGAGAATAAAAGTGAAAAATAAAGATACAATAAGAAAGATGAAGATACATAAGTGCAGGCAAGCCGCCAACTCTTCACTGTCCAAGAAGCTATCTTTCTTAAAACACATAAGCTTTCACCACAAAACCTTTTTGCTTTACTATTAAAAATAATAATAATAATCAAGAGTGCAAAACCACAAACAAGCATTTCCACTCTTCGTGCCTACTTTGTGACTGAAGAAAAGGGTTGTGAGATGAAGGGGTCTGTCTGGGTTTGGGTTTTGATGATACAAGGGAGTCCAAATCCACCAGTGCTGCGTTGGGCCCCAGGAACGACTCCGGCGTTTTCCGAACCGGCAGAGTCGAGCCGAGTGATGAGAGGTCAAATGGCACTGGAGAGCCTGTGCTTCCTCCACCACCTCCATCACTGCCTGTTACTGAGGAGCCTCTCCTATCTGGATCTCCTAAAGTATGAAATGATAGCCAATGTGAGGGCTTGCGTGATACAAATGAAGAGAGGAATTTTAATAATTGATGGATGCTGGCTCCTACATGCTGAGCGGGTAATGAGGCATGAGTATGAAGTACAGAAGCATAAAGGGGGCTGGGAAAGGGGTTTTATGGGGCACAAAGCATGAACAATTAGCACACAATAAGCATGAACCATAACCCTAGGTTATTTTAAAATTAATTTATACTACGTTTCTGACCACTTTTTTATAAAGTCGACGTTATAACCTGTGGCAAAACACAAACCCTGTAACTGTTCTTTTCTGAGTGATAAATGCCAATGGACGATTTATGGGAGACCACAAATGGCACAGACACAGTTAAGCATCATATTTTCATGATTTCAGCAACATTGATTTTTGCTTGAAACAAAAACAACATGCCAAACAAAGCACGGTCATTTTGACTGGATTAAAGTATAGTCTTATAAAATTGGCCAACTAACTAATTCTTTCCCAATAACAGAAAGCCTACAGAAAACTACAAGATCAATCAGCAATCATTAAAAAATAATTATAATCCATCTACGAAACCCTGAAGACAATAGAGAGCATGTATTGCACAAGGAAATGGGTCATAAAAGTATCTCATTGGATCTCAAAATGATGCCTGATTGGTTCATTTTTCATGACATGTTCAAAGAACAGTTTGCAAGTATTTTGTCAAGTCCAGGAAGTGAGTGCCGACTGAGCTATTCATAGGCCCTCACTTACAAGGTGTTGGAATGTGTACCTGTGCCATTTGTTTTAGCAGAACCACTCCAGGGGTCAGAGGTCAGACCATCACTTGCAGGGGCAACCCCTTCCCCAGCCCAGGGATCAGCTGACCCTGAGAATGAGGTTGGGGCGACAGGCACTGATGAAGCCCAGGGGTCTGTACTAGGAGGGGTCACGGCTGGGAAGGACAGATGAAAGGATCAGAGGTCGAGAACCACAAGCATGCAGATGAGAGACATACAACGAGCTGAAACTTTGATACATTTGATGCTTTTATTACTATTCTGATAAAAATAAAATGTAATCAAGTATAATTTCTGAGAGTGCGGGCGTTTTACAGACTGTCAGCCTAGAATTATTCGACCATATGTGTATATGTGCGTGTATACACACACACACACACACACACACAAATAACCATTAAATGCTAAGGTAAATAGCAATGATTATTCACTTAAGAGATTTTCTCATTTCAAATTGGTAGAGCCATAAAATAATTCTAGTTATTACATCATTGTCATTCGATAAACTGTCAAATTGCATTGTTGCCATTGGAAGTAGATTACCACACAACTGGCACATGCAACACACCAGCGTGAGGGTCTACTCTGAAATTAATTTGAAATAATAATAAAGCAATTATACAGTCCTTCTTTAAAACAACAGATAATTATTCAGTATCAGAGACCCTCAAGAGATAACAATCCCTCAATCAATATCTTCAGCTCACACAATAATTGCCTTTGACAAACTCATTCCAAAGGTATCTGCCATGGGGTGGGGAATATACCACAGCAAGTGAATAATCAGTTCGTGAACTTGAGATGTTGAAAGCAGTAAAAAAAGTAGCATTTTTAAGGATTTTAGTAATTTTGACAAGGGCAAAATCATCATAGCTACAAGACTGGGTCATAGCACCTCCAAAACCACTGGTTTTGTTGGGTTCTCCTGGTAGGTAGTAGTTAGCACCTCGTAAATATTGTACTGACTGATTCATTGGTACCTAGTGCTCACTGACAAACATATGATTGTTCTGGACAATGTGCTGCTAAGAAACCTTGGGTCCTTTTATTTAAGTGAATGTTACTCTTAATACTATCTACATAGACATTGGTAAAGTTTAAGTACAGCCCTTTTTAGCAATGGTGCTCCTTTATGGTAGCTGCCCGTCTCTTTCAGCAGGATAATGCACACTCTTACACTATTGAAATCATGGAGGACCCATTGAGGCAATTTAAAAAAAACTTCAAGGAAGTGTTTGCAAGATACCACAGCAGTCTTGTGGAATTAATGCCTAGATGGGTTAGAGCGATTCTTGAAACATAAATAAGACCTGCACAATAATAGACAGATGGTTGTAATGTTATGGCTGATACACACACACACACACACACACACGCACACGCACACGCACACATACATACATACATAGAGCAATATTAGGCTATAGCTATGCTTGATATAATTTCTTTGTGCATGCCATTAATACTTAGACAATCTTAAACTTGTGAAAACGTTTGAAAACAGAAAAAGCTGTACGTAATTTAATTCTAAAAATTCGAATTGGTGGTTCAATTACAGTCTATGAGTGTTTTTCGATGATTCTGGCATCAAGAATCACAAGGCAACATCAGAGATAGGTATCAAAGTCAGAATGATGGGACTGAAACAGAGGGATAGTAAATGCAGAGTAAACACACAAGGGTGTAATGGTAGACAACACATAACTTAAGCACAAAGAAATCCAGAAGCTTTCCTTTCACACCAGCAAGTAACTACAATAAGTATACCCAAAAAAAAAAAAAAAAAAAAAAAAAGTTTATCTTTATTTTACAATAGTCAATATCCAAAACATATGATGGGAACATATGAACTGTGGATGAAGAAGACTGCAAAGACAGTCAATGACATCTTTTTAACTGACTTCTCGTGCTGTATCAGACAGAAGTGTAACACTATTGGAGTAAAGTGCTCACTAGCCTCCTACCGTATACATGTGCTGAGAGACTCTTGTGATTGCGGAGTAATTGTAACTGACAGGAAAAAGCTAGTATACTGTCCCTCCTACCAAAATATGTACTGTTCTTAATTAAAATGATAAAATACTGCAGTCTAAACCTAACATAAATACAAAAGACTGCTGTACCATGCAAGGAGTAACGACTACATTCTTGAAATTTCTGTTACTTGCTGAGTGTCTCCTGGTAGATTCCCTGTTCAATTTTCTTCTTGTCCTTTCATTATGTTTGAAAGGACATCCAGTTCCTGGTAATGTCACTGTGGTGCCATATATTCTTCACTTGCTGTTTATCATCTTCATGCTGTCACATGATGTATCTTTTAAATTCTTTTGTACTCCTTTCCTTGTGATCAGACGATTTTCCTTGGTTTCATTTACTAATCTAGATCACAAATTATTCAAACAGGAGTATTTAAACTTTGTACATCTACTACACGGGAAATCTACAGTTATTGTTGGTAAATTAATGAAAATAATAATAACAATATAATAATAATAATAACAAAAGTTTTTAAAACTGCTTTTTTTTTTAATTGACTGCCATAAATGGCACGCTAGCTTTTCATTGAACTTTTTCTGTACTGTGACTCCAGCCAGAGAACAGGACGCATTTTCGACTGTTCGTGCTGATGTTACCTCAGTAAGAAAACAAATTTGTCACACGTTGTCTTGTTACATCCTGTGAAGAAGCACAATTACATGCTCTGCACTCACCTGTAGATACCCAGGGGTCAGAATTCACTGCGGAAGATTCCCCCCATGGGTCTGGAGGAGGGGCTACAGAAGGCAGCCCTTCCCCCCATGGGTCAGTACTGGGGGGGGAGGCAGGGGATGCTGCCCCCCAGGGGTCACTTTGGCCCCAGGGTCCTGTTGAAGGTGCTGGGGTGACAGATGGTGGAGGAGATGGACCAGTGGAGCCTGGAGCTGCTGAAGCTCCCCATGGGTCTATAGCACTCAGCTCCATCAATGAGGACTGAAGAGGGAGAGAACACACACAAACAAACACACACACACACACACACACACTTAAGCATATCTCTGGAGTAACAGAAAATATAAAATATATATCAGCAATGCTGCAAAAGCCACTTTCCAGTAGCTGATTTGTAGCTATTGATGAGTTGTAACAAGAAACAAGCAAGCAGGACCAATGTAGAACTAATACCTAAAAATGGGAGGCACTTCTGACATTGTTTGGTATCACATTTTGTTTGGTACTGTTTCGGGAGAGAACATGATGACAAGACAACCATATGTTGAAACCGTATAATAAAACACTTTAATGCAGCCATGAGGCGGGGGGGGGTTTAAGAAGCAGGGTTTAAGCTGGGTTATTATGGTGTGGATGGGACAAGAAATGGAGTAAAAGTCATCTTGAAGGAGCGGTTTGTCAGGAATGTTCTAGAAGTGAAAAGAGTGTCAGACAGAGTGATGAGTCTCAAGTTAGAAATTGAAGGTGTGATGTTCAATGTTGTTAGTGCTTATGCCCCACAGGCAGGATGTGAGCTAGAAGAGAAGGAGAGATTCTGGAGTGAGTTAGATGAAGTGATGCAGAGTACCCCCAGAGGTGAAAGAGTGGTCATTGGCGCAGACTTCAATGGACATGTTGGTGCAGGCAACAGAGGGGACGAGGAAGTGATGGGCAGGTTTGTTATACAAGACATGAACACCAAAGGACAGATGTTGATACATTTTGCAAAAAGGATGGAAATGGCTGTGGTGAATACTTTCTTCCAGAAGAGACATGAGCATAGGGTGACTTATAAAAGTGGAGATAGGAGCACAAAGGGAGACTACATCTTGTGTAGGCGATGTAAATTGAAGGATTCAGAGACTGCAAAGTAGTAGTGGTTGAAAGTATTGCCAGACAGCATAGGACGGTGGTGTGCAGGATGATGCTGATGGTGAGGAAGGTGAAAAAGGCAAAGGCAGATCAGAAGACAAAGTGGTAGGAACTGAAAAAGGAAGAGTGTCGTGTTGTCTTCAAGGAGGAGTTGAAACAGGCTTTGGGTGATCAGGACTACAGCAAATGTGATTAAGGAGACAGGTAGGACAGTACTTGGTGTGTCCTCTGGCAAGAAACTAGATAAGGAGACTTGGTGGTGGAATGAGGAAGTGCAGGAGTGTGTACAAAGGAAGAGGTTAGCCAAGAAGAAGTGAGACATTGAGAAGACCGAAGAGAGTAAACAGGAGTACAGGGAAACGCAACGTAAGGCAAAGGTAGCAGTGTCAAAGGCCAAACAGAGAGCGTATGATGACTTGTATGCTACGTTGGATGGTAAGAAGAGAGAAAATGATTTATACAGGTTGGCACAGCAGAGAAAGAGAGATGGGAAGGACGTGCAGCAAGTAAGAGTGATTAAGGACAGAGAGAAATGTATTGACTGATGACAAATGTGTGTTGGAAAGATGGAAAGAGTACTTTGAAGAGCTGATGAATGAAGAAAATATTAGAAAACAAAGAGTAGAAGAGGTGACCGTTGAGGACCAGGAAGTAGCAAAGATTAGTAAGGGTGAAGTGAGGAGGGAATTGAAGAGGATGAAGAGTGGAATGGCAGTTGGTCCTGATGACATACCTGTGGAGGTATGGAAGTGTCTAGGAGAGGTAGCAGTAGACTTTTTGACAAGAACATTCAACATGGTCTTAGATAGTGAGAGGATGCCAGAGGAGAAGTGTGTTGGTGCCCATTTTTAAGAACAAGGGAGATGTGCAGAGTTGTGGCAACTACAGAGGGATAAAGTTGATGAGCCATATGATGAAGTTATGTGAAAGAATAGTGGAAGCTAGACTAAGGGCAGAGGTCAGCATTTGTGAACAACAGTTTGGTTTCATGCCAAGAAAGAGCACCACAGATGCAGTGTTTGCTTTGAGGATGTCACTAGAGAAGTACAGAGAAGGTCAGAGGGAGCTGCATTGTGCCTTTGTGGATCTGGAGAAAGCATATGACAGGGTGCCGAGAGGGGAACTGTGGTATTGTATGAGGTATTGTATGAGGAAATCTGGAATGGCAGAGAAGTATGTCAGAGTGATGCCGGACATGTATGAGAGATGTAAGACAGTGGTGAGGTGTGCTGTCAGTGTGACAGAACAGTACAAGGTGGAGCTGGGACTGCATCAAGGATCAGCTCTGAGCCCCTTCTTGTTTGCTAGTGTGATAGACAGGCTGACAGACGAGATTAGGCAAGAATCTCCATGGACTATGATGTTTTCAGATGACATTGTGATCTGTAGTGAGAGCAGAGATCAAGTGGAGGAAAATATAGAGAGGTGGAGGTATGCCCTGGAACAGAGAGGTATGAAGGTTAGCCTCAGGAAGACAGAATACATGTATGTGAACAAGGAGGACCCAAGAGGAACACTGAGGTTACAGGGAGCAGAGATAACAAAGGTGGAGGATTTTAAGTACTTAGGCTCAACAGTCCATAGCAATGGAAAGTATGGAAAAGGGTGAAGAAACGTGCAGGCAGGTTGGAATGGTAGAAAAAAAGTGTGATGTGTGATACGAGGGTTGTCTTTGGGAGTAACAAGGATGGATAAGATCAGGAATGAGTACATCAGAGAGACTGCACATGTAAGATGTTTTGGAGACATAGACAGAGAGGCTACGCTGAGGTTGGAACTACCAGGCAGAAGGCTTAGAGGAAGACCAAAGAGAAGATCTATGGCTGTGGTGAAGGAGGACATGAAGGTACTTGGTGTAAGAGAAGATGAGGAGGATAGGGTGAGATGGAGGCAGATGATTCACTGTGGCGACCCCTGAAGGGAACAGCTGAAACAAAAAGAAGAAATCGTCCTTCAAAATTGTAGCTACCGTAGAGTGGGAGAGATGGAAATTTCACTTTCATCTTCGTCTCCAATGACAGTGCCTTCCTTGCTTTCTTAGTAGAATTGCCATCTGATGAATCAGACTTCCTCTTGGGGTCCATGGTAATGGTGTACAGTAAATGAATGTAAAATTGTACTGTAAAAGATGTTACTGCGACGACATCGAGTCACTGAGTGTAGTGGTAGAATGCTTTGAGTGTGAAATGCTGGGATGCTGTGCTGCCACAACCATCTTACGCTCTGCGCTGCCAGACACATACAGTAACCTCTTAATAGGCATCTGCTAGACACGGTCGTAAGTACGGGTGGTCATAACTCGGATAGTGATTGTAGTTAAAAGGCAAGTATGATGGAGCCTTTAGAGTGCACTTTGAATCTTGATTTTATTGCTATTGAAACATATAAACAGACACTGTATAAAGAAGATAAAATGAGTAAATTATGTCACAAAGAGGTTTATAATGATTGATCTGAATAGACTATGCTGGTTTACTGCTTTTCATTGCCATTGCACTGGTTTAAGGCTAAAATTGGAGCCTGCAGTTGCTTCCACATTTGAGGGTGTTGTCAGCTAAAAGACTGCTTCCCACTGATGAATGAGACAAAGAGCAAATCTCCCTTATTTCTTTAAGAACAAATTTTGCAAGCTGAACACAGAGTACAGTTTGGACTCTTAAAATATTGGTAATAATATAAATTGAAATCTTTACTCATCTTATGACTATTCTGTAATAGGGTATGGCTTTGCTAATGAAACCACAAATTGGGACAGATAGTCCAAAATTTCAGGGGAAACAAACCAAGATCTAATAATAATGATAAAACAAGATCTAAATCATGCCCTTAGATCAGGGGTCAGCAACCCAAAATGTTCAAAGAGCCACATTGTACCAAAAAAACTAAAAACAAATCTGTCTGGAGCCACAAAAAAATAAAACCCTCATATAATCTTTATATGAAGGCAACACATTCTGTAAGTGTATATTAGCCGACTATCAAAATGACTAAGTAGGCTACAAATACATAATGAGCATTCATGATTAAATGAATATTTTCCCTGCAGCACATCCTGGAGAGAACGACACCACAATGTGCTTTATATTTGACTTCCATAACTATATTAATGTATTATGTTTTGTTGCATTAATGAAATTATAGAAATTCAATAAAGAAATCAGCGGCCAATCAGCGTTTACATACCTGCACAACAGCGCTGTCTGTTCAATGTCAAACACATCAAAGGCAATTTTTTTCTCCTTCGCATACATGTCATCAACATGACTGCTTGAATTGTGAATTTACGTTTTTAGTGTGTTTTTAATGATTATTTAAGCCACTATGATGCCACTTAAACTCCCCGCATCTTCTCTAGCTTCTGGTAAGGAGCCTAAGTGCTTTATTCATTAATAAATATTATCAAAGTACAAAATTAAAAAGTTTTTACTTAATCATTACTTAATTTTACTACATTATTAGTGTATTAAGGAGTAAGACTGTCTTATGAATGTGTTTAAGAAGCATATTTTAAAACATTAATATCATACATAGGGTTTTAAAACCGCATCAATAACTCGTGGATTTTATTGATCTGTGGGAAGATCCGAAAACGAACCATTCCGAAAAACAGGGGCCTACTGTATTCTAGAGCTGAATTAATGTTGTTGATTTGCTGATTGGTGGTGTTGCCTGTATTTTAATAGCCCTTTCCTTCACTGTCTTTGAGGATAGGCATGTTTTTAATTTTCTGTATTATCTCTGTTTTGTTTTGAAGTTTGGAAATAGGTGCTCTGCTATTCTAATTATTGAATCCTTCATGCGATCATCATCTGTGCACTATCTCCATGCTTTACTATGTCTCGGGTTGCAACAAAACTAGCAGTAGCAGTGGAGATTGGAGATACAATCCACTTCCTAAATCTATCCTCTAATTTCTCCAGTAATACTGCAATCCCACTTTTTCTCTCAATCCCAGCTGGGTGGTCGGCTGCAAATTTAGCATGCCTTCCTTGAGAATGTCTTTCCAAATTACTCTTTTTGTTATTTGACAGCTTCTCATTACAAAGCAAACATGCAGGCAATCCTTCTGCATTGGCAATGAAGCAAATAATTCGGTCCATTCTTCCTTGAATCCTCTATTCTCATCATTTATCTTTCTCTTTTTTCCTTTGGGATCCATGGCCCATTATACACACACACACACACACACACACACACACACACACACCCACACACAGTTTGTTTACAACAGCAACCTGCCTGGCAACGCGTCACGCTGAAACGTGTGTCGCTGGCTATGATGCAAATCTTCGTTGAACAAAATGTTGAAACGTAAGACTAATATTTTTATACTAACTTTTACAACCTTGGAAAATGTGAAGAATGCTTGCCCTCCTACAGAAACCATATTTAACAAAAGAAAAGAAAAAAGAAAAAAAAACCCAGCTTTTTCCATTTTCATACATTTTTGAAAAAGCTCCAGGGGGCCACTAGGGTGGCGCTAAAGAGCCACAGGCGGCTCCATGAGCAGTGGGTTGCCGACCCCTGCATTAGATAGTCAAAACCATCTCTTAAAAATGGTACACTGGCTTTATGGTCCAACTGCACAAAGGGTTTGGGAAAGCACATCATTTTGAGTCATATGAAAGTGGAAGAGATTGAAATTTGTTGAATCTGCTAGAAATATTCTGTAATATGTACAAAAGCCTAAATCCCATGTCCAAAGTTATAGATTTAGAGGCTGTTTTTGAACGGAAACCAAATTCACAAAAATCAGTATTCCATTAGCAAAGCCGTACTCATTCCCAAAAAACAGATTTGGGATGCCATATATTTAAATAATAATGATTTCTCACACACTCTCTCACACACACACACACACACACACACACACACCCTCACATACACACACACATACACACACACATACACACACACATACACACACACACACACACACACACACCTCCTCTGGCTTGGTTTTCTCCCTCTTGCTTTCTTCAATGGCCATCTGTAGCCTTAGATCATCTCCCCTGCGCAGACGCTCCTCCTGTCAATCGCATGACAACATTACATCAGTACACTAAACAGAATATAAACTCGTGCTTTATATTTGACTAATAATTAATTACAATAGTTAACAGTTTAATTACTTACTTTAATTTCTAACAAATTAGCTTCAATTACATACAATTTATAACCTCAAACATATGTTCATCAACTGGAAAAGTGCCATAAACAAGAAATAGCAGTCTTATTTTCTGTTTAAATTTCTGCCTTAAAAGTGTAAATTGATTATTCAGTGAAATTAGGCTGAAGTAAATCGAATCACCATTCCAAAGTGATCTCTGATTTGTGATTAAATTTTGTAATGTGCACAAGAAAACGAAACGGTAGTAGCTTTCACCCCTGGGATCTAGGTGACCCCCCTGATCCCTGACCTCTTGGTGAGCCTCCTTGCTGAGCGTGACCGCGTAGCGGAGTTCTGCATCCTCCAGAGGACCAGCACTAGTCTGGGGGAGAGGGGTGGGAGGGAGCAAGGACATGAGTGAGTGAGTGAGTGGGGGGTTTTTAAAAGTGGAAGGGCCTTAGCTTATTAGCTATAATTCTCTGAATTACTAGACAATGAGTGAAAGCAGGAAATAGGTACAAAAGCATAAGTGAAAGTGGCTGGGGAAAGAATTTGAAACTCGTCAGTGTTAGTCTTGTGTTACTATTATCTATTCCTGAGTATGTTGTTTAAAAAGGTCCTAAAATTCTCATTTGAAATAATATCAGTAAAACAAAAAACCCATAGTTTATGTTCACCATCAGAAATTGTATCTCAAGTAAAGCTTCCTCCAGGTTTAACTACGGATGTAAACATACAGTATATCGAGAGAAAATATCAGGATCAGCTAAGTAGTCACCTTTTTTAGGCCACTGGCCGAAATGCGGTCTTGATCTGTAGCCTACAGCCTTTGGCTGGACATGACTGGCATGATGTATGAAGGCAAGATATGTGTGGTTTGTTTTCATATTAAAACAAATAGTAATTTCAACAATGTAGTATTATTTAACTGTCTCTGAGAAATATCTTTAAAATAGACAACAATCTCACATTATATAGAACCTAGCTGCTAGTCATAACCTAAATGTGTCCAGCGTTCGTAGTTTTACAAACACCAACTGAATGTCCTTTGTAATCACACATCAAACAGGTCAAATACCAATTTTCCCCAGTTCAACAAGCTGAAACTCAGCAAACATCAACGCTTGAACATGTTTACAAGTATCAGGACATAATTACAAATAATAAAATATTTAAAATAAAATCTGTACATCAAAGATTCAAGTCAAACTGAGTGAAAAACGCACTTAAACTTTATGATAAATTCTTTGGCATTCTTAAAATTTATAATGTAAACTGTATATCTTCCAGAAACAATATAATAAATCCCTCAACTTCATCCAAACTGTTATAAATTTGTTGGTTTGTTATTACCCCCCCCCCCCAAAAAAAAAAAAAATGGAGAATGGTACAAGTAACAAACTATTAAGTTTTGAAGGTGATCCGTGTATGGGATCATGGTTAAAAAAATAATAAAAAGACACAAAGGTGCACTAAGGGGAGACATTTCATTATAACTACACCAAATTAAAATGAAACTCATAGTCTTGGGCAGATTGTTCAGATTAAACAAAGCATTTGTCATTTGTACATGGTTGATATACCTTGCACTCTATGAATGCCCATCTAGTTTAAAACTAGAGGTCAAAACTGCTGCTTCCATAGTTCTACCACATCATTTATTTTGCCTCTTATAACTGAGCCTTACCTGGTTATTCACATGGACTTCTAACTAGATAAGAAATGATAATAGCTAGACAAGTTAACATTTATATATTTAAATGTTATAAGATTTCTGAACATCACATTTCCAGCTATGAAAATCCTGGAAAGCGGGACCACCTCATGGTGACCACCCCAATATCTACATAAAGATAGTTCTGAATGCTTCCTGTAAAATTTGAAATGCAATAACTAAACTGTTAGCCAAATATTTTTTGACTGCCTTGTTTACCTTTTGTCAGGAAATACAATTTTACCTGCTCTGCCTCCTCCTTGCTCATTGCCAATGCCAGCTGTAGCTGGAGATCCTCCTCCCCTGAGCTCTGCGGCCATGCCTGGTCTGCATCCGAGCCCGACTGCAGTCCTAAAGTAGGAGCCGAGGGAGCCGAAGACGCTGGGGGTTAAACAGCTAGGCATTACAGTTTGAAAAGTATTCATTTCTTAATGTGGCCAAGCATAGCGCTCCTTCTCAGGCTGGGCTAAACAAACATCACCACCATTTCCCTTTTAGCAAATAACATGGTTCTTTCATGCCATTAACTGCCTCACTTACCACTTGAGGTCTGCGCCATCTTCTCTTTGGTCTTAAGAGCATGGATTCGTTCTTCCCGTAGCCTTTCCTCATCTTTCAGGAGAGTGACCAGCTGCTTGGCTTTCTCTCTTACATTTACACCCTAAACACATACAGTTAATGGTTCATTATTGCATATATCAATTTGAATTAAACATAATCCACCTCTTAGTTTACAAAAGACAATATAATCCTTTGTTGTCCCACAGTGGAGATATTCTCGATGCCACAGCAGCAAAGTATACATAGAGAGCTAGAAAGGCAAATATCATTTACATAAATAGTGTAAGAAAAAATTGAGACAACAAACAATAAGTAGGAAACTATATAAATAAGGAACAGTTTAACTATAGACCTGTGTATGTGTTAATGTGTGTCAGTGTGTGCGCCTGTATATGTATATATCATCATCAGCTTAATTCTGGGTCGGGTCACGGGGGCAACCGCCTAAGCAATGAAGTCCAGACATGTCTTTCCCCAGCCACTTCCTCCATATTACATTTAAAACCTGGCACTCACCTTTTGCTTTTTCTTTATTCTGATGTTTGCCATTCATTTTAACTGAAGCTCTTATCCTTTACCTCTTTTTGTTTTGGGGGATTTTTGTTTGTTAGTTTTTTGTTTGTTTGTTTGTTTGTTTTTTTGGGGGGGGGGTGTTATACTCCGTAATGTATTAGGTATTCATAATAAAATGTGAGGTATGTGTATATCCATGTACCATTTCATATGAATAGCATAACACTGTGTTCTTTGATATGCACCCCCAACTTAATACATTTGCACCAGTACCTGAACACTATACTTAATACTTTATTGCCGTCTACTGGATACAGACTGCACTGCAGTAATTCATACACTTGTAAAAGAGGTGCACAATGTAGGATTCATTTGATTGTAACCAATTAATGCTCCACCCTTACCCACCCCTTTCCAAGTGTGCATTTAAAAAAGTATTAACACCAAGTGCCGAAACTGTACTTCCTTTTAAATAAAAATATAACCCTCAAAAACTCAGAAAGGTGCTCTTGAGCAAGGCTCACTTCCACATAAATGGCCAAAATACACTTGGAGCAATGCACTTAACCCCAACTGCTCTCCAGGCACCTCCAATGTGTGTGGCAGCCCACTCCTTCAAGTATGTGTGTTTTGAATGGGTTAAATGTAGAGGAAATAAATTTCCTTTATGGGATTAATACAGTACAGTGAGTCGTCGACTTACGACCTATGCGAGTTACGACTGATTGACTTTACGACTGCAAAAGTGGTGAAGCATGATTCATGGCAGTGCGAGTGTTGGGCGCGACAGTTGTTTGGGCTGCCGGCGGCACCAGTATCTTAAAAGGCCAAGCATGAGATGATGCAGCTTCACTTTCTAACTGCTCAGAGCAAATCTATTCATCTACTTTCAATGCCACGTCACTGTGGCGCGAAGCTGAGCGCCAATCCTTTCTGTGTGGGTGGGTCCGATACCTTAAAACTGTAATTTTATTGGACTCACACGCTGCAGTGTTTATGACAGGAAGCGCGTCCAAAGTTTTGGCAATCAGCTGGTCTGCGGGTTGAAGTTTTTCCATGTCTGTCCTTTTGTGTTTGCTTGCCAGCTGTGCTTGGCTTCGTGGAAATGAGCTGATCAAAATGAGGGAAATTTATCGCTTTACTGAAACAACACGCGCAGTCTGTGGCTGTTGTTATAATCCAATAAAATTGAAGTTTGAAGCTATTGGACCCATCCACAGTGGAGTACAGAAAGGATTGGCTCTCCACTGCGTGTCACAGTGATGTGGAATTGAAAATAGATCTATAGATTTAAATGCGCGAGATTTATTCATCTGTTTTTGTTTGCCGTGAGTTTATTTGGATGGAAATTCGACATACGACCAGATCGAGTTACAACCAGTCTGCCAGAACCAAATGCGGTCGTAAGTCGTCGACTCACTGTACATCAAAATCAAAAAGAGAAAAAAAAAAAAAAAAAAAAAATTGTTGGGCTGCTACAGAAAAATAGTGCTGCAAAATAACGAGTACAAGAAAGACATCCCACTCCTGGATATAAAGGTCTCATTCTAAGATTACAAAAAGCACAATGCTTCATGCAATTCTACAGTAATTCTCGGGCTGTAAGGCAATTAAAAATGTCTCTATTATGTTCTCTGTGAAAAGTTAAGCACATACTTACATTTTTACTCTTAATGTATTTTATTCATCTTTCAGTACTCAAAATAAGTGAGTAACCTTTTGTCTGAGATAACCAATAAGAACATTCATGAGGTGTGTGTGTGTGTGTGTGTGTGTGTGTGTGTGTGTGTGTGTGTGTGTGTGTGTGAGAGTGAGTGAGACAGAGAAAGATACCTGGGGCTGTGACATCACTGACTCAATTGTAAACAAAAAATCCAATTATAGGAAGAGGATGGTTAGGAAAAGAAAAAAAAAAAAAAAAAGAGTACTTTTTTGCCAATTAGTACAACAACAAATTAAAAATTGTATCCTTATCCATTCCTCAAATCAAAGACGGAAACTAAAATCGATGATGCCAGAGTCGGCACAACAGCGTTAGCCAATTACTGCAGACCCTGGTAAAATAAATAAATAAAAATTACACAACCTGTTCTGAAAAACACTCATAACTGCCCTGCAAAGCTAAAAATTCTGATCACAGAATTCTTACATCTGAGTATTTATGGCAAACGATGATATTGCTAATATCTCTACTGATTTTACAGGAAAACATCAGTGCACTAACTTTAAAAAAAAAAAAAAAAAAAACACCTCAAGGCTTCACACAGACGTGTAACTCAAGGCGTACACTCACTTCCCCATCATTAAGAGCAATGACCAATCACCAATCATCAATCATGGGCTTCTGTGAGCTCATTTGTACACAGGGGTAGGTAGAGTTTTCCTCTGAATTTGTTAGGTTGTCTCAAAACATGCATGCACAGCAGTTCGTAAAGAGACAGGTGGCAGCATCACATGCCATGGATCACTCATGGATCACAAATCGAAAAGAGCTCACGAGAATCTCTTCAAGACAGTGTGTAAATCAATATAAAGGGTGACCCAGAAAAACCTTCAACAATTTAAAGGTAAAGTGAAAAAAAAACGGTTACAGATGATCAAATTATTATTTCTACATATTAAACTTTATTCAATACAGTTTTTCATTCATCATTATTTGCACAAATGAAATAATATTTTGATTAATTTCAACATTTTTTTTTCTTCTATTTACCTCTGAAGTGTGACGGGTTTATTGGCCCTTTTTTTTGGGGGGGTCACCTTTGTAGTGCAGTAGTCTACAGCAACATTTACTTCATACTTTATGTAGTGCACTTGTATTGGGAGCAAGGAGTCACTTGGGGTTTGAGCATCAAAGCATAAACATACCATTTAGTGAGCAAAGCAGCACGCTCTCGTCGCCCTCGTTCATTTTACAGGGGCACTGCCGCCAGACTCCCACTGGGTCACAGGCAACCATGAAATGCGATGATTACAATTTGAAACTATGTTCTTTATGATGTTAATTCATCTGTCATTAACGTTTGAAATTAGCATGCTATTTTAGCAGCCCTACTATATTTCAAGGGCCTGGTGGGATAGGGCTAGGGTGCTGGGCTCATGATCAGGAGGTCATGGGTTTGAATTCCCATTAGACCCCTACCGTACTAAGACCACTGGGTAAGGTATTAACCATAAGTGTGCCTCTGTCCACCCAGTAAAAATGACTACCAGTTAAAAATAAATACTGGAAAGGTAACATGCGATGGACAAACCTTCTATCCAGGAGAAGATGAATTTGTAGTCACTTCATGCTACGTAACCGAGTATAAGCACCAGCATGATGAGCCAATACACAGGCTTGGGTGTAAAAAACCCAACAGCCTTACCTACCTTACTATATTTAAAACTATATGTGGCCCATTACAGCAGAGTGGGTATTAAGAAAGAAATTATGTTTAGCTAAGAATATCAGCTACAAAATGGTACCAATAATAAAATTAATAATTATGAACTTAATACCCACATTGCTGTGATTGGTCACATATTTTATTTCTGCTATTAGATAGCCCCTACATCGTGAACTAACTGGAGGAGCAATGTAATTGAAAACTACATGAAGGTAGTTTTCTGCCGCCGAATGTTCAATCAATTCCATCTTTAAATATCTTCAAAAAGTCAGTAAAAAATATTTAGCTGATAAAGCCAGAGAAGAGTATGAGTCTGCATTTCTGTTTCCATAAAGTGACTATCATGTAACTTTGTATTTACCAGTATTATACTACAGTATATCTATTGACTTAAATAAGCTCTTTTTCAATTTAACTTTGTGTAATTGTAAGGATCCCATTGGAAATAAGTTTTGGCAAACTTTATGGGCTATCCTTGATTTCAACTACACTTATCCAGGGTATTTTTATTTATTTATTATTCATTAATTTAACCACATTCACAGAAAGTACAGATAACCATAGAAAAATATAAACACGCAAATGCAGAGGCAAACACCTTGATCTGCCTTCTCTCACCTAACAAAACAGTGTTTAATATATACAAAGTGGCAACAAAACACACCCATTAAAAAAAAAAAAAAAAAAAAAAAAAACAGCTGACCTAGGCCAGTATGCTACTTAAAAGAGTCCAGAAGACAAAAAGCTACAGCTCTCCGAGTTTTACATGCACCAGGAGCAAGCAGATGCGCAGTGCAAACAGTGCATCTGTTTGTATGCATCAGGCTGGGTGGGAGCTGAGCTTTTTATTCCATTGTGTTTAGAGACCTTGTTCGGGTGGTTTTCTGGAGCACATGAGAATAGCTGTATAGAAAGTAATAAAGGCCAACTTGCACAAAAGGAGCACTATTGCTACTGAAGACCTGAAACTTGAATACTTTTCAGCCTACTGCCTTGACTGTTAGAACCAAACATTTCTCCCATATGGAGTTCTGCTGAAGGCTAAATGACAAGCGATAAAAAGAAATTGCAGTCTTACCAAGAATTATTGGAATTATTCATGAAGGGTGGCAAAATAATGTGTTACACAATTACAGAACACATTTGACCTGTCAAATAACTCCCAACTCGTGCTCCGTCCCCCACAACTATTGCTACCTCGATCTTGTAATTTACAGCAATGTCTGTCTTCCTTTCGGCTTTTTCCCTTTTACTCGGGAGTCGCCAATCATCGACTCGCACGTTTTGATTTGGCAGAGGTTTTTACATCGGATGCCCTTCCTGTCACAACCCTCTTTAGCAAGGGACAGAAACACGCTGACGACTTTGCAGCTACTCTTTACGAAGGTCAGCAATGGTTCTTTTACATGTCTCTCACCATAGACAGTGAGAGACATGGCCCGCCTTTGATAACCCAGTTAGCTGCACTGGGGGGGACAGTGACAACCTTGTGGAGAGTGGGACTCGAACCCCCAACGTTTAGATCAGCGATCCAGCGCCCTATACCACTAGACCACCACTGCCCCCTTGTAATTTACAGCAACTCTATTCAAAATAATGAGGGAATGCAATTATTGGAGGTCCAAAAGCAGGCCACAAACATGACTTATAAGAATGAATAAGAAAACATTTCTTCAAAAAGCAAAAGACAGAAAGTGCAACTTCATGGAGTGGAGAGGTATGTCCATGGCATGAAATTTGACCAAAGTGAAAAGATTATTCTGATTAAGACCAATGTCTACCACTGCCAATGTAAACATGAGAACCCCCAAAACATCTGCACTGCTGCTCATGGTAATATCATTAAAGAGCAGCTTTATGCTTTATGCATGCACTGCAGAATAAGCCATTTTACTGATACTACACTGAATGTCAAATTATTATGCAAGTTGCTTTTTCTTAAATATTCTAAATACCGCTGCTCAAAAAAGTTTTTGTTTCTTGGTATAATGCTTTACCACCGTTTTTCTTCACAATACCCTTTTTGTTTAAATCCAAGATAATTTTTAAATTCCGGTGGCACAGTAAATGTGCAAAAGTTTTTGCCCCTGACCAATTGACATTTCTTGCATATTTGTCACTGTCATTTCAGATTAAGCAAACCTAAATATTATACAAAGATAAAACATAAGTAAACACAAAATCCAGCTTTCAGTGCTAGTTTGATTTATTAAGGGGGAAAAAAAACATCTGAACCTACAAGGGCTCATGCGAATAAATAATTGCCCCTAAACCTAACTGCAACCAAGCATTTGCGATAAGAGGCGACGAGTCTTTCACATCGCTGTGATGGGATTTTGGGCCACTCTTCTCTGCAGAATTGTTTAAGATCAACCAGATTGGATGGTTTTGGGCATGAACAGCCTTTATAAAATCATGCCACAGCATTTCAATAGGGTTCAGGTCGGGACTTTGACTAGGCCACTCCAAAACCCTCATTTTGTTCTTTTTAGCCATTCCGAAGTGGACATGCTGGTGTGCTTTGGATCATTGTCTTTCTGCAGAACCCAGTTACGCTTTGGCTTGAGGTCTTGAACTGATGGACAAACAATCTTTACCAGGATTTCTTGGTGGCGACAATATTCATAGTTCCATCAATCATGACAAGTCCCCCCCAGGCCCTGAAGCAGCAAAGCAGTCCCAGATCATCACACTTCCACCACCATGTTTCACTGTTGGCACAATGTTCTTTTTATCAAATGCAGTGTTGCTTTTGCGCCAGATGTAATGGGATGCATTTCTCCCAAAAAGTTCAACTTAAGTTTCATAAGTCCAGAGGACATTTTCCCAAAAGGTGGGCGATGATCAAGATGATTCTTGGCAAAAGTGAGTTGTGCCTTGATATTCTTTTTTGTCCCCAGTGGCTTTCGCCTTGAAACTCTTCCATGGATGCCATTTTTGCCTCGTGTCTTTCTCATGGTGGAGTCATGAATATTGGCATTAAAGGGTACCTGTATCGAAAGCGCTCATATACCTAATTTGATATATTGTGTATAGCTAGTGACAAAACACTTATAAGGTGTTTATGATGTTCTCTCACAAACCAGCTTTAAGTGATTTAAGGGCTTCACTAACGTCAAGCTTCAGAGCACAGGAGTTTTGCAGCATCACATTTCCTGTGACATCACATCGTTGACAAAGCCTCTACCGGAACAGTGAGATTGCAATGTAAACCTATGGCTATATACCTGACACACCAACACAAGCTCACGGAAAATTGGAAAAAAACAGACATTATAGTAGTTGTTTTTTAAACCATGGATGAAGACAATTTCGTAGAAGGATTAGAAGGTTATTTATATGAACCACTGAAGAAAAACTATCCACGTTTAGTGAAATTGGACCAGGAAAGTGACGACTCGGAGGACGATATTGGAAAGTCGCAAGAAGCTCTTACACAAGAAAATCGTAGCAAACAACCAGCAAATATTTGGTGCTCTTGTGGAAAATGCGTGCATCAAAAAACCGATCAGGAGTGCTATTGTCATAAAGAACATGAATTGCTTGAGGAAAATATACTGACATTCTGCAATTGGCTATACGACTGTCAATGATGTTAGGTCACAATGACCTTTGACTCCGGTGGAAAAAAAGCCAACCTGTCCGCGCGCTGAACTTTCGTGAGCAAGGAATGTCATACAGAAGAAAAGGAAATGCGGACTTATACATAAACTACCGACATCACATGATGTTTAAAAGTTAATAATAAGGTATGGATATTTTTTAACGATGTCAATTTTGGGTACAGGTACCCTTTAACTGAGGCAAGTGAACCTTGGAGTTGTTTAGAAGTGGTTCTTGGATCCTTTATGACTTCTCCAGTTAGTCTGCGACGTGCTCTTGGAGTGATTCTGGTAAGTTGGCCACTCATCTGAAGGGTCACCACTGTGCCATGCCTGCTCCATTTATGAATAATGGCTCTGACAGTGGTCCGCTGGAGTCCCAAAGATTTACCAATGACTTTGTATCTTTTTCCAGACTGAGGCATTTCTATAATAACCTTCCTTGTTTGGTTTTGAAACTCACTGGATCACGGCATGATCAGTATTGGCTTACCTCACCTTGTCAGACAGGTTTTATGTTGGGAATCTCCTGATTGAAAATGTCTGCCAGCAATCAGGCCTTGGGTGTGGCCATGAAATTGAACTCAGTTTTCCCCAATAATAAGATTAATTACAATATCCTCACCCTTTAACAAGGGAGAAATTACTTTTTCACACAAGGGTTCATGTAGGTTTGGGTAGGATTTTTCTCTTAACAAACAAAACCACAACAGAAAAATTGTATTTTTGAATATATGGGTTATCTTTGCGTAATGTTTAAATTTGTTTGATGATCAGAAAAAGTTAAGTGTGACAAAGGTGCAAAAAAAAGTAAATCAGTCTAAATCATAAAATCAGGAAAAAACTTTGGCACAGCACGGCAAGTGTGCCAAATTATTATACATGCCCAGTTAGTCTTTGACCATGGGCAAGAAGAGGGACCTGAGCGGCAAGAAGAAAAGCCAAGTCATGGAAAGTCTAAGCAGAAAGGAATCAACAATTGAAATCTCTGAAAAACTACAGCGTGACCACCAAACCATTAAGCGTTATGTCCAAAATAGTCAGAAAAGGAGAATACCACAAGTTGAAAAGAAATGTCGAACTTTATTAAGTCGAGATTCATCAAGAATCAAACGAGAAGCCTCCAGAAGACCCTTAGCAGATAGTAAAGCAATATATGATGTAGCAGGGACGAAAAATGTAGATCAATGCATAAGGCGAGTGGCGAGGGTATAAAAGGCCAAGGCTAGACCCCCTCTGAACAGAAAACATCGAGCAAAGTGTTGGATGGAACAGATGGAAAGGCATCTGGGTGGATTTCAAGTGGTTAGACAGTCCTGACTAGGTTGTGTCGTCAGTAAGGGGTGGAGGCATCATGTATTGGGCAGAAATCATTGATGAAGAACTTGTTGGACCTTTTCATGTCCAGTATGGTGTAAAAATAAACTCGGAGGGGTACTACAGTTTTTTAAAGACCAATTTTCTGCCTTGGTATAAAAAAAAAGATCACCTCGCGTGAAAAGAACTCTTGTGTTTATGCATGACAATGTACCCTCCCATGCATCACACTATTCTCAACACTGGTTGGCATCTCAAGGCTTAAAAGATGATCGTCTGATGATCTGGCCTGCATGGTCACCTGACCTAAATCCAATTGAGAATGTGTGGTCAATAATAAAGAAGATAGTATACAGTGATGGCAAGCAATACAGCTTAAAAAAACATGTTCGGCAAGCAATTAAAGTAGCATTAGCTAGGATGCTAGCAAGGAAATTACCTAAAATCTCAATCAGTTGACCAGAAATTGTATAAACTTGTTGAAATGAAAGGAGTTTGTATTAGGCATTAAATTATGTATTGTTACACTATACGAGGCTCACTAACAACGAAATCATTTGTTTAATACAGTTTTATGGGTAATTTATTTTATTCTACGCACATAATTTCAAAAAGTATTGTTTATAATTAATAAGAACTATTAAATCTTTTCTAGTTATCCATGTGTTTATATATTATGTTCTGATTAGTAACTTGCCTAATAACTTGGCACATGTAATTTTGCAGGATTTTTGATATTATAAAATATAACCAAAAATAACAATTGAAAATTTATGATAATTGCTCCTAAGAGAAAATATAGTTACCATTTATATTTATGTAACATTTCAATGTAGTAATTTAAGTAATTTTTTAGATAATCCTCAAAATGCATTTTACATAATAATTTGGCACGCAGTGTAAATTATCACAGTAAATACCCAAAATGGTATGGGAAATGATAGGCCGTTGAGATGCCATAACTGAACCAACGTTACTAATTACGTACCTGTCAAGGGTTGACATGGATCAGCTAATCTATTCGCATATGATGACAATCTGTCATAGAGTGAGATAAGATTATTTTAAGGCAGTGTTCTTAGGCAGTGGAAGCAGGCCATAGACTGCATGTCACTGGGAAAGACTGTAGGTGTATTTTTATATAAATAGAAAAAAGGACTGCTGAACTCCAGGTTCTATTCCTACCCACAACCCTGTTAAAAGTTTAGCCAAAAGCATCTGATAGTATTACAGCACTAGCCTTGCTAGTATCACCCTATGCTGACCAACATTTTTGTTTTTGGTAAAACAAACCTATCACTCAATCTGTCAGGGTAGTTGTTGTCTGTACTACAGATACCCCACACAGCATTGTGAGATGCTGAATTACAAAATATAAAACTTTATAGTAGTAGTTTTAAGTTTTCAATTCAACCATACAACATTTTAAAATGGGTTTAAATGCACTTCTTTAAGTTGCCTGTCTGAGGCGTACATAGAAGTAATGCTACTATTGAGTGACTTTTCAATTTCTATTAGGGGTCATTCAACATTTTCAACATTTTCCTAAGCATACAAAGCGTACACTAGGGGGGAGGGGGTAAGATGTCTGTGTATGCTTTTCAATATAAAAATGTCGATCAACAATAATACATGCGCTCGTGAATTTTTATTTATTTTTTGTGCGTGTACGTTTGAAACTCTCAATGCGCAATTCGCCAATCACCTGCGGTGTTGCATATTTGCAAAGTCTGCAATGAATACTACCCAACCCGGTGTCAACTGCTGAAACATCAGAAGGCAGCTGATCCAAGGGCGTAGGCTGGGGGGTGCACATGCAGGAGTTGAGTTCCGCTGGACAAGAAATTATGTGCATTCACAATCTTATAAATAAACTTAATGACTGTTATTGAAGAGAAAGTCGGAGATAAGTTCCACATGACTAGAGTCAGGAAGTAAACCGGAAGTTAACGTGTAACGGGCACTGCGCATGTGCAAGCCCGAGCTGACCAATCAACAAACATATCATCAGTAAGCAATAATAGCTGAACACTGTCACTCAAACAAAGTGCGAGTGTGAGAATAAAGCACAGTTTGTTAGTACCGCCTCAGATGTACACAAACAAATGACGCACAGAGAATGAATGGCTAAAATCTAAAATAATCATAAGCCATCCAGCCTGTATCTGCAGCCTTATGGTCAGTACTTTTATAAAATTAATAGTATGTTTTTGTGCTGTAAATATGTATTAATATTTGTTTGTGCCTTAATAGATAAATAACTTTAGCTCAATTTGAAAATGTATTTAGCACATGTATTTGCAGATGTAGTTTGAAATATATTTGAGAATGTTTTTGGTTGAACTATAATATTTTATTCATTTTCTGAGAGTAATAGATGAATCGTCTTCTGCTGAAAAACTGTGCTTGTTGTTGGCGTGAGATTCCATGTTGTTTATATCATATGCTGTGACATGCGTGCACTATATTTTATGTGGTACTTTGTATCAATTCAGTGACGTCAAAGTAACTTTGTGTAGGCGGGCACTTAGCAACGGTGGCTTTCAGGTTTCAGGTCATGAAAACGGAGGTTTTCATGACAAGCACATAAAACAAAACCGCTGTGTGTGCAATGGTTTATTTATGATATACAATTTAAGCCAAAATCGTTTCAAGAAACTATACTTAAGCTACCGCCAACTTATTTAGTCGGCGTTTCACTTCCCTTTTAAGGCTTAGGCTCCGGTCAACTGAGATGTGCGCCAGCATGGTCGTCCAAAAGCCAATGACCAATAAAAAATGCAGACATTTTAAATTACATTTTAATATAAAATAATATTATTAAAAACAGTGTCATTTTTATTATTAAAACCAAATGTCTTAATATTAATATTAAAGCAGATGTCATTAAAAAGAATTCTTTAAAAGTATATATTTTTATTGATTATTATTTGACTGGTGTATAAAAGAAGTATTGATCAAGGAAATACATTGATTCATTTTATAAAAGAGGTTTGACCATTGTTTTGTTTAATATCTTATTTAAAAATCCTGCCGAGAGATCATCAACATTTATTTGTACTCTTTCGGGGGGGGTGTCAAAAAAGTGTACTCGCTGTACGCTTGGGAAATTGTTGAAAATGTTGAACCGCCCCTTATGGGGCATGGCTCAGAAATAGGTCCTTTAGAATAATGTGTACCCCAGTGTAAAATGACACTTTTTACATTTATTAATTTTGCAGCCTATAATCAAGAAATAACCTCTTGAAAGAGACAACCAGGATCCACCTTAAAAGAATGTGGAGATTTCGTAATAGCAATAAGTTTCAAGACTGCCAACACCTCAGAAATCTGCCTTGTTTTATAGTGTGGTTTTCACCAGCTGTATTACCACAAACCAGAAATCCATACTGCTGTTCCACTAAAGTTTGGTGAAAATGTGTTTGTCAACCACAAGAATAACAAACTGTATAATTGTAAAAACCGTGATTTTCTCCACCTCCCTCGCCAATCCTACTCTACACTGTGCAGAGACGTCCGCTATTACAGATGGTGCCATGATTCCACTCACATGTTCATCTTCATAAATGTACGCAATTAGTTTCAGACAGGAAATTCACTGCCTTAAAGTCGCTGCCTCTGATGCTTTGCATAATACGTCAACAGAAGCATGCTGATGGTTTGGTTGGGCACTCAAATGGCAATCAACTTCTTTCCACATCAGAATCATTGAAAAACTTTTCCAAGAGTTGCCTCTTCAAGGGGAAGCAATTACCAAAAAAAACACAAGAAATAATATTATGCAGCGTCAATTCCACCAATCGTTGTCAGATTAAACGTTTGCTCTGTGTGCAGGCTCGTTACCTGATCTTTACCATCACGGTCTATGTATTGAAAGTCTTTGAGAGTCTGCACAGCGTAGATGTTTTCCCTGCACTGCTGCGCCACTCTTTCTGAACCAGTCTTAATCAGATACTCCATAAGAGTCATAGCCTGAAAAACAGAGGAAAGCTTTCAACTCATATTTTTACAGAGCAATCAATCACAAGTTGACGTGCAATCCTAACCTTATATACGTGCCTCCAGTTCTTCCCATGATCATTAAGTCTCTTCCACACCATGCTCATGATTTCTGAGAAGGCCACTACGTTATATGTCAGATCTGCAATCTCCGACATCAGAGAACTGGATGGACCCCATGGGTCATTGGAAGTTGCTTCTCTCACCTGAACAAGTAACATAAATAAATATTTTTTTAATATAGATTAAAAAGCCACAACAGCAAAGGGTCTGCCCACATATAAACCTAATAAACTCAAGCCTCTGCAGAAGAAATTGGATGATGTGGCTTTTAATTTCAAAACAATTACAACTCCGCAAACACTCCAGATGAATTTCACAGACACAATAAGGAAAGCCAATGTGTACAAAGGAAATAGAGAAGAAATTAAAGAATACATCTTCTTACCTTAATCTCTGCTTCAGAATAATTGTGAACAATATTCTTCACTTGTCGCCTTAGCGATGAGGTCGACATGGCAACAAGACGGCTATGAGGTTCTCGAGGAATCTGCAAGTTAGCAAAACAATATTTAAAATAAGCTCATACACAAGCAAATACATAAAACATGAGCAATAAAAAACTACTATCCAAAGTCAGAAAGCTATAAAAGGGATGCAAAGCCTCTACTTGCTAGCTATTACATTCATTTTTGAATACTGATACTATGTTTTTTATTTTTAAAAAATAAATAATTTTCACACATGGCCAACAATTCAGCTATCTCCAGTCTCACCGCATGACATAATACAGACATGATTTTGAAATAAATCATACAACCATTTAGTAACAATTAGACATTAAATATTGTTCAATACTCTCTGCTTTGATGTGTCTACACATCTGCATACACATACCTTCCACATTCTGTATAACCCAGTGTGTATAAAGTACAGCTTATTCAATGCAAATGCAATATCTAAATGAAATTAAGCCATCACTTCTTCCTCTGAAAAAGCAACTTCCTCTTTATTTCAAATCAGAACAGGATGAAGGGTTTAAACACACACACACACACACACACACACACACACAATTTCTGCAATGATTTAAATATTAGTCGATTTGATTAGCATTGATACCAGAGCCACTAATACTGCAAAACACAGAAGATAAAACACATCAGTGATGATTTCAGTGAAAATTCACGTGATTTATAATTAAATTCCATTCATACTATTTATTGTCCCTACAGTCAAACAAAAGGGGCAGTGGTGGTCTAGTGGTATAGGGCGCTGGATCGCTGATCCAAAGGTTGGGGATTCGAGTCCCACTCTCCAAAAGGTTGTCACTGCCCCCCAGTGCAGCTAACTGGGTTATCAAAGGCGGGCCATGTCTGTGACTGTCTATGGTGAGAGGCATGTAAAAGAACCATTGCTGACTTTCGTAAAAAGTAGGCTGCAAAATCGTCAGCGTGTTTCTGTCCCTTGCTAAAAAGGGTTGTGACAGGAAGGGCATCCGACGTAAAACAAACCTCTGCCAAATCAAACGTGCGAATCAGATGATTCGCTGTAGCGACTCCCGAGTAAAAAAGGGGAAAAGCCGAAAGGAAGACAGACAGTCAAACAACTCATTTCCACTTTTCTTCACTGTGTAAAAGTACATTTTCTTATCGTTCACGACAACACGGAGGTGTAGTGGTTGCCTTATAGCAAGAAGGCCCTGGGTGTAATTCCAGGTATCAGGCATTTCTGTGTCAGGTTTGTATGTTATCCCTGGGCTTGCGTGGGTTTCCTCCAAGTACTATGATTTCTATGATTATGAATTTAAACAGTCCCTATTTTTGTGATACAGTTTTCGTATCTAATAAGCCAAGTGTATGAATTGTTACACTACTATATGTAGCAAACTGATTTTATATGTTTGGAGAATTTAATGATGGAGATTTGTAGGCATGGAATTATGAGCTAGGCCTTTATCACAGTGCTGCTGCAGTGACAGACATTATTTAAAATATTGCCACGATAATCCTCAGTATAATCTTCACCGTCATTTATATCACACTGTTCTGCTTACATTGGAATAAATATATTAATTACACGTGTTTTCACTTCATGCGCGTATTCCTTCTGTAACTCTAATCATTAGAGTCTAATGGCTCATTTATGTACAATGTTAAATACACAGACATACAGGTATGGACAGAGCCTTGCCTGCACCAGTCTGTTTCTAAAAACAAACTAATATAAATGAACATATTCCATGTGACATGTTAACAACGATGAGTGCAATGTTAGAAGTATATTTTCAAAAATGATAAGTTTGCAAACATCCAAGATATTTTGTTCAGGCTAGGAAAGATGATGACATAATATGGATACAGTGATAATTACATAAGCTCTTTTCTGAGATCTTCTGTTTATTTATTATGAATATAAATTGCAATTACTGAAAGCAGTTGCTTTGATCTTTGAATTTTCAAATGTGCTGGGTATTCTAATCTCCTCAAACAGACATGAACATGAAGCTAATTGGCTTTGCCAAATTGCCTTTTGGTGTGGGAAGTGGTTGTGTGGCTCCTGTCATGAACTGGCGTGCTATTCAGGGTATACCCCACCCCACGCTCGCCCATCAGTTGAAATGGATACAGCCTCCCAGTGACCCTAGTAAGAGTAAGCAGTTCAGCCAATGAGTGAATAGGGAGTAATACATTAAACCAGAGCTTCCTAACCCTGGTCCTGGATAACCTCCCGTCCAGCACAGTTCAGTATTTTTCATGATTGAATACGCTCACTTCAACTCAGAAAGGGCTGGTACTCAACTTTTAGATGAATCAGTGTGTTGGGGGCAGGTAGAACAATAAAGTGTGGTGGGATAACGGGTTCTCCCGTTCTACAGTTGGGAAACTGCATTAAACATAAGGTACCTCCTTCATACAGCATGGACAATGAAGCAAATAGGTCCTATATGGGTACTGGCTTCATAAATGGTTTTCTGTTGTACGTCATAGTATAACAATATGGCTCTAAGCAACTGTTTTGAAGTTATGAGCACTTATAACAGTTTTAATCTCCAAAAATCTGTGACTTCCTCCAACTTTCATCTTTTAGCCAGGTATTCTTATCAAGTGGTCTCTGAGTCTTATCCCTGTTAAATTCCTCATGAAATATGGTAAAAATCCATGCACAAGTGTTGTCAGGGTTCTATTCACAGACAAACTGATCAACAAACACCAGTTATTACAATACCACAATCAAAACTACATTTTGGGGAAAAAATTAAAATAATTTAATCACTTAACTTCTGAACAAAATGACAACATTTCAGATGATATTCGATCAGTGAGGTTAAAGTCCTGTTTTTAAAGCGCTGCTTTCACAAAGCCCTAAACTCCTGCAGTCCAGTTACAAGAATTTGCCAGGTGTGTAAATGTAATGTAAATATATACTCGAGGATTTTTACCTATACACGTCACTCTCTCAGTCTGTGTGTGTGTGTGTGTATGTGTGCACACGTATTTGGTCTGAGGTCCAGGTGCCAATGTTCTTCAGCTTGTCCGCTGCACTAAGCCTCGGCGTGGCCACATCAGGACCCAGAAGATCTGGAGAGAATTACAAACTGTGGAGAAACACAGAAAAGGAGAAAAAGTGCATTGAGTCGAACAGTGTTACAGTAAGTAAGCAGGAAAGGAAAAACTATCTGGCTGTTAAATATTGCAGATCCTCTTCACTGCCTGAGCCTGAAGTGTTGATTTAAAGCTTGTTTTTCCTGGAACATTTCACACAACTTATAATCTCACCACTCTCAGCAGCCAGACACAATGCAGCAAAGGATATGTGACAAAACTTTGTTTTACAAAAATCAAACTGAAAAAAGTCATTAAAATGCACTGAACTCACCACAGTCTCACTGCAGTGCTAGTTTGCTTTAAGAGAGGCGTGAATAAGTAAAAACTACTTAAAATATGCACTCATGACACTGATCAGATTCTGGTGTTTTACTGGAGGAAATCGGAGAAAATTGGTACACATTGGATAATATAGGATGACACTAGAATTTTGGGGCACACATTGATGGGAAGAGTGAAATATTTTGGGGATGTTGACAATTTTTGAATTTTCTTGTATTCAGGGTACATCAAGAAAACAACAACAAAAAATGGAGCAACACTGTTGGTAGATATCGGTATAACAAAATTTGGGGGGGTGGGATCAGGGGTCAATTTTTTTTATTTTTACACTGTATCAGAGACACGTCAGAATAACGTCGGCACAAACTAGATTACATCAGTATAGATCGTAATAACATTGTTACATGATGTGATTCTGATGTTTCATCCAATCAGCTAACATCGGTTGGAGGACATTTGCTCACAAGACAAATGCTAACAACCTAAATGAAAAAAACAGACATTTGCTCACAACATAAAAATTTTTGTTAAATTTTAACCCTGACTCTAACCCGAACCCTAATGTATAATGAGTTAATTTAGCATTATGTATTTATAAGAATAAAAATTTTTTATAACACATTGTGATCTGTTTGTATTATGCATTTATTAGAACAAAGGAAAAAATATGTTGTGAGCAAATGTGTGTTTTTGGTTGTGAGCATTTGTCTTGTGAGCAATTGTCCATGCACCGCTAACATCAGTACATGTAAAAAATCATTTGAAACATGGGACTAACAGGAATATGAATATATCAGCTCAACCCAGAATCATGTAAGCACACATTTAAAAAAGACTGTTGTTCAGAGATTATCTTCATGAGTGGTTAGTGTTTTATAACACATAATCAATCATGATCACATATCATTAAAGTTGCAATATTGCTAAAAGTGCATTGATTGCAAGGTGAATATGGTTACTGGAAGAGAAATCCTGTTCCATGCTCTCGTGTTCTTATCTACTTCTGGGCATCTGTGTTGTAATAGTGTATATTAGCAAGCCAAGTTGCTCCATTTCCTTTCATTATTAAACTGAAAAACATTGCCGTCCCTGTTTACATTTCTTATCTGGTTACATTTGCTGCTGAGAACTGAACCTTTAACACTGCCTGTGAAAGAAGTAAGTGTAAACATGCTTCAAACACTTTATTCGGAATCACACTGCTTATACTGCACAAATAACTTCAACATCACCTGAGATAGTGGTGCTCATAGCTCCTGCTGGTTAGTCTGTGTTTACATGCATTCCAAGATAAACATTACACCTCTTTTTGTCTCAAACACAACAACATTCATGGGACCAAATATGAAACTAAGCTTGATGGACACAATGGAATTAAACTGTTCATTCTTTAAAATGATAAAAAAGCCAATTATTTCAAAAATGCATCCTGTATTGCCTATTTCCTCAGACACAACTTGACCAGTTGTAGTTCACCATAATGTTTCTGAAAAACATTGTGACCGTTCTCGAGTAGAGAACCATCCACAGCGCAGCTTTCTGTAACGATTCACGGTAAATTCTCTCATGTTTGATTCTTCCGACGTATTTCTGCAGAAACCGAAAACGTGTCATTTCCGAGTGACAAACGCTAGCATCATATGACCACCGTGAACAAGGCATGAACGTCAACATGGACTGGTGGTACCATATGATGCTCACTGTGATCAGACTTTTTTCCACAATACATAAGGTTGTGAATCTTTACCTCCACTATTGTTGCAGAATCATGCCTTTGAGAAAAAGAGGACTGTCTGTCTTCCTTTCGGATTTTCCCTTTTACTCGGGAGTCGCCACAGCGAATCATCTGATTCGCATATTTGATTTGGCAGAGGTTTTTACGTCGGATGCCCTTAGTTGCACTGGGGGGGGACAGTGACAACCTTGTGGAGAGTGGGACACGAACCCCCAACCTTAGGATCAGTGATCCAGCATCCCATACCACTAGACCACCACTGCCCGGGGAAAAATCGTTTTCAGTATCTACACCCTGGGGTGTTCCTCCTCAAGGTATCCCTGCTATAGTGTGAAAGTTGTATCAGTGTGAAATGGGTACAAGAGCTAAATAAAAAGATACTCTTTTTTTTAGATTGATTTACATTTCATTGATTGATTGATATTTTAGGGATTGCATTCATTGTAACAGTTTTACATTAGATTCTGAAATACAGTGCTTGTAGAAGAAAATAATCCACGACAAAATTGTATGATATTAAAGAGGAGACTTCATGCAGCCGTGACGGAAGAGCACAAGCCAGTGTCTCTCCCTCACGCCGGTCCCAAGCCCGGATAAATGCAGAGGGTTGCATCAGGAAGGGCATCCGGCGTAAAACAAATGCCAAATAAAACATGCAAGTCACAGCAAAGAAATTCATACCGGATCGGTCGAGGCCCGGGTTAAAAACGACCACCATCAGTGCTGTTAACCAACAGGGTGCTGGTGGAAATTGGACTACTGTTGGTCGAAGACGTCGAAGCAGGAGAGGCGGGAGGCGTGTCCGTAGGCAGAGAGAGAGAAGAGGAAAGGCATGAGTGTAGGACTGAAAGTTGGGATTTTGAATGTTGGAACTATGACAGAAAAAAGTAGAGAGATGGCTGACATGATGCACAGGAGGGAGGTGGACATACTGTGTGTTCAGGAGACCAGGTGGAAAGGTAGCAAGGCTAGAAGCTTAGGAGCAGGGTTTAAGCTGTTTTTTCATGGTGTGGATGGGACGAGAAATGGATTAGGAGTCATCTTGAAGGACGGGTTTGTCAGGAATGTTCTAGAAGTGAAAAGAGTGTCAGACAGAGTGATGTGTCTCAAGTTAGAAATTGAAGGCCTGGTGTTCAATGTTGTTAATGCTTATGCCCCACAGGCAGGATGTGAGCTAGAAGAGAAGGAGAGATTCTGGAGTGAGTTAGATGAGGTGATGCAGAGTACCCCCAGAGGTGAAAGAGTGGTCATTGGGGCAGAAGTCAATGGACATGTTGGTGAAGGAAACCAAGGGGACGAGGAAGTGATGGGCAGGTTTGGTATCCAGGACAGGAACACAGAAGGACAGATGTTGGTAGATTTTGCAAAAAAGGATGGAAATGGCTGTGGTAAATACTTTCTTCCAGAAGAGACAGGAGGAGAGGGTGACTTATAAAAGCGGCAGTAGGAGCACACAGGTAGACTACATCTTGTGCAGGCGATGTAATTTGAAGGAAGTCAGTGACTGCAAAGTAGTAGCGAGTGAGAGTGTTGCTAAACAGCATAGGATGGAGGTGTGCAAGATGACACTGATGGTGAGGAAGGTGAAGAAGGCAAAGGCAGAGCAGAAGACAAAGTGGTGGAAGCTGAAAAAGGAAGACTGTCGGGTTGTCCTCAAGGAGGAGTTGAAAATGGAAAATGGCTTTGGGTGGTCAGGAAGTGCTGCCAGATGACTGGACAACTACAGCTAATGTGATCAGGGAGACAGGTAGGAGAACACTTGTTGTGTCATCTGGAAGGAGAGGAGATAAGGAGACTTGGTGGTGGAATGAGGAAGTGCAGGAGTGTGTACAAAGGAAGAGGTGAGCTAAAAAGAAGTGGGACACTGAGAGGACCGAAGAGAGTAAACAGGAGTACAGGGAGATACAGCGTAAGGCAAAGGTAGCGGTGTCAAAGGCCAAACAAAGGGCGTATCATGACTTGTATGCTCGGTTGGAAAGTAAAGAGGGAGAAAATGATTTGGCACAGCAGAGAAATAGAGATGGGAGGGATGTGCAGCAAGTTAGCGTGATTAAGCACAGAGAGGGAAATGTATTGACTGACGACAGAAGTGTGCTGGGAAGATGGAAAGAGTACTTTGAAGAGCTGATGAATGAGGAAAATGACAGAAAAACCAGTAGAAGAGGTGACTGTTGAGGACCAGGAAGTAGCAAAGATTAGTAAGGGTGAAGTGAAGAGGGCATTGAAGAGGATGAAGAGTGGAAAGGCAGTTGGTCCTGATGACATACCCGTGGAGGTATGGAAGTGTCTAGGCGAGGTAGCAGTAGATTTCCTGACAAGAACATTCAACAAGGTCTTAGAGAGCGAAAGGAGGCCAGAGGAATTGAGGAGAAGTGTGCTGGTGCCCATTTTTAAGAACAAGGGAGATGTGCAGAGTTGTGGCAACTTCAGAGGGATAGTTGAAGAGCCATACGATGAAGTTATGGGAAAGAATAGTGGAAGCTAGACTAAGGGCAAAGGTCAGCATTTGTGAACAACAGTTTGGTTTCATGCCAAGAAAGAGTACCACAAATGCAGTGTTTGCCTTGAGGATGTTAATAGAGAAGTACAGAGAAGGTCAGAAGAAGCTGCATTGTGCCTTTGTGGATCTGGAGAAAGCGTTTGGCAGGGTGCCGAGAGAGGAACTGTGGTATTGCATGAGAAAGTCTGGAGTGACAGAAGTATGTTTGAGTGGTGCAGGACATGTATGAGAGATGTAAAACAGTGGTGAGGTGTGCTGTCGGTGTGACAGAAGAGTTCAAGGTAGAGAATGGACTGCATCAAGGGTCATCTCTGAGCCCCTTCTTGTTTGCTATGGTGATGGACAGGCTGACAGACGAGGTTAGACAAGAATCCCCATGGACTAGGATGTTTGCAGATGACATTGTGATCTGTAGTGAGAGCAGAGAACAAGTGCAGGAAAATCTAGAGGGGTGGAGGTATGCCCTGGAAAGGAGAGGAATGAAGGTTAGCCTCAGTAAGACAGAATGCATGTGTATGAATGCCAAGGATCCAACAGGAACTGTGAGGTTACAGGGAGCAGAGATAACAAAGGTGGAGGATTTTAAGTACTTAGGCTCAACAATCCAGAGCAATGGAGAGTGTGGAAAAGAGGTGAAGAAGCGTGTGCAGGCTGATTGGAATGGTTGGAGAAAAGTGTCCGGTGTGATGTGTGATAGGAAGGTATCGGCAAGAATGAAAGGAAAAGTGTCCAAGACGGTGTTGAGGCCAGCGATGTTGTATGGTTTAGAAACAGTGGCCCTGGGGAAAAGACAGGTGGCAGAGCTGGAAGTAGCAGAGATGAAAACCTTGAGGTTCTCTTTGGGAGTAACGAGGATGGATAGGATCAGGAATGAGTAAATCAGAGGGACAGCACATGTAAGACGTTTTGGAGACAAAGTCAGAGAGGCTAGATTGAGATGGTTTGGACATGTACAGAGGAGGGATAGTGAGTACATTGGTAGTAGGATCCTGAGGTTGGAACTACCAGGCAGAAGGCCTCGAGGAAGACCAAAGAGACGATTCATGGACGTGGTAAAGGAGGACATGAAGGCACTTGGTGTAAGAGGAGAAGATGCAAAGGATAGGGTGAGATGGAGGCAAATGATTCGCTGTGGCGACACCTGAAGGGAAAAGCCGAAAGGAAAAGAAGAAGATTAAAGAGGAGACATGTGAGTGTGTTTTATTCTTCTTACACCACAGCAATTTAGAACAGTTGTACTTTTTCAAATGGAAAATGCCCAATGTCAAAAGATCTGTAAAAAAAAAAAAAAAAAAGTTGCCTCCTCTGTTATAATCAGTCCTTTCCTCAGGGGTGAAACTTTCTTTTTCAAAAAGAAATGCTAATGAACTTTATCTCTAACCTTCAAAAAGCAGACACTGAAAACTCCACCCAAAAATGTTAAATAAACAAAGCTTCACAGAAAGCATTACCATTTCAATGAATACGCACTGGGTGTGTATAAAACAATGTTAACGTTACCACAGATATGATAACGCAAGTGAACACCCATGTTAATATGAACTTCCTTGCATTTACAGCTGGAATAACCATCCAAACTGCTGTTATAGGAAAAATAAACAACATCTACTGACCTATTTACACTTAAGAACAACAGCACATAATCCATAAGACACTTTTTGCAGCTCAAATATCATTTTTCAGTACAAACATTGTGCATTATAGAAACTTAAATGTGTTAGTATTGGGAATTTGCAATGTACTGTTCACTTGAGTTCTCACTCATCGGTTCAAGTGAATTATCGAGCTGAATAGAATAATTTATTTGTATTTAAAGAGGATTGTTTTGTCTGTACAGATAAAAGCACAAAAGCTCCCTTGAAGGCATACCAGAGCATACCAAACGCAGAGCAGGCATATCATTGAGGCAATTAAAAATTTTTAAAAATCAACCTAAGTTTAAAAAAAAAAAAATAAATAAATAAACAAACAAATAGGAGGTGCACAATAATATGATATAAATAAGATTCAGTGCTCAACTAGCGATCTGGAGATCGCACATTCGAATCCAGGTTGATGCCGCAGCCATCCACAGCCAACAGGCTGTGCTCTCACAGGAGGGAGAGGTATACGTTCAGCAATAACCAGCCAATCATGGACATCCATCGATCGATTGATAGACAGAGAGACAGACAGACAGATGGATAGACAGACAGATGGATAGACAGACAGATAGATAGATAGAATCCACTTTTTCCCACACATGACTATTTCTTAATCTTATACTTGGAGCTTATTCAAAATGTTGCAGTGAGCTTCAAAGCACAGAAGCAGTGAATTCAAGTGTAGCGAGACACGCACCATTTCTGCTGCATTAGGGACAATGATTTTCTGTTCCATAATTTGCTTTTTTCCGTTTCAGACATTTCTGTTTCATTTCCGTTTTGTAAGTTTACTCATATTATGCATCAGTTTCTTGCAACTTAATCTAAAATTTAGGCTAAGGCACCATGATAAAAGTAGATGCAAATAAAAGACAACAAAATATTATGCAGATCACAGATAACCAAAAAAGTAAACTTTCCAAAATAACCTTTAAAATACTTGTCAATGAGAATTTTATATTGACAATAAGTGTCAGTTTTGTCTATGTGACTGGTAATCAGTAACAGTTGTAAATCACTGTTGACAGACACTCCCCGACTTACATTTTTAATTTGTTCCAGACGGACGAATGCAAGTTGAAAGTGAACGTAAGTTGTTACAGTGACGTATGACACTCATACTGTACTGTACATCCATAAATACCATTACCGTATCTCATAAAACACCCCTAAATCAATTATTATAAAAATAACATTGTAAAATATCAAATATATCAAATAATATCAACATTAATTTCAAATTAGTCACTTATTTATAGCGAGTTACTTTACACGAAGCTTAAAACAGTCAATCAACGCTTACAATATGTAAAGCACTCATTACCGAAAGTACTGAACTTGTAAAAGTAGTGTACTTGCTGTGGGTTACAGTCATCCCTTGATTATCGCGGATAATGTAGACCAGACCAGGCCACGACATTCGAAAAACCGCAAAGTAGGAACGCCCCTCTCATTTCTACCATGTCTCATTTCTGTATGTTTTCGCGTCAATACAATATCAAGAAGTGCATATTAAACGTTACACAGTTATATGCATCTGTAAATACTGTAATGTATTAATATTTAAATATAATTTATATATAAATAATTTAAGTACTGTACTCAACTCTGACAATAGCTCTTCTCCGTGGTGCAGGATGTTCACAAACACTAAGATCACAAAATCACAAAAAATCCAGCAGGAATGTGCGAGGCAACAGCGTCACGCGTCTAAGCCAATCAGCTTGCAAGATTGAGTTGAGTGGGCGGTCCCTGCCTGAACTGGGGAGGACGGGCACTTCAGACTGTCGTTTGTAAACAATGGACACAGCCTGCCTTGGGTCCCTGCCTTCCGCTTGCTTACATGTGAGTTTCAGCACGAATTTTGAATTTTTTTATTTATTTTTTTTTTTAATACCGCGATGCTCAAATCGCGAAGTGGCAAGGGATGACTGTATACAGACTTCCGGTCTTTCAAGTGCACAAGGGTGCCGTTGAACTCATTTAGAACACAGCCTGCACTGATGCAGTCTCCCAGCAAAGCGGAGAGCTCTTTCTTTTGTGCAAGTCAACCTTTAAATAATTATGTTTAGTTATGCACTCAATACTTGGTCGGGAATCCTTTTGCAGAAATGACTGCTTCAATGCGGCGTGGCATGGAGGCAATCAGCCTGTGGCACTGCTGAGGTGTTATGGAGGCCCAGGATGCTTCGATAGCGACCTTAAGCTCATCCACAGTGTTGGGTCTGGTGTCTCTCAACTTACTCTTCACAATATCCCACAGATTCTCTATGGGGTTCAGATCAGGAGAGTTGGCAGGCCAATTGGCCACAGTAATACCATGGTCAGTAAACCATTTACCAGTGGTTTTGGCACTGTGAGCAGGTGCCAGGTCATGCTGAAAAATGAAATCTTCATCTCCATAAAGCTTTTCAGCAGATGGAAGCATGAAGTGCTCCAAAATCTCCTGATAGCTAGCTGCATTGACCCTGCCCTTGATACAACACAGTGGACCAACACCAGCAGCTGACATGGCACCCCAGACCATCACTGACTGTGGGTACTTGACACTGGACTCCAGGCATTTTGGCATTTCCTTCTCCCCAGTCTTCCTCCAGACTCTGGCACCTTGATTTCCGAATGACATGCAAAATTTGCTTTGAAAAAAGTACGTTGGACCACTGAGCAACAGTCCAGTGCTGCTTCTCTGTATCCCAGGTCAGGCACTTCTGCTGCTGTTTTTGATTCAAAAGTGGCTTGACCTGAGAAATGCGGCACCTGTAGTCCAGTCCACTGCTTCCACAGGTCCCCCAAGGTCTGGAATCGGCCCTTCTCCACAATCTTCCTCAGGGTCCGGTCACCTCTTCTAGTTGTGCAGCGTTTTCTGCCACACTTTTTCCTTCCCACAGACGTCCCACTGAGGTGGCTTGATACAGCACTCTGGGAACAGCCTATTCGCTCAGAGATTTCTTTCTGTCTTAACCTCTTGCTTGAGGATGTCAATTATGGCCTTCTGGACAGCAGTCAGGTCAGCAGTCTTACCCATGATTGCGGTTTTGAGTAATGAACCAGGCTGAGAGTTTTTAAAAGCCTCAGGAATCTTTTGCAGGTGTTTAGAGTTAATTGGTTGATTCAGATGATTAGGTTAATAGCTCGTTTAGACTACCTTTTTGTGATGTGCTAATTTTTTGAGATAGGAATTTTGGGTTTTCATGAGCTGTGTGCCAAAATCATCAGTATTAAAACAATAAAAGACCTGAAATATTTCAGTTGGTGTGCAATGAATTTAAAATATATGAAAGTTTAATCTTTATCAGTACATTACAGAAAATAATGAACTTCTTCACAATATGCTAATTTTTTGAGGACTAGTATATACACACACACTCAGTCTGTAGTTTGTAAACAATGAATGCAGAATACTACGTAGGTACGTCTAAACATAAAATTTGACTTTTTTTTTTTTTTTTTTGGGGGGGGGGGGCGTAAAATCGAAAAAATGTAAAACGGATGAACGCAAGTCGGGGAGCGTCTGTAGTATTGATATTATGGACGGTCACAGACGAGTTAACTTACTACATTTAATATGCTGTGGTCTCGTTCATCAGTTGTTTCATAATTGCGTTTTCAATAATAGAAACAGGTATGTCATGCACTAGGATTTTCAAGCTGTCAAAATGCAAGAAGAAAAATTGTGGCATATTCAGCTGTCAAAGTGTCGTAGCTTGTAGAAGTGTTTAACAATAAATCCCCTCATTCTTAATGTCTTTTCAAGTGCAACATCAGACATCGTACACATTTTCACATAATTCAAGATAAAGTCTTCCCTTAGACCCTTATAACTTCATCAGAGTGTTCAGGGAACCTGTTTAGATTTAGATCCACTAACATTATCTGTACTAGACTTGTAATTCATCATCAGCTGCTATTTTTCTGGCCACCAGCTTTTTTTGAAGCAATGTGATCTTTGCAGACATCAACATGGATATCGTCCACACTGTGTTGACAAAATTGACAAAACATGACGCCATCATCGTCATAGAAAGTTTCCAGGAACTGCTTCACTCGTTCTTTAGCAATTACCCTACTTATAGCTGATGATCGCGCCATTCTACCATGTTTACACATCTACCAACCTTGAACTCCTCAACTAAACTTTGTATGTATACTAACAGTTCATTAGTCAGCTGTGCGTCAGATCAACCAATCACAATACGTGTTATAAAACTACCATAAAAGAATGCCTGTTGTCTTCTTCTCTTGCATATATGTGATTGCCAAGAGAAAATCATGCAAATTTAAAGATTTTAATGTATATTTTCATGTTTACATACGGAATTCCATGTCAGAATGTTTTGAGTGTTTCAGTTTCATACTGCTTATTCTGTGATTTCCATCCATTTTCCACATTCATGGAAATCATTGGCCCTCCTGCTTCAGCACAAGGGTGTACTAAGAAAAAAAATTAACTGCAAACACATTGCAAAAATAACTGTCCACAAAGTAATGATCTCAACAGCCATCCTCATCAAGTCTTTCAGAAAATGAGTATGTGCAGATGGATACCATCACATCAGTGTCCAACCAAACAGAGAAAACACAAAGAAAATATGGTGCTCTCTGAAAGTACTGGCACGGGCAGATCAAATCTTTTGTTATTGCTATACAGTGAAGACATCGGTTTAGGACTCAAAGATGAATGAGGCAATTTCTGGGTCAGCAGAAGTATTGGAACAGGTCGTACTAAAGTAAATAATACCTGTTCACATCACTCTTGCTTGCAATGATTGCATCAAACAGAGACCCATTAACATCATGAAACTGATGTTTTCTAGTTTTATGATACTTTATTATACCTGTACAATAGTTTCTCCCAATTATCATTGGTATTGGTGGTTTCTCCCCTCAGCTCTCACCACCATTTTGCCTGCCTTGCATTTACTGCATCTCTACACACATCTGCAGGGCCCAATTCTGATCATATCTCACTTTCCTGCTCTCTATGCAAATAAATATGTAACTCATTTCCGTTTTCAAAGTGTCTTTTTGCTTTATCCATCAAGAGAATTGGTAACCACTGTCCAGCACATGAAAATATCAACAGCCAAAATGTCTGTCTGTCTGTCTTCCTTTCTGTTTTTTCCCCCTTTACTCGGGAGTCGCCACAGCGAATCATCTGATTCGCACGTTTGATTTGGCAGAGGTTTTTACGTCGGATGCCCTTCCTGTCACAACCCTTCTGAGCAAGGGACAGAAACACACTGACGACTTTGCAGCTACTCTTTACGAAAGTCAGCAATGGTTCTTTTACAAGCCTCTCACCATAGACAGTGAGAGACATGGCCTGCCTTTGATAACCCAGTTAGCTGCACTGGGGAGACAGTGACAACCTTGTGGAGAGTGGGACTCGAACCCCCAACCTTTGGATCAGCGATCCAGTGCCCTACACCACTAGACCACCACTGCCCCCAAAATATCCAGATGAAAACAGAAATTAATATCATTAACATATAGAAAGATGTTATGCGCACAACTTTAATAAAAACATCTTTTCCAGCTGTCTCCTCTTTAATCTTCTTCTTTTCCTTTCGGCTTTTCCCTTCAGGTGTCGCCACAGCGAATCGTTTGCCTCCATCTCACCCTATCCTTTGCATCTTCTTCTCTTACACCAAGTGCCTTCATGTCCTCCTTTACCACGTCCATGAATCGTCTCTTTGGTCTTCCTCGAGGCCTTCTGCCTGGTAGTTCCAACCTCAGGATCCTACTACCAATGTACTCACTATCCCTCCTCTGTACATGTCCAAACCATCTCAATCTAGCCTCTCTGACTTTGTCTCCAAAACGTCTTACATGTGCTGTCCCTCTGATGTACTCATTCCTGATCCTATCCATCCTCGTTACTCCCAAAGAGAACCTCAACATTTTCCTCTCTGCTACCTCCAGCTCTGCCTCCTGTCTTTTCCTCAGCACCACTGTTTCTAAACCATACAACATCACTGGCCTCATCACCGTCTTGTACACTTTTCCTTTCATTCTTGCCGATACCTTCCTATCACACATCACACCCGACACTTTTCTCCAACCATTCCAACCTGTCTGCACACGTTTGAAAAAGGTTTCCCTTTGTCTCTGCTGTGCCAACAGTAAAAACTTCCTTAACCACACTAGATGAAAAGCCTATAGCACAGTGCATACTTTAACACGAGTCTCAAACAGTAGAGCAGGTCTCTCTCAGCCAGTAAAAAGCCAAACAAGTGATGGTACATGTACCACAGTCAAGGCCAGCAAGATTCCTGAAACGTGTCAGGATCCTAAACAAAATGTCTTCAATAAAACTCGTGTAAACTCTGGTGCCTAATCTGCCAGAAATACCAATCTTTAAATAAGCTTCTCTTTTGTATTTTAATATGATGCTGTTGGTCCGTGAAGAAGTGTGTCCCTTCCCTTAAACAGCAGGTATCACCAGACTGAGCAATCCTTTAGTAGGGGGCAGCCATATCTGCCTACACACCACTCTCTGTATGTAACCCATTCCACCTCCAGACGTGAGCTGAGCAATCAAATCATAATACGTGTTCGGGATGCATTTGACCCCTTTCACACCTGTACACAAAACCATCACTCAGGTAAAGTCTTTTTTACACCCGAGCCATCGTGGCTCATCAGGCCGGTGCTTATCCCCAGTTTCTGTAGCGTGAAGCGACAAGGAGTTCAACTCCTCCTGGATGGGACGCTAGTCCATCGCAGGTTACCTTCCCAGTAGATTTTATTGGTACCCATTTTTACTGCTGGGTGAACAGAGGCACACTTGTGGTTAAGACCTTGCCCAGGAGTCTTAGCACAGTGAGGGTCTCGGTGTGATTTGAACTCACAACCTCCCGATCATGAGCACATTACCCTAACCAATACGCCACCGGTCCCACTAAAAAAAAAAAACCATCACTCAGGATGCATTTTACTACCAGGGAGCCTCAGTCTTCTCTTCAGGAAAGTCCATGCTCAGTTTGGTTAAAGTCAGGTGGATTGACTTGGTCAGACTAAAAAATTCCACTTTGTTATTCCCCTGATGAAGTCTTTTGTTTCTTCGGCAGTGTGTTTTCGGTCACTGCCTGGCATGATGAGGTCCCTCCCAATTAGATTGGATGGAGCTCTCTGTAAAGTAGCAGACTGGATGTTTCTGCAGGTACAATCATGAATTACATCATCAGTCAAGATTTGTTCTCGAGACAGCCACAACAAGGCCAAGTTAAGAATGTACCTCCATGGCACTTAATGGATGACAGGCCTTGCTGTTTAATGCACGCTAAAGCACACGCACCCCATAGTGCCTAAAATCTGACCAAGGTGTGCCAAAAAAAGCACCCACCCCTACAGTGGAACACATTTCGAATTTTGCGCACCTCACAAATCAACAGACTCGGAATTAAATCCAAAGCCAAATGAATTGGGGGAATGAGATGGTGATTGAGGAAAGTTTTAAATCGCTGGTAATCAGTGCAGTGATGATGACGGCATTGAAGATAGACACACCATGCATTTATATGCATGCCCATCCTCATGCCTTTGATTGATAAAGCTGCTTTATCAGTGCACTTTAAGCTCGGCTGCTTGCCAGTTGCAGGCTGTTTTGTAGCCAAACTTTTGCAGTGAATAGTACACGCTATCTATGATACCATGCATCCCGAGAAACTTCAGCATTCATTGCTGGGCCTATGTCATGCATAATTTCATAGAAAGCATGCTGTGATTGGTTGGCAATGATGATGTCATTGGGTATTCCAAATTCCCTTGTATTATGCAGAAAAAAAAATTGACAGATGAAAAAAAAGCACCCCTAAGGGTACATGTGAGTGTTCAGGAAGGCATTTTTTTTTTTTTTTTTTTTTTTTTTTCACCCCATGGTATTTTACAGGAAAAGGTCTGGGATGAGCTTGCAATGGTTTCAGCAAATCCTTCCTTTGCCTCACTTTGGGGTTTCCATCATTGTAGTACAGTTTAAACAGTACAGTTTAATCCTGGGTTAAGAGGTTTGGGCTCTGTATCTCTGTATTCGGGTCTCCTGATATTTATTATGGTAGTGTGGATTTATATTTCTCCACTTGACATATTTGAATAGTGAATTGTTAACTTCCACCCTGCTTTGTGGAGGTAGTTTGCTGATATCACAGACTTGGTTTTTGTTTGATTCTTTAATGCTGGCAGACTGCATCAACTGCTGAACAGCTTACAGCAATTAAATTACAACAGCAGGAATGTGTTTTTAGTGAGTTTTCGTTCCTGTTGATGCAGATATCTGTATTACATGGTCACTTGTTCATAGTCCATTCACGACATTTAAATGGAGAAAGAGACACTGGGTCATGATAACGTTTTGTTGGATGATATCTTCTTTATTGACCCAAAATCCTCAATAATTAACAATACTATTGTCATCTTATTTAATAATAAAAAATTGCCTACAGCTATAATGATAAATGCTTTTACATTCCAATACACATTTATTTATTTAAACCATTCAAAAACAAGGTTAAGCAAAAAACTAATAATAATAATATATAAAGAAAACCAGTTCAACAAAAAGTATATGATCAAAACAAAGTGAAAGAAAGCTGCAGTACAAACAGCAAAACCAGCAAAAACGCCATCAGCAGTTTTTTTTTTTCTTATGTAAACAAGCACACATCTCTATAGCAATAAACTGACATCAGGAAAATGATTTTGATTAATCAAATAATGGGGTAATTAATTTACTATCATGACAGGTCTAAGAAAGCAGAAGAGTTACTACCTTATTTCAGTTAGGAACACACCAAGATCCAATTAATAGTATGATCACTCAAAATTTAGCAAATCAGGATGTGTGTACTATGTTGTGGAGTGTCAATGATGTGAGCTACAGACTAAATAGGGCAAGTATCGATTTAGTATTTGAATAGAACTCAGATATGAATATGGGCAGGATTCAAATTATCATGCTGTTGTGTTTGATAATTCTGCCTGTAGTTTTTCTTAGGCGTGGAAAAGGGAAAGGGGGACTTAGACAGGACTAATCATCAGTAAAATTACCCCACAAGCCCAGAGACATTTAATTCTGCCCAAATAGGGTTAAAGTTCATGAAAGTATCTATTAGTTGCATGTACAGTATATCCACACATACACGGGGGGGGGGGTAGTAGGGTAGTATGTGGAAGTAATACTGTAAGTTTACATACAGCATCAACTGAACTGCATTAGTAATGGCATGTTTTCATAGTTTTAATATAAGTTTACCCTTTTCAACTCTGATGAAGTCCTATATGAGTCACAACAAGCAAATCAACTGTGAGGTGTAAACATGGTGGTATTTGTCTGCCATTTATTTTGAAAACATTTACAACTTGTTTCAGAAACAATTAATCACTTATAGAATTCAGAATGAGACCCAACCATCAAGTAAAAAGGGGGGAAGGGGACCAACAGGCATCTAATACTGTATAACGTTTCCTCCTGAATGGCAGGAAATTAAGTGTATGGCTCAATTCAGATTCAATGTCAAACTGTCCTATTTAAAGCCAACTAATTATTAATGTCTTTCAATAAAACATCACACTATATAGACTGGTCATACACATGTATCACACACAATGCTTTATTTCTGTAAAGGCTTTACAAACAACATGAACACGTGTCTTTCTTGTTTACGTGACAAACAGTGAAATGCTGGAAGGTTTCTGCCCTGCTTATAGAACAAGACAACAGCAGCCTATAAACTTAAAAAGGATCCTGTCCTAAAGGAAACGACTAAAGGAGCGATCAAGGAGTGGCAGATGACACACTGTATAAATAATGATTGCATAATACTGAAACCTGATAACAGCTCCAAAGTCGAGCTACCAAAGATCAGAGCAAAGTCCTGGAGATTTCAGAGTAAATTATCAAAGTCAGAGACCAAGTTTCCTGATGAAAAAAAACTGATGCACTGAGAGATTTAAATCCATTCCGAATGCAGTAGCAACTTAAATGAACATCAAACTCAAAATTATTTATCATCAAATTACAAAGGACATGAAGCTATCATGCTAAGAAGTGGCTTCAAGGAGCAACAGTTGATTAGCAAAAACAATGTTTTAATGTAAACGTTTAACTGGAGTGGGTACTTTAGTTTTTTGATATGGAGAGTACAGAGAGCATTGAAATATCAATAATAACCAAAAACACAATAATAACACTACCTTTTGTCATTAGGTAACACGTCTAACATGCTAGCATAAACACCTAGCTAGTTAGCTAGCTGGTTAACAAAAACAACCTGTCAGAGGACCAAACATACAACCAAACTCGGAACAAAATGTCAATAATAATCATAATAATAATAATAATAATAATTCACAAATAAACAAGTAGATAATACGAATTCACAGCTATCTTGCATAATGACATTCAAACAGTGGTTATTGGGGTCCTTGACAGCCGACAACCACACAACACACCCTCCTATTCGGACTTTAGCCAGCTAGCCTCCAATCCAGATCTAACTAACCGAACCAACCAGCTAGCAGCAAAACAAAATAAAAGAACGTTAGCCAAATACAGAACAAAGTTACCTGACTTAACGACTGCTGAACAAAAAAGTACTCGAGTCTAAAAACCAAAGATTTACAAAAGTTTTTCTTTCGTTTTTTAAAGTTAGTCGTCACCTTTCATTCGGTCACGCACACCTCTCCATTTCCATAGACTTCATATAAAGTAACGCCGCTGGCTGGCACTGCCTTAACGGAGGCTAGTGTGTTAGCTTAGCATATCCTACTTACCGTTCAATCTGGGGCGGTCAGGTTAAAGACATCAACGCGTACAAACCGGGAAGTGGATTTAAGGTATTCCGTCACAAGAATATTTTAAAACGAGCCATTTAGGTCACTAAGTATATGCGGACGTGTGCTGGGCTCGGTGCGGTGTTAGCCAAACTTAGCAGTTCTTGCAGTCAACGACCAGGGCGGAATCCTGATTACCTTTCTGCTCCACTACACACTGCGCGCTACACAGTGTATGAACTAAAAGTCTCATACGCCCTATATAGTGCACCCTACAAGTCCACGAAAGAGACATTTGGGATTCAGCTATGGTCTCGTTGTAAAGCCGCATGCTATTTTACTAAAGAGTATGACAACATAATAAAGCCACCTTTATGCACTAGAACTCTTTAGCAGGGATTTATGGAGCTGGTTGTATCATTATGATAGTGTCACTTGAAATTAACTTTATTTATTGTGTCTCGGCAGTCCAGTATTTATAACTTAAAGGTACTGTAACGTTACCATGCAAACGTTGACCCTGGTGTTGCTTGATACAAGGAGATGGCGGCACTTCCGCTTCCTGTTCAGTTGTCCTAGCCGCACCCCTATAATATGAATGCACCGAAACCAAAACAGTCAGTGTTTATAATTGCATTAAAATGTAGACACAAAAATGTACAGACTGTGACCTATAGTGTTAAAGTGTCTGTGTTGTTTTTGTGTTTGGGTTGTGAGAAGTATTTGGATTTCCAAGTTGTCAGTTATGAAGTTATTTGCCTGTTGAAAAGTTCAGCTTGGTTTGACTCAAACTCAACTTCGTGCCCGTTCACTCATTTTCAGTCATCTGCTGAACCCCATAATCCTATTACGGTCCCAAGGATGCTGAATCTCAGTCAACACTGGGCATAGGCAGGATACACCCTGAACAGTTTACCAGACCATTACATGGCCAACACACACACACACACACACACACAATTCACTCAAACCTGTGGCAAATTGGAACAACAACTAAAGCTCAATGCTCGAAAAAAATTGTAATTTTACTGTACTACTTTTTTTTAAAAATGTTTAAAAATTCTAAATTGCTGATGCAGGATGATGGAGTAGCAAGCCCAGAGGATATTGCCAGGTGTATGATGGAGCAGCTGGATTGGGACTATTGGCTGCATGTTTGACTGCTGACAACCTGAAAGAGAAATTACTGCTGCTAATGCAAGGCTGTAGACAAAATGCAGCCATGAGGTGGGGGGGCACTAACCAGTGTCTCTCCCCCTCATGCCGGTCCCGGAGAAAGGAGACTTGGTGGTGGAATGAGGAAGTGCAGGAGTATGTACAAAGGAAGAGGTTAGCTAAGAAGAGGTGGGACATTGAGAGGACCGAAGAGAGTAAACAGGAGTACAGGGAGACACAGCGTAAGGCGAAGGTAGCGGTGTCAACGTCCAAACATAGAGCGTATAATGACTTGTTTGCTAGGTTGGACAGAAAGGAGGGAGAAAATTATCTATACAGGTTGGCACAGCAGAGAAATAGAGATGGGAAGGATGTGCAGCAAGTTAGAGTAATAAAGGACAGAGAGGGAAATGTATTGACTGATGACAGAAGTGTGCTGGGAAGATGGAAAGAGTACTTTGAAGAGCTGATGAATGAGGAAAATGAGAGAGAAAAAAGAGTAGAAGAGGTGACTGTTGAGGACCAGGAAGTAGCAAAGATTAGTAAGGGTGAAGTGAGGAGGGCATTGAAGAGGATGCAGAATGGAAAGGCAGTTTCTCCTGATGACATACTGGTGGAGGTATGGAAGTGTCTAGGAGAGGAAGCAGTAGATTTCCTGACAAGAACATTCAACAAGGTCTTAGAGAGTGAGAGGATGCCAGAGGAATGAGGGAGAAGTGTGCTGGTGCCGATTTTTAAGAACAAGGGAGATGTGCAGAGTTGTGGAAACTACAGAGGGATAAAGTTGATGAGCCATACGATGAAGTTATGGGAAAGAATAGTGGAAGCAAGACTAAGGGCAGAGGTCAGCATTTGAGAACAACAGTTTGGTTTCATGCCAAGAAAGAGCACCACAGATGCAAGGTTTTCCTTGAGGATGTTAATAGAGAAGTACAGAGAAGGTCAGAAGGAGCTACATTGTGCCTTTGTGGCTCTGGAGAAAGCATATGACAGGGTGCAGAGAGAGGAACTGTGGTATTGCATGAGAAAGTCTGGAGTGGCAGAGAAGTATGTTAGAGTGGTGCAGGACATGTATGAGAGATGTAAGACAGTGGTGAGGTGTGCTGTCGGTGTGACAGAAGAGTTCAAGGTGGAGGTGGGACTGCATCAAGGGTCAGCTCTGAGCCCCTTCTTGTTTGCTATGGTGATGGACAGGCTGACAGACGAGGTTAGGCAAGAATCCCCATGGACTATGATGTTTGCAGATGACATTGTGATCTGCAGTGAGAGCAGAGAATAAGTGCAGGAAAACCTAGAGAGGTGGAGGTATGCCCTGGAGAGGTTAAAAGGAGCAGAGATAAGGAAGGTGGAGGATTTTAAGTACTTCGGATCAACAATCCAGAGCAATGGAGCATGTGGAAAAGAGGTGAAGAATCTTGTGCAGGCTGGTTGGAATGGTTGGAGAAAAGTGTCCGATGTGATGTGTGATAGGAAGGTATCGGCAAAAATGAAAGGAAAAGTGTACAAGACGGTGTTGAGAACAGCGATGTGTATGGTTTAGAAACAGTGGCCCTGGGGAAAAGACCGGAGGCAGAGCTGGAGGTAGCAGAGATGAAAATGTTGAGGTTCTCTTTGGGAGTAATGAGGATGGATAGGATCAGGAATGAGCACATCAGAGGGACAGCACATGTAAGACGTTTTGGAGACAAAGTCAGAGAGGCTAGATTGAGATGGTTTGGACATGTACAGAGGAGGGAAAGTGAGTATATTGGTAGTAGGATGTTTTAGGTTGGAACTGCCAGGCAGAAGACGTAGAGGAAGACCAAAGAGACGATTCATGGATGTGGTGAAGGAGGACATGAAGGCAGTTGGTGTAAGCGAAAAAGGTGCAGAGGATAGGGTGAGATGGAGGCAGATGATTCGCTGTGGCGACCCCTGAAGGGAAAAGCCGAAAGGACAAGAAGAAGAAGAAGATCAACTCTTGGTTGCTATGGGCAACATGTGTGGACATGATAGACAAAATATAGAATAAGCCAACACTAGCAGCCTCTAGGGTGGCACATCCAGAAGGTGATGGGTTGGAGTCCTGGGCTTGGGCGTTTGCACGTTCTCCCAATGTTGGCAAAGGTACTTCCAGGTACTCCAAACAAAGCCAACAGTTCAAACATGCATATTAGGATAACTTGTTTTTTTGAGTTGCTCAGAGATGTGAGGGTGTACCACACCTTTGCCCTGTGTCAGCAAGAGATACATTGTTTGGTAAAAATTGGCTTCAATTGCTCTTTAAGTCTCCTTAGGCAGAGGGGTCAGTTACTTATTCCTCCCCCTTCTGTCATTGTTTGCATGCTATCCTCATTAAAATATGAAAACCTATAAATGTTTGGGTGGTTTTAGTTAAGCAGACACTGTTTTTTCATCTGTGTGATTTTGACAAAGATCAGATCACATTTGATGGTGATTTTATGCAGAAATGTGAGAAATTCCAAAAGGTTCAGATACTTTTTCATACCACTGTAGGCTCATGCCTCCCGGCCTCATAGGATTAAGTAGTTCGGCAAATGAGTGAATGAGTTGTAAATTCTTCTTCATGTATTTCTTACTGTAGCTACTTTAACATTAGCTTATTTAGTGTATGCTGTTTTAAATGATTTATTATTTTCTTTCCTCTCTCAAAAACATGCTGGTAGGTGGATTCCCTCAGAATTGGAATTGGAAGCCCTCAGGTGTGAATAAGTGTATGGTGCACTGTGATGGACCAGTATTCCATCCACTGTGTATTTCTGTCTTACCCTCACTGTTCCTGGGTTATAATCCATTGTGTCCCTTATCAGAATAAAGTGGGTTTCAAGATAAATGAATGAAATCTGGTGTCTAAGTCCTACCCATTGAAGATAGTTTTGTAGTACAAGGCATAAGGGAAACACTTAGTCATTTAATGAACCGCTTAATCCTATTAAGGTTGCAAGGAGGCGACGCCTATCTCAGATGTCACTGGGCGAAGGTGGAGCTAAATCCTGAACAGCTTGCGAGACTATTGCAATGCCAAAATAACCACTCACAATTATATCCACACATAAGGGAAATTTGTAATGGCTGATCAACCTAATGTGCATGTCTTTGGACTGTGGGAGGAAATCCATGCAGGCACGGGGAGAACATGTAACGATCACACATAAACGCCCAATCCTGGGAATTGAACCCAGGTCTTCTTGCTGTGAAGCAACATGGCACCACGTCACCCATTAAGAGTGCACCAAAAAGCATAGTACATTGCATTTTCATACTATGGGAAAATATGACTATTGTCAAATTATAGATTTGATGCCTTTGGCATTGTTCTGATTGAACTAATGAAACAAACTGCAGTTATGATTATTTAAGAGCAGACCTGGACTTCATGACACATAAGATTTATCTCATGTCATTTCGGAACCTTTTTATCCATTATTAGGATTAGGGTAGCAGAGAATATCGAGCCCATCTCAGACAACGCCGGATAAAGGCAGGGTACGTGAGCAGCTCACTGAACCATTGTAGTACAACACAGACTTATAACCATTCACAGCTACATTCACACCTGGAGCAATTTGGAATACCCAAATTATGATCCTAATGTGCTTGTCTTTAGACTGTAGAAGGAATCCAGAATACCTATGGGAAACTTATGTAAGCAAGGGGTAAACCTGCAAACTCCACAGAAAAATGCTCAAGGCATGGCACTTGACCCAACTTTTTTTCTGTAAGGCGAACAAGACATGCTAACCATTACGGCAGATTGCTACTCTAAAGTGGTTGTATATTCATTCAATTTCTGAACCGTTTAATCCCAATTAGGGTCACGGGGAAGCTGGCGTCCATCTCCGCCAATTCTGGGCGATGGCAGAGTACACTCTAGACAGCCCCCATATCACTAAATTGATTGTATTTAAGTAATATATAATGTCAAGATATACTTTACATTAGTAGTAGGTAGTCGCAGTTCAGTGGCATATTGGAGACAACATTTAATCTCATTCATTTTCTGTAACCGCTTAGAGTAGAAGATACAGAGGATCGGGTGAGATGGAGGCGGATGGTTTGCTGTGGCAACCCCTGAAGGGAAAAGCCGAAAGGAAAAGAAGATTTTCTGTAACCGCTTAATCCTAATTAAGGTCACGGGGAGTCTGACGCCCATCCCAGCCGACTCCGGGTGATGGCAGAGTACATCCTGGAGATCTCGCCAAGCCATCACAGGGCAGAAGCACGTTGACAGCTCTCCAGCCTTCTCTTGTCAAAAGTCACCAATGGTTCTTTTACATGCCTCACACCATAGACAGTGAGAGATATGGCTGGCCTTTGATAACCCAGTTAGCTGCACTGGAGAGAAGTGACAACCCGTTGATAGTGGGGCTTGAACCCCCAACCTTGGGATCAGTGATCCAGCACTTTTACCACCAGGCCACCACTGCCATTTACAGTAGTCTTCTTCTTTTCCTTTCGGCTGTTCCCTTCAGGGGTCGCCACAGTGAATCATCTGCCTCCATCTCACCCAATTCTCTGCATCTTCTTTTCTTACACCAACTACCTTCATGTCCTCCTTCACCACATCCACAAATCTTCTCTTTGGTCTTCCTCTGGGCCTTCTGCCTGGTAGTTCCAACTTCAGCATCCTACTACCAATATATTCACTATCCCTCCTCTGTACATGTCCAAACCATCTCAATCTAGCCTCTCTGACTTTGTCTCCAAAACATCTTTCATGTGCTGTCCCACTGAGGTACTCATTCCTGATCCTATCCATTCTGGTGTACTCATTTCTGATCCTATCCATTTCACCAATGACTATTGCCATTAAGTCTCATTATAAAACCATTTGTTTATTTATTTATTTATTTTTAATATGGTGCCCTCAAAGACTCAAACAGAGAATCTGTGTTCTGCATCAACCTTTCTGGCAAAAAGACTGTCTGTTATGGCCATATAATGAAAGGTTAAAATGATCCAAAAATAACCCTTTAATAATTTCTCTTGACATGAATTGACACAATCTATTTTATTCACGCTTGTTAACTTTGCAATCATAAAGGCTGTAACTTTACCTATTATTATACAGAGTGGCTAAGCTATAAATATTTTACATAAACACCTTCTGTTATTTGCCTCTGCCCGTGCTCCATATGCTCAAGTGTCAACTGCTGCTATAACACACATCATCCACTTAGAGGCAATGCCCTGCTTTATGTTCGGGACCTCTTCAAGAAACCAGTACATATTACATATTGAGAACACTAATATTCATTCATTCATGTCCTGAACCGCTTAATCCTTAAACCATTAGGGACACAGGAAGGCTGGCGCTCAACTCAACCAACTTTGGGTGAGGGAAGAGAACTCTCTGGACAGCTCGCTAGGCCATCACAGCACACTAATATTATTATACTAATTGATAATAAATGTAGTTGTAGTATTATTATAAGTAATGTTTTGAGTTTATACCCAGAAACCACACAGGTCAATCCAATCATGCCAAAAATATAAGGTAAACACTTTGGCCATTCATATCCAGAGAAGAGAACATGTTCCAAGGTTGGTGTTATCATCTGTGTACAGTAATACTTACAGTGGAGTGAAAGTATTTTCCCTTTCTGATTGTAACTCGTTTGTTTATTCACAACTGTTTTTGCTCCGAGGCAGTGATCGTCTGGTGGTAAGGTGCTGGATTACTGATCCCAAGATTGAGGGTTCAAGCCAACTGGTTGTCATTGCTGTCCCTCCAATGTAGCTAACTGGGTTATCAAACACCAACCATGGTGAGAGGAATGTAAGAGAACCATTGCTGACTTTCATCAGAAAGAGTAAGATGCATAGCCGTTAATGTGTTTCTGATCTGCGATGGCTTGGCGAGCTGTCCTGGTTGTACTCCGACCTCACCCAGAGTCTGCTGAGATGGGCACCAGCCTCTCCATGACCCTAATTAGGATTAAGTGGTTCAGAAGATGAATGAATGTTTTTGATTGACAAACAAATTTAGTTTATTTCAAAAGAACTCTCCCAAACTGCCATGAGAACCAGCATTTCAAAAGTAGAAAAAAGGTATCAAACAAAGGTAAATCTGCCTAGGGGTGGCCGGATGGATGAAATTACCGCAAGGGAAAATAAGTGTTCATCAAAGAAGTCACAGAGAAAACCAGACGGACAGCTAAAGAGCTGCAGGCCTTTCTCAGCTCAGTTACTGTCAGTGTTTATGATTCCAACATTAGGGAATACGTATTGGAAAAATAATAGGGAGGTATTAGCCTAGTGGTTAGAGAAGCAACTTTGGGATCGAAAGATCGCTGGTTTTGTTTCCAAGCCAGTATCAAGAATGTGCAGCGGTGGGAGAGTGTGCTGCACCCTCCCTTCCTCAACATTAGTATCCTTAAGCAAAGCACCTAACCCCCAATGGCTCCCCGTGCGCCCCCAGTGTGGGCAGCCAACTGCTCCGAGTGTGTGCTCTCACTGTTTATGTGTGTGTTCCTACTTTGGACAGGTTAAAATGCAAAAGGTACGAAGTTCCCTTGCAGAATTAATACAGTATCTCAAAATCAAAGTTCAGTTCATTTTCTGTAACCGCTTCATCCTAATTAGGGTCGCGGGGAGGCTGGTGCCCATCCCAGCCAACTCAGGGCGAGGGCAGAGTACACCCTGGACAGCTCGCCAGGCCATCGCAGGGCGGAAACACGCTGACGGCTTTGCAGCCTACTCTTGTCGAAAGTCAGCAATGGTTCTTTTACATGCCTCACACCATAGACAGTGAGAGACATGGCCCGCCTTTGATAACCCAGTTAGCTGCACTGGGGGGGACAGTGACAACCTTGTGGAGAGTGGGACTCGAACCCCCAGCCTTTGGATCAGCGATCCGGCACCTTATACCACTAGACCACCACTGCCCCAAAATCAAAGTACTTAAAGTAAAAAATAGCAAAATTTGGAGAGGTGCCAAACAAAGATGATATTCATGAGAAGGTGACAAAGTGAAAACCACTGCTGTGTACTGCTGATTGAACCAACTAAACTATTGAACCATCTATACTGTTTATCCATCACGGTTGCAGGGAAGCTGCAGCCAATTGTAGCTTACTTCTATCAATCGGCATACCCCCAAGCCTTTAAGAATGATGTTCTATCAACTGATCAAAAGTGGAACATTTTGGAAGATATGGCTTCCTTTATATCTGGCGTAAAGCTAGTGCACTATTTACATTAAGAACCAATGTCATGCCAATATTCAAACACAGTGCTGGTGATGTGTTGGCGTGGGGATGGCTCCATGCTTCAGGGTTTCAGCAGCTTACCAAAGGTGGGTGAAAATTTAATTTCACTTTTTGCTGCTGAAGGTGGCACAACCTAGTACAAACTAATACTGTATTAGCTTAGAGGCAGTTACTTTTCACATGGGTTATATGATAGGTGTTTGTGTTCATCAGTAAATTACAAGATAAACCAAAGTAATATTACTAAATTCACACAAAAACACACACTGTTCTGTTGTTATCCAATCAATGTTCATTCAGAAGGATATGACTATGTGAGCATAACCTAAAAAAAATCACAAATCAAATATGATTTTGGCAGTTTCATTTGCTCTTGTACATCTGACTTTTGTTTTCTTATAGCTAACACTACAACTCCCTTTTTTTTTTTTACACCTGAGCCCACAGGCTTATCAGGGCAAGAGCTAATCCATTGTTTTTGTAGCATAAAGTGATTAGAAGTTTAACTTATCCTGGATGAGACGCTAGTCCATCATTGATTACCATCCCAATAATTTTAGTGGTACCCATTTGTACTGCTGGGTGGTCAGAGGCGAGTTTGTGGTTAAGATCTTTTCATGTGTGAAAATGATTCCTCATGTTCACTCAACCCCTGTTACACTATTGAGCCCAAATTTTATGTCCTAATGAGTTACTCAGGTCAAAGTTGATGTTTGATTCAGGGAAAGTCAGGCGGGAAAGTCCACTGAAGGTCCATTGAAAGGATAATTCAGTACATTCTACATAAACTGATTCATGTTATACTGAGGCTAGTAGCCCTTGTTTCAACCATGGATCAACTATGACCTGAGTGACTGAGAATCTACACAGAAATGTTCAATTTGTGCATCAGTGCCAATTCCTAACACAAATATTTATCACTATAAACAGTGGTGCTCTTTTCATTGTGTATATTTATCACTGCTTGAAATAGTTCGCACCCAAAATATTTCTATCAACCTCACATAACAATTGATAATGACTCTGCTTTATTATTTCAAGGATCAACAAACACACTGATGCTGCCATGGCCACTTGATGAATAATATGCCAGCTGGAAGTATCTGCATGGCCACGGTTGTGATAACAGAGACTGTTTTCCTTGTGTTGCTTACAGTTGGCCAAGTCTGTACCCTGGGAAATCCATTGGAGAAGGTGATGGGCAAAAGGTTTGCGACAGGCACAGTGAGAAGGGGATTAGGCGTCAGTCCAGGAGATGGCTGTAATGAGACTTTCTGTGAAAGTTTCAGCTGTTCATTTTGTCAATCAAACTGACAGCAGAATGTTCATGTTTAACAGTGCCATAAGGTTGATAGCCTTAGGTTGCAGTGGTAAGACTAATGCCAAGAAAAACATTAGTATGCCTAATGTTGTTTAAAAGCAGGTGTATAAATATGAAGCTAGTTTAATGGAGACAAGGTGGAAACTATGGTTTTTCAAACTATATAGTATTACCATTTTCTTTTGAGTTTCTCTTCACCGAACATTGAGCTGAGATATTTAAAATACAACATTTTGTAATACAGTACTTGTTTCACTGAAAACATAATTCCAAAATATATTCTACTATGCTACATTTCCTTTCTTCCTTACAACATCTTGAGTTTCCTATATCTAATTTTTTTTCCTAATGTACCGTATTAATCCTGTAAGACAGTGCTGTGGTTGTAAAAAAAAAATAAGTGGGTATACCATGAGCCTGCTTCGACAGCCTGCTTCGACAGCCGAACGAGACGGCGAAGCGACGAGGCGGTGCATAGCGGCTCCTTGGGCCGTAGGTGTCACCCCCTCCCACAGGGAAATTTTTAAACATTTCAATGCTGTAGATGACATTTGGTGAACATTTGCAGCATGTAATAGAAACTGTACATAAAATTTAGCCTACAGTGTACATGTAGTTGTTGCAATGTGTATGAGCAATATTTTATATACTGAGGCCAAACTAAAAATCTAACATGTAAAGAAACAGAAGAGAATTTGAAATACGAAAAGATTTTAATTACATTATACACAAAGATTCAAGATATAATATTATTGTAAAATAACAGAAGTGTAGTTTTACAGCACCACACCATGCATACATGGTCCATGCCAAATTTGAACTTTTCAAGTCTGCACTTATCTGGCTGTACAAATAACTGCTGGTGTGTTCATAAAGTTGTAGCATGCACAATTTAATATTATTAATAAAAAAAAGTAAATAAAGTAGTCCAACTACAAGATGTACATGTAGTACTATTATACTGAATCAAGTATTGCTTAATGTTTCTATAATTAAAATTTTGTACATTTGTATTTAATAAATTTTACATTTAAAAAGCTATTGACATTCGGAAAATACAAAACTACTAACGTCATTAAAATAAAAATTCTAATCATCAGAAAAAGTCTACTCATGAAAATGTAATGTTTTAAACTTTGGCACAAACATTAACACTGAAATAGAGCTGTATATTGAGCAAAATAAGCTATTTCTTCTTCTTCTTGTCCTTTCGGCTTTTCCCTTCAGGGGTCAACACAGCGAATCATCTACATCCATCTCACCCTATCCTCTGCATCTTTTTCTCTTACACCAACTGCCTTCATGTCCTCCTTCACCACGTCCATGAATCGTCTCTTTGTCTCCAAAACGTCTTACATGTGCTGTCCCTCTGATGTGCTTATTCCTGATCCTATCCATCCTCGTTACTCCCAAAGAGAACCTCAACATTTTCATCTCTGCTACCTCCAGCTCTGCCTCCTGTCTTTTCCCCAGGGCCACTGTTTCTAACCCATACAACATCGCTGGCCTTGTGATCTGCTTTTCTAATCATTAGGCTACAGCTTCACCGAAACTAATATCATTAAAAAAAGTTTGTTATTAGCTGATTTGTATCTCTGGGTCAATTCCAGAGTTTTGGTCACGGTGTAAGTCTTTCTTTTTAACAGTACATTTAAGTGGCAAAGTTAATTTAGCACTGGAGTTAAGTGATCCGCATAGAGATGCACTACTTTGCAAAGTAGTCTATTTGTCATAACCTCTGGTGCTCAAGAAGCACAGAGTGCTTGCACAGAACTTTCACGTTAAAATCAATCTTTGAGCAGAACACTAGTTATTAACAACCATTCAAATTCAGATGATAGAACTTGAGTACTAACACGAACACACTTGCACACTGAGCCTGGAGAGCAGTAGCCCTGGTCTAATTCAACCTTCTTGGTGGAAACATCTCATTATCTATTTCAGTCATGCTTAATCAGGAATGCTGCTGATTAGAATTCAAAGCCAAATCACTGTGAGGAATTCACTGAGTAAGACTTGGAGAGTGAGGGAGACAGGAGTGAGTGAGAGGGAAGCATGCAAAACAGAGGGGAAAACTTTAGAGTGGATTAGGAGCGTGTGAGAGACACACAGGGTACAGCATACCTATGATGCAGAAAGCAGCCAAGAGAAATTGGAGAGAGAGAGAGAGAGAGAGCGAGAGAGAGAGAGAGAGAGAGAAGCTGTGATAGGAAGCACAGTCAAATGAGAGAAGTCGTAGGATGGGTAGGGCCTAATGAGACAAAGACCGCACCACTCTAAGGCCTATAAAAAAAAAACACACACCCCACTGGATGCATGGTACAGCAGACCTGCAGAAGTAGATCCTCACACATTTGTAGTCATTCCAAAACGCTGATATCTATATACTCACTTTGGTCTTCTGGAGTTTCATTTACATAATAGATAAAGCTGGAATTGCATCCAAATGGGCAGGACAAACTGAAGAAGTACAGTGATTTTCTAGGAAACCTAATCAGGTTACACTGCCATGTCTGTAAGTAGACTTCTTGCAGTTTGTTTTGTAATACTGAATTTTTAACATTTAAAAAGTCTATCTTCCATTTATACACTTTACATTTACAATATATGTATTTTCAGACAGAATAGGATAGGAAGAATAAAAAAACTTCAATATACCTTCCAGATGGCATTGCTTATGTTTAGAATTATTATGATTATTATAGTGATTATGGAAATGATGTTTATCATTATTTTTTTTCTCAAGACTAATACTAATAATACTATATGACTATTAGTAATACAATTATGAATAATAGTCATAGTAGTAGTGGTAATCATATTAGTAGTAGTAACAGAAGTAGCAGTAGTTATTATTATTATTATTATTATTATTATTATTATTATTATTATTATTATTATTAGTTGTAGCGGCAGTAGCAGCAGCAGCAGCAGCAAGAGAAGTAGTAGAAATGTTAGTAGCAGCAGCAGGAGTAGTTGTAGTGGTAATAGTAGTAGTAATTGGTTTATAGTCCGTCTCAATAACCAAGGCTGTATATAAATAAGTGAATTGTTTAAAACCTGTCAACAATCTGTCTACATGTTTGTGGTATCATTAACCTCCTATAAAAAGGCTGTAAAGTAAAATATGTGCAATAAACTTGAATTGAGAAGAAGCAAATGATATCTCAATAAGTAAATTAACACCCTTGATTCTTGCCATACCAAAACATGGCAAAAGGTGTTACAAAGGCATTGCAGTTTCTATACCGGCGGGACTTGATGTGTATTATATTACAGGGACAAAATGCCGGCCGGGTCAGCAACATGTGATGTTATGACAGATGCACTGACACAAACGTGGAAGAAATAAGCTATTGAGGACAATTTCTTATAGTTTTGGCCCAGGATTCTCACGAGTAAGATTTATTGTCATAGAAATCTAAAACTTTTCATGGGGCTAGAATATTTTAACTTCATTATTCTATTCTGATAAAGCAGCCCACCAAATGAAAACTAAGGATAGTAATGCTAGTTGTAAATAAAGACGAGATCTTTAGACTCTGCTGAGTGTGCATTTCATGCACTGAAGAGAAAACAGATGGCAAGATGTTGGCAGAAAAAGCTGCAAGCAAAATTAATACATTACCACAGTTTTAAAGAAACAATGAAGATATCTATTGATATTAGGTAGTCACCATCTTAATCACTTTTACTGTCTTTTTTAAGAGGGTTCCTTTGCTTTTCACTTAGGTGGCGGTTCCAGAGTTCAAGGGGACATCTTTCATGCCTTTATTGTATTTATTTCACCACAAAGACTATATTATTATTATTATTATCATTATTATTATTATTATTATTATTATTGTTGTTGTTGTTGTTGTTGTTGTTGTTGTTGTTATATTCTCCAAGATGAATGTTTATTGTTAATAATCATAAAAACAACAACAACAATAATAATAATAATAATAATAATAATAATAATAATAATAATAAAAACAATAATAATAATAATAATAATAATAATAATAATAATAATAATAATAATAATAATAATAAAATCTTTATTTATATAGCACCTTTTACTGTTAGAGTAAAAGTACTTTAAAATGAATAAAACAAAAGGTGATCAAACAGTAAAAATAAAGAACATAATAAAAGACAGATACATTAAAAAATAAAAATGTTTTGAATGTTAATATTATTTTGTTTTATCATTGATAGATGATAAATATGTTCCAGGCCTTTGGTGCATAAGAGCTGTTTCACCACTTTTTTACATTTCAAAGGTGGAACATGTTGCAGATGTAGATGATCTTTAGTCTCCATCTGGAATATTGTATAGCAGAAATTTTGAGATGTTTGGGGCAATTATGTTAGCAAAGATTTAAAATCTAGTCGTGACATTTACTAAAGAAAGTGGGCAGCTAGTAAGGACCAAAAATGGGGTCTAATATGAATGTATTTATCAGTGAGATCAGTGATATATTGCTTCATGATAGAGTAACATCCAGTACATTTATTACTGTGTGGTTTAAAATCAATTTGTTTGTTTTATCCAAGTCTATTTAAGGTTCATAATGTAAATCTCACAATAATTTTAAAGGTATAATATAGTTTATTTCACAGCAATAGTGTAAAAATACGTCTGTCAGTAAAACTCAATGATAATATGCCATATGTAGTTACCCTGTTCTGTAAGTGCAACAATTCTATCAATCTCTCAAATGTTTATGGACTGTTTTTAAAAAATAAATAAGTAAGAAAACAGCAACAAAAAAGAACGAACAAGTTTTATACTCAGATAAGTTCAACATTTATACGTCTGTGTCAGAGCTAAAAGGGTAATGGAAAGGCACAAACTAACATGCCTAGCTAAATATAAACCAAGTTTCTGACCTTCCAATAAAACTTAAAACTACAGATGAAGATGGATATACTGTAATTGTAAATATGCAGTCATATCAAATATACTCTAAGAAAGTAAGTGATATAGAAGTACTCACGCACTCATTAGCCGAAACCACTTGATCCAACTATTAGGATCACAGGGAGGCTGGTACCTATCTCTGCTGATACTGGGTGAATGAGTGCTACACCCTGAACAGCTCACCAGACCATCACAGGGCAATACATACACAGCCATTCACACTCATTTTCTCACTTAGGGACAATTTCAACCAGCCAGTTAACCCAAATGTACATGTCTTTGAACTGTGGGAGTTAACTGGAGTGGAAAAAGAAAACCCACATATTCTTGCACAGAACATACAGACGCCACACAAAAATGCATGAGCTTGGGACTTGAACCCAGGCCCTTTTTTCTCTGGAGTGGACTTTGTTGCTGTGCCACCCTGATCCGGAGCTAGTGAATTAAGATAAATGCTACCATGCCTTGCCAATATATTCAGCTAAATCTGAATTCTGACTTTCCAGAACAACACATCACTAGAGATTTGGTAATTATTAGGGTTTTATTACTCATTCCAACTCCATTAGACAACCAGTGACTTAGAATAAGCCTATGGATGGAAATAAATTGTATTTATCAGTACTGTATTGACAATTTGAAAAGCGTGGGTCAAGATAGTCTTCAATGTTATCAGAGATCTCGCTTGTGTGGAAAATGCAGTGAGTTGTGGCAAGTGCTTCTGTGTTTGGCAGTGAATCAAAGGCTTCTTATGGAGACCCTATCACCAAGGGGAGAATAGCTTGCATTGCCTACTTCACACATCCTAGCAACGCTGAACACAATACGTGTCTACAGAACACATTACAATTTGCCACTAAACTCACTAATAACAAGATACCAGTTAAAGCCACGCTATTCAAAGACATGCTGCTTGTGTGTAGTCTTTAGGGAGCAATGCAGCTGCATAGAGTTAAGAGATATGTCGGCATAGCAAACATCCTTATACGAATGCTTATCAAACAATATTGTATGCATATAGTGGAAATACAAAAGAGTTCTACTTAAGAAAGGTCACAGATAAATATAGTCAGGTTTGGACAATGAGTTTTAGGTTACATGAAGATTATCAGAAATCCTGTGCTGACTATTTTGAGCAGCTGTATGCGTTAACAGGCTACTGCTACTGTGTGTTCCATTTTCTCCACCTGATTGATGATGCAGCATAGCAAGCCAGTGTACTGACTGACAGATAGGAAAATCCATATGGACATACACCCTTATAGGCTGTAGGTTTTTTATTTCTCCACTTTGACGGCAGACCAACACCTTCTGAGAACTTACATGCAGAGTATATGTGTTACTTTGTTCTCAGGACGCCGCACGCGAACTGGACGAGCTGTGCTATCTCACAGCTCAGTGTATGACGTCAATGGAGACCTCAGAACATTTTCGAGTAATCAAGAAACTTGGAGAGGGGTCATACGGTAAAGTCATGCTGGCTGTGCACAAAAAGAGAGGTTGGTGATACAAGTGAAATTTCACCACACTGTAATCCTTCGACCGTGGATCTGTTTAATTAAAATTCAGAAAGTCCGAGTTAAATCAAAATCATTGCTTTACAAAAGTTTTCATTACTCAATAAAAACAATATGACTTTTAATTGTTGGTCATTAAGGGTAAGTTCGCTCACTCACTCATTTGACGAACCACTCAATCCTATTAGGATCATGCAGAGGCTGAGCCTATCTCAGCCAACACTAGAAGATGGTGGGTACACCCTGAACAGCTCACCAGACCATTGCAGGGCCAACATATAAACACAACCATTCACACTCACACCTAGGGGCAATTTGGAACAGCCAATCAGCCCAATGTGCGAGAAAGCCCACACAAGTACGGGGAACATGCAAACTTCACACAGAAACACCTGAGCCTGGGACTCAAACCTAGAATCCTCTTTCTGTGAAGCAGATATGCTATCCACTCCTCCACATGCAAGCCTTATTTGCAAAATAAAGGTTGTGATAAGCAGAGATTAATTTAGATTTTCATTGAGACACTAGAGAAAGGTAGGTATCCCCTGCTTGGCTCACCAGATCATCACACACATTCATGTTCTCATCTAGAGATGAATTTTAACAGCTGATTAGCCTAATGTCTTTGGACTGTGGTAAAAAAATCCTTGTACATGGAGGAAACCCATGCAAGCATTGGGAGAATATGCAAATTCCACACAAATACCCAAACCCAGGAATTGAAGCCATTACAGTGCTGCCTGTTTGATATGAAGTGCACATGTTAACCATTGTGCCACTATGCTGCCATTAAGAGTCGGTTTATTACTTTAGATCAGACAGGTAGAAGTATCAATGTTATTGTGTTTTATATAGTGCTTCATCTTACTTTACTAATTTCACAGACTCAACATGAGAAGTGTGAAAAACACATTCTCCCCTGTTCATCATCAGCTATTCTAAAACAAGCAATGTTTTTGTTGACTTATAAATCCATAGATGTTAAACAAAATGTAAAGATCATAAACGTCTATAAAGAGTCTTCCCCATCTTGTCTGATGGATTGGGGCAGTGGTGGCCTAGTGGTAAAGGTGCTGAATCACTGATCCTAAGGTTGGGGGTTCAAGCCAAGGGTTTACCAAGGGTTGTCACTGCCCTCTCCCACTCCCACCCCCCACCCAGTGCAGCTAACTGGGTTATCAAAGGCCGGCCATGTCTCTCACTGAGGCTGAAAAGAACCATCGCTGATTTTCGACAAGAGTAGCTGCAAAGCCATCAGCGTGTTTCCGCCCTGCGATGGCCTGGTGAGCTGTCCAGGGTGTACTCTGCTCTCGCCCGGAGTCAGCTGGGATGGGTGCCGGCCTCCCCGCGACCCTAATTAGGATTAAGTGGTTACAGAAAATGAACTGAACTTGTCTGCTGAATTTCCTACCTCAAAAAACTTCACCAGGAAATGTTCCACACAGGCAAAGAGTTCAGTTTCTGAATATAATTTAATTCTATTCACACACATGTTTATAGTTGCTCCTGTTGCTCCTGTTTTTTTAGTAATCCAGTTTAATCTGGATTCAATTGTTCAAAAACTGTTCCCTTGCTTTAGAGGATACAAAGAGTAAATAAGTTCTTTTTTAATATTTCCTCCTCATGCAGCTGTAATAATTTTTAATTCAAAATGAAAAAATAAGGACATTGAAGTTAAATCTGTTCATTTTTACAAATGTTTCCTTAATGGATAAGCAATGCATAATATTAATAATACTAATCATATAAAAATTCTATCAGTTCAAAAGTCAGGTACCATTTCTGATCGTTGTGTAAATACTCCTGCACTGCATGTCCACCCTTGCACTTTACTTCAACTTTTTTTTTTTTTTTTGCATGTGTCTAGCTTTAAAAACGTAATTTTACAAGTCAATAGTTATTCATTCGTTTTCTGAGCTGCTTTATCCTATTACAGTCATGGCGTGCTAGAGCCAACGTCAGCTAAATCTGAGCAAAGGTGGGGTACACCCTGAAGCTCTCTAGTCCCTCATAGGGGAAGGAGACAATCATTCACACTCACTCACACTTCGAGGCAAATTGGAACAGCCAATTATTCTACAGTACATGTCTTTGATATGTGAAAGGAAACCACAGTGCTAAGGGAAAATTCACGAGAGCATGAAAAGAACATGTAAACTCCACACAGATTCGCCTTCACCAAGCACAGCACTCAGAACCCTTTGATTTCAGATACTGAATCATCTCAATCATAAAATTGCAGTTCATTATTGCTAGGCCAAACTTTGTTTACTCTCTTTAACAAATCTGCTGTAACTCTGTCAGGTCATGGGCACCTTCTTCACTTCACTTATCCCTTAACATCTAGGGATGTCGTTGGGGCACCATCATGGCGAGACTTGGGCTGATTTTCTCCTGGCACCGCCCATCCCTCTCCAGGTTGTTAGCTACAATGTGAACCTATGGGCAATTTAGAACAGCCAATTAACCTACTGTGCATGTCTTTGGATTGTGGGAGGAAACCGGTGCACCCGGAGGAAACCCACGCAAGCACAGGGAGAACATGCAAACTCCACACAGAAATGCCCAGGCCAGGCATTTCTGATTCTGATCAATTGAACCCAGGCCTTCTTGCTGTGAGGCGGACATGCTGACCACTACGCCACCGTGCCGTCTTCTATAAATGTCTTGAGTCTGAGAGGGTCATAGCATGTATTTTCAATTTTCCTTTGTTCTTGACATGTCGCATGTGTACATAATGGACATTTAACCTTTTAAGATAAAACATACAATACATCCATTTTTCTTTTTCATCTTTCATGGAATACACTTTGTGATCTCGATCTCCAGGCACCCCAATGGCATTGAAGTTCTTCCCTCGCTGCTCTACAACCCTTCACACCTTCCTGCGTGAATACAACCTCTCGCTGTCCTTCTGCACTCACCCCTCTCTCACACGTGCCCTTGGAATCTTTTTCTCTACCCCTTCCCACTATATATTCGCCCAGCAGGCTGCTCTCTATGGAGATCTCTATGATGTCATTGTGTCAGATGTAAGTTAAATGAAGTCTGTTTAAAATAAGTAAGCTAGATGGGTATAATTTAGATTCGGCTCAGACTCAGGTGGCATTTTGTTTTGCTTATATGCAAATTCTACATAGGAATTAAATAACACTTCTGAATATAATTTAGCCTCCTACTGTTTTTTATGCTCGAAGCTAATATATCTCATATAAAATTTGATGTTAGCCACATATATGTAATTATATTAAGATTAATGACAGTGCTGAAAAGTTTCTCTAGGAAGGCAAGCGGCCAGGACACGCACAGGCATATACATGTACAGTACTCGTGTTCTTACTCCAGAGCTAAAACACCTGGCGCTGTCATCAGCTTCTAGCTACGCAAAGACGCACTCGCACTAAGCAGAGGCCATAGAGAATATTAAATATCCATGTTTTATATGCTGTTTATTCTCCCTTTGTAGGTGGGAGTGAGCGAGATGCAGGCTCAGAGTGTGATGTCCCAGTTAAGTGGTGCCGTGTCATATTTGCATTCTTTGGGTTTTGTGCACCGTGACATTAAACCAGAGAATGTGTTCCTGTGTGCTCCAAACTGCCGCTGGGTCAAACTAGGTGACTTCGGACTTGTACGTCCTCATGGCACTCAAGTTCGTGCTGTCTGGTATGAATCTCCTTTCTGTGTGCCTGAGGTCGAACATGCTAAGTACAGCAAGAAGGAAAGTGCAGGAGCCCAGCAGAATGAAAATGAAGACAACATCTGGATGTCAGTGGAAGCCAGTCTGGACAGCTGGGCCTTGGGGATCCTCACATACTGTCTTCTCACCAGTTGTTTCCCCTGGGAGGAAAGCACATCAGATGATCCAGGTTATCGCCAATTCTGTACCTGGTTCAACAGTGTTAAAGAAAAAGAGGAGTTGAGGGACATGGAACAGAATAGTCAAAGGGACGTCAAAAAGAGAAGAATGGACATTGTAGAGGAGAAGGCAGCAGTGGCTGTACCTTCTCAGTTTGAATCTTTAAGCAGTTTAGCTCTACCTTTGCTCAGGAGACTTTTGCACCCAGTGCCCTCACACCGTGCCATGCCTGATGAGGTTCTCTCCTACCTCGGAGGGCCCTGGCTTTTGAAAACAGAAAAAGAAGAAAAAAGAAGGCAGCAGGAGGCACAGGAAGAAACCAAGAAAATACTTGGAGGAGGAGGAGGAATGGAGGAAAACACTGAGAGGGAAAGGAAAAGGGAGCGATAGAATGAAGCTGCTGTGAAAACATTTTATACATAAGGATGTTTTTAATTTGAAATATAGTTTATAAAGTAACATTATCATACTGCAGTCTGACTGTTATGTATAAGTGTACACAAGCCATGTCGATATGAACACACACACACACACACACACACACACACACATACACACACGTGTATGTGTGTGTGTGAGTGTGTGTGTGTGTGTGTAAATAATGATATAAGCTATGAGTAAACAGTATAATAGGATGGTTATGGAAATGCACTTTGCAGAGCTGACATGGCAATCCTATACTAATTCTGATAGTTATACATAATATAAGAAATAACACATATCTATAATTTTACAAGTCAATTGTCAGTCATTTTTTTTTATGAATTTTCTGAACTACTTTGTCCTACTACAGTCATGAGCAAAATTTGACTGAAGGTGGGGAACACTCTGAACAGCCCAACAGTCCATCACAGGGGCAACATATGCATCCATTCACATTCAAACTCATGCATACCTAGGGGCAATAATCTGGAACAGCTAATTAGCCACTTATACATATCTTTGAACGTCGGGAGAAAACCCAGTGCTGCCAACATGGGTAATAACATGCAAATGCACAGAAATGCATTTCTGAGCAGCTAACTCAAAACATGTTTGCTTTCAGACAGAAGTGCTAACCAGTACATTGCCATGCCCCTTGAGTCAGTTTGATCTAAGCAAATATCTAGGGTCACATAAGTGTAGATTCAGTGGCACGAGCAAATTGTAAAATTATGACATTGCAATTTAAAGACCACCTGAAAAAAACACAATATGACATGTTGACTTTTGAATGGTGTTGAAAATAAAAGTAACCTCACCCATGTTGAAATTATGTAAACTCGTCTGGCTGGAACTAACATATTACAAAGCAGCTGACAGACATACTAATTTTCATGCTCACCAGCTATATGATAAAAATATGGTTGCGACAGGAAACATACTTAGCATTCAGAAATACTGGTGTTAATAGTGAGGAATTTATGAGCTTGTTTAACATGCAATCTTAACACCATTGCTCCTTGCAGCTAATCTAGAATTACTGAAACAAGGTCTGTCTATTTTAAAATTTATGGAATTTTAACATACCTGAGAATTTTGAGATGGCAAGTATTTTTTTATTTTTTATTTATTTTCTTTTAGAGATTTATTGAGCAACACCTATGTGCAATATATTTCATGTGCAATAGTTTCTTCAACAACCTCAAACGTCTCCGATACAGTTAAATTGAACTGAAACATCTGTATAACAGCTGTGAGTGTTCAATGTTTGATGTATGGAGTACATTTACGTTTATATTGTCTGAGGCGAAATAATGGAATAAAAAGCTTTTTCTTATTTGGCATTGTCAGACATGACTAAACCCTGTCACTATAAATTCAAATCAGTATAAAAAAGAAGGAAAGAAGGAAAAACAACATTACATAGATGATATGAACGACAAACTCTTTCTAGGACAATATGTTACGAAACAGAGGTACACAGATACACAGCCAAGGTATCAGATTAATGTTACACAGGGATTTAACTCATTTCAGACACGTGAAACCAAGTCCAGTTTCCCAATTCCTGGCCTCAATCCATCAAGCTATATATACAGCTCACATCCGGTAACTTCCCTCAAAGCTGGTAACTTTTTAAAAAATATCATCAAAACTGTATTTCTTTTTCTAATTCATTTGTTTGATTCTGTGCCATTTCTGAACTGAACCCATTTGGCACTGTCTTTCCATCAGCACTGTAGTTCAATGTGAGGTGCTTTACGAGCCTCAGTGGAGTCACGTCTAGAAATAGTCACAACCCCATCTTACACTGTCTAACACATCAGCACCTCGTACTGTCCTAATCTGCACTCCCTCACTGTCCCACTGTGCACTACTTTTCCATTTCACCCCGACTTCATTCTTTCACACACTCATGCATTCACGACTCACATGGAACATGGCAAACTTAAAGGCTTAGTCCTCTGCAAATCCCCAGTACTCCACCACGCGCTAAATCTATATAATGTTAAATAACATCAAATAAAATGGAAATATCTTCCTAAATTTGATAATACATATCATTTTAACAGTAAGACAATATATTAATTAAGGAATAATGTATATGGTCTGCTGATCATTAGCACAAAATAAACTCAGTTGGAGTGTTAAGCACCCCAGTGCACAGCTAATCTAGCATTAAAACCACTGACAGGTACAGTTAATAACAGTGAAGCTTTCATTACAATGACATCAGGGGTGGGTTATATTAGACATCAAGTGATTAACCAGTTCTCAGTGCTGGTGTGTTGGAGTTGCAGTTTGCTGTGTATGGGCTTGTGAAGCCACATGGAAATTAGAGTGCCAACGCTGACCCCTGTCCATCACTGAAGGCATCTATAGTGGGGCTTGAAAGTTTCTAAACCCTTTTAATATTCTGTATTTCTGGATAAATATGACCTAAAACAACATCTGGTTTGTTTATTTATTGAGAAAAATTATTCTATATTACATATCAGTGACTAGCACAAATGTTAGGACATTTGTGTGTGAACTGAGTCACAGGAGAAAGGTGGTCATGTAGTCAGACAACGACTCTAAACACAAGTTGTTCAACCAAACAATGCTTAAAGAAGGATCAACGTCATGTGTTGTAATGGTCAAGTTAAAGTCCCGACATGACATGACTGAATCCATCAGGAATGCTGTGTGATCAGTTCATGTGAGAAAACCCAGCAGCATCTCAGAGTTTAAGTTGTTCTTTATGGAGGAACGGATTAAAATCTCTACAAGTTAATGTACATATGGCAAAATGTATATATGGTGGGCAGTGGTGGCCTACTGGTATAGGTGCTAGCTCACTGATCCTAAGGTTGGGGGTTCGAGGCCCACGCTCCACAAGGTTCTCACTGTGCCCCCAGTACAGCGAACTGGGTTATCAAAGGCTGGCCATGTCTCTCACTGTTTATAGAGTGAGGCATGTAAAGGAACCATTGCTGACTTTCGAAAGAGTAGGCTACAAAGCCGTCAGTGTGTTTCTGCCCTGTGATGACCTGGTGAGCTGTCCAGAGTGTACCCTGCCCTCGCCCGGAGTTGGCTGAGATGAGCGCCAGCCTCCCCGCAACCCTAAATAGGATTAAGCGGTTACAGAAAATGAACTGAACTCTATATGGCAGTTGCATGATGGTGACCCTCTCATTCCCCTGGGAGAACCCAGCTGAGGGATTGTGAATGTCTCCCACACCTGACTGACACCTCTCATCTGGGGCAACATTGGAAAAAGATAAAGTTCACCCGATTTCCAGAAATTTAATTTTGAACCTATGCCTTCGCATGCAAATAGAGTCTTGAGAAACCCTTTTAAGCTGAACTCAGTAGAGGAGCTCATTGTCAAGTGTTCAGCAGCTGAGCTTTGGAACACAGGCCTCAGCCAAGCATGTACTGCTGCCCAGTAGACCTACAACTCACAGTGGCAGTTGGGTGGCAGGTAATGGTGAGGACCTAATCATGCAGACTCCCAGTGGTATAGACTGCTCCTAAAGATGCAGAATATCACATCCATTAAAATATTTGTATTCTCTCTATATAAAATCTAAAGAAGTCCTAGGTAAATCCACCTCCACGTAACTATGTGTCGTGTGTATCACAGGTTCTCAGTAAAACAGTAAAAATATAACAAGAATTAAAGCTGATCTGCAAAGAATATCAAATAACATTACATTAGCAATATCAAGTGAAACATTCCAATGAAATTAGATTCTCTTCAGCCAGAGCAACCAACATCTGTTTTAACATTGCACGGGACTCAGATCTGAAATATAGACATGATAGATGTCTCGCAGACCTTGCAGATATTATACACAACAAAAATGTTTTAGTCAGCTGTATGCCAGCGCACAGTATGTGGTACAAATAGTGTCCAGAGTCAACAGAAGGATCAAGTGACAGATAAATTAAGAAAAAGATATGGCTGATGATCCCAAGATGTACGAAGAGGACAACCTGCTGAATAAAGCCAAGAAAAAGAGACTTGATAAGCATAACATACAAGAATCAGCAAAAAGCATAATTAAAAGTCTTGCATTTAAACTTTAACATACAGGTGTCAGCATTTTAATAGCCTAATAATAATAATAATAATATTATACACGTGCGTATATATATATATATATATATATATATATATATATATATATATATATATATATATATATATATATATATATATATATATATATATATAAAACAAAAGGGCAGTGATGGCCTGGTGGTAAAAGGTACTGGATCGCTGATCCTAAGGTTGGGGGTTTGAGTCCAACTCTCCACAAGGTTGTCACTGTCCTCCCCATTGCAGCTAACTGGGTTATCAAAGGCTGGCCATGTCTCTCACTGTCTATGGTAAGAGGCATGTAAAAGAACCATTGCTGACTTTCACAATAGCCGTCAGCGTCTTTCTGTCCCTTGCTAAAGTGTTGTGTCAGGAAGGGCATCTGACGTAAAAACTTATGCCAAATCAAACATGCAATGATTCGCTGTGGTGACCCCTGAGAAAAAAGGGAACAGCCGAAAGGAAAAGAAGATGAATATAATAATAATAATTATTATTATTATTATTATTATAGGGCAGTGGTGGTCCAGTGGTAAGGTGCTAGATTATTGATCCCAGGGTCGGGGGTTCAAGCCTACTGTAACTATCAACAGTTTTCACTGCTGTCCCCACCAGTGCAGCTAATTGGGTTATCAAAGGCTGGCCATGTCTTTCACTGTTGAGGGACATGTTAAAGAACCATTGCTGATTTTCTTCAAGAGTAGCTGCATAGCCGTCAGTGTGTTTCTGCTCTGCGATGGCCTGGGGAGCTGTTCACAGTGTATTCTGCCCTCGCCTAGAGATGGGCACCAGTCTCTCAGCTAATCCTGCTATTAGGAGTAAGCGGTTAAGAAAATGAATGACTGGATGAAAGAATGAAAAATAATAACAATAATTTCCAGGTTTTGAATGTGCTTCAGTAAATGTTTTTAAATAAATCAAATTAAATTTTCTGAACCACATACAGTAATTTTTGTGGGCAGTGGTGGTCTAGTGGTATAGGGCGCTGGATCGCTGACCCAAAGGTTGGGGGTTCAAGTCCCACTCTCCACAAGGTTATCACTCCCCCCCCCCCCAGTGCAGTTAACTGGGTTATCAAAGGCGGGCCATGTCTTTCACTGTCTATGGTGAGAGGCATGTAAAAGAACCATTGCTGACTTTCGTAAAGAGTAGGCTGCAAAGTCGTCAGCGTGATTCTCTCCCTTGCTAAAAAAAAAAAAAGGGTTGTGACAGGAAGGGCATCCGACGTAAAAAAAAAAAAACCTCTGTTAAATCAAACGTGCGAATCAGATGATTCGCTGTGGCAATTCCCAAGTAAAAGGGAAAAAGCCAACAGGAAGACAGACAGACAGTAATCCTAATTAGGATAGCGGGGAGGCTGATACCCATCTCAGCCGACTCTGGGTGAGGTTAGGGTTCACCCTGAACAGCTTGCCAGGCCATCACAGGGCCAACACTTACACAACCATTCATACTCACACTCACACCAAAGAGTGATTTGAAATTTCAGTAGCCAATTAGCCTACTGTGCATGTTTTTGTACTGTGGGAGGAAACCGGAGTACCCGGAGGAAACCCGCGCAAGCAAAGGGAGAACATGTAAACTCAATACAGATACAGATACGTCTGAGCTGGGAATTGAACCCAGGACATTCTTGCTGTGAAGCAGACGTGCTAACCACTACGCCACCGTGCCACCTAATGTCATATTTTCATGCAAAAAATTTAATAAATAAATAAAACAAAGTATTACGAGTTTGTAGAATTAGTCAAAGCACCCCCCCCCCCCCAAAAAAAAATACAGTACTGTATATCCAATTTAATCTCTGCTTATCAAAAGCACAACTAATGCTTCATGGTTTGCAAATAAGCCTCACAGCAAGAGTTCCAGGCTCAGGTGTGTCTATGTTGAGTTTGCACCCATCTCCCTGTGCTTGTTTGCCTTTTCCTCCGGGTACTCTGGTTTCATTCCACAGTCCAAAGATATGTATATTCGGCTAATCGGCTGTTCCATCCTTCCCCTAGGTTTGTGTGTGAATGGTTGTGTGCAATAATCGGGCAAACTGTTTCCGGCCTCCCTGGAACCCTTATAGGATTAAGTGGTCCACCAAATGAGTGAGTGAGAGTGTTTGCAAATAAATTAATCAGCAATAAAGTAAATAACCAATCAGTTCAGATTGGATTTTACTGCTGCTTTGGCAACTCGTTGTGCTGTCTTGCCACAGTGAGAGGCTGATAATCCTTAGGCAAGATCAAAATGTATCATTACTGGAGATCCAGTTAGATCATTAAGGATTATTAAGGATATCCAAAGATCTAAAGATGGCACCTGTTCAATATCAGATTCACAAAAATTAACCCGGGCCAAATGAAATTTAATTTGGTTATATTCAATAGAAATTAAATTAAGGCACACTGTTATAAAGGGGGGAAACATTTTTTAAAGCCCAACACTATATTAAAGGTGTTATAAACTTTATAGCACCTTGACTAAATGGCACCTGTTTAAAGATTGTATTTATAAAATATCCCAGTAGTGTGCCTACCTCTTGGTTTAACATTGGTCATATTTAACTTTCAGCTGATTAAACATATATGAGTTAACACAGAAGTGTGTATTTTAGACTAATTATGTGATCCCTTTAATCTTACATTCCTCACAATGGCAGCTACACACATTTCATATTTTTCCTAATTTTTTGATAGTTATCAATAATACAAATAGGGTAGCAATTATGGAAATGTATATCTCTGTACGCAAAGAAACACTTTAATTACAATATTTGGGGAAAATATTGGAACAGTGGAAAAACACCATTCACTTTTAAGGCATTTATCACACATTATTCCCATATCCACTTGCATATTTTATTTTCATACAACTGAACTGAGGGTTAAGGGCCTTGCTTAAGTGTCCTAGAGAGGCAGCTTGGTGGTACTGTGATCAGACTCACAAACTATTGCACATATTGTGATTCGTCCTAATATTACTCGAAGGGTAGCTCTGTGACCCGGACAAGTATCATTTCAAAACACTAGCTCTAACACCCTTACATTCGATCTCATGTGAAAACACTCACACGACTGTTTGGCCACTATTGTGGAATTTGAGCCTAATTTTAGCACTAAAATTAATATCCAACACATTAATACCCATGTGCTCTCGGACTAGTTTATCTTCGCCTAGTGTGACAGCTGCTTTAAAAAAAGAATTGTCATTCAGATGAATAGTGTGGATAATTCACATACGGCGGGGTACACCTTGAATAGCTCACCGGTCCAACACAGGGCCAACACACACAAAAATGCACATGAACGTACAAAGAAAATCTTTCACACTCACAACTAGGGAGCAATTTGGAACAGCCAATTAGCCGAATGTGCAGCTATCTAGACTACTCAAAGGAAACCTCTGAAAGAACAGGGAGGACATGCAAACTGCACGCTGACTGTCGAACCCAAAACTCAAACCCAGGAACTTCTTGCTATGAAGTGAATGTGCTAAGTACGACACCGCCATGCCACCAATGTTAACATCAAAAAGGACAAATCTAACTGCTCCACTGACTGCAGCATTAAAAAGAAAAGCAACTCGTACAATACAGCAATACAGCCGATTAGGAGAAGTCAGTGACTGCCTCTCTCCAGCTTCAGGAGCATCTATACAGGCAGTAGGTCATAAATATGGTTGTCACTAGTGAACACAGGATAGATGGTCCATTGTTTACAGCCTAGAATGTAACCCTTTTTTGTGTTTTAGTAAAACCCTAATACCCCTACATTTCCACAATACCTGTATAGAATGTAAAAACAAGGTCGTCAATTCATGTCACACTCTGCAACTGGTTTGTACTAGGCACTGCTTAATCTATCCATCAATGTGTTGTCCACTTCTGACCACTGCCTGCAGCAGTGCTCCTATGTGCAGTAATGTATCATGTACATGAGGAGTGAAAGGTTTTTTAGAAATTGAGCTGTGGGAAGAACAAGAACAAAATGTTAATTGGGTCGGGGGTTTTCAGCTACGTGTAGATCAGGTTTCCAATAAACAGAGAGAGAAAAGGTCCACCTAAAGGCATTAAAGAATAAAGTCTTATCAGTGAATTGAGACTGAAAAAATTGAACCTAGATGAGTAAATATGGCCTTATTCAGAGAATAGATCAAACTTTTTGGCGTCAGAACTCATTAACAGGTTTATTTTCTACCCTCAGAGCGAGAAAGGTCCAGTGGAGACTTTAAGTCAATGGCCTGTGCTGAACCCTAGTGTTCAGAATGTGTAATTGAAGAATTTTTTACACAAGCTTTTCTCCATTTAAGTTCAGACCAGACTTCCAAACAGACTTCAACAGAGACTTCTAACTACAGCTTCTTTTACAATGCCAGTTACAGCTGTGCTGGTTTATAGATCATGGAGAGACAAAACAGAAGCAAAGAAGACAGACAAGCACAACTCACATAAACCCTGACATACAGAATACAGACAGACAGAGAGATAGATCAAGCCAAGCATATTGTACAAAGCTTTAGTAATATATATATATATATATATATATATATATATATATATATATATATATATATATATATATATATATATACATATACACACACACACACACACATATATATATATATATATATATATATATATATATATATATATATATATATATATATATATATATATATATATATATATATGGTTTGTCAGTCACATGAAGCCATCTGACAAGAATGACATGTCTAATTCCCAAATTCAGTTCTTTTGGAAAAGAAGGAGTGAGAGAGGGAGGGAGGGAGAGAGAGAGAGAGAGAGAGAGAGAGAGAGAGAGAGAGAGAGAGAGGGGTGGGGAAAGGAAAAAGAAGGAAAAAATTAAAGAAGAAAAAGAGAGATCGATAGACTTTAACAGAACAACAAACGAAGAATTGTAAGTATTGCACTACAACCTACAGCATTCTCACACCTCACTATAATATACTATTTCTAACCACACCATGAGTGTGCATTGTACCTATCACTAATGTGAAGGTGTTCATTAGTAAGTGTTTTTAATCTGGAAGCACCTGATTCCATCCTCAATTATAGGGCTCTGTTCAGGTTCACATTAAAAGTGAAAATGTGTGTTGAGAAGTACTGATCGATGAATATGTGACAAATAAAGCAAAAAAAAACAGAATATAGTCATAAATAAATTGCAACAACTTTTTATTGATTCATTAGATGCCTATGTATAGAGAGAGGGAGGGAAGAGGGAGGGAGAAAGAGTGAGACAAAGAGTGAGAGAGAGTGGGTGAGTTTACAGGGTGGGTGGGAAAGCACATTCTTTTGTGTGAACTCATGTCTTGGAAGCTTTTCACCCAAATATGGTCCAGAAAGGCGGGGGGAGATTAGCAGCTGTAATTGATATTCTTTTATTGGAGGGGAAAACCTTTGAAGAAGTAAATAAATAAATAAATGACTAGATGCTCTTTTCATCATTTTCTTTCCCTCCATTACTTTGAGCATTAGGTTGAGCCATTTGGCAGTTCTTTAAACAGACTGAGACACTGATTTAGAAAGAATTAGAAACACAGATCCATTCTCTGAGAAAATGTTCCGCGTGTGTGTATTATTAAAAAGTTGCTTTAAAAGTTTTTAACATGAGTATTATCTCCAAAATAAAAGTTTATGTTGTGGCCTATGTTACGTTTTTAAAAGTGCATTAATATGCACTTTTTATTTATATAGTTACTGAAGAAATCACAGGTACATACTCTCTCCTGAGTGTGATCTATATCCAGTGCACTTCAAAACACAATTCAATATTCATATGCAATGCACAATGTTTATTTTGCAAATCTTGCAGTGCACATCTTTCTACCCTGGAGCACGTTATCAAAGATAGTGTAGGTTGCTAACTGTGGGTACCAGGATAAGTGCGGTACAGAGAAGAACCAGACAGCAACTGTGTGATGCACTGGGCAATGTTCTGGGAAACCTTGTGGCCTGGCATCTAGGTTGCTATTTTGGCCATCTACACATTTTTGTAGATCAAGCACATCTGTTTATGGGAACAGGGTAGATTTTTCTCAGTAGCTTCCTTCAGGATAATACGCCCTGTTCAGAAATGGTTTAATCAAAACAAATAATTTAAAGTCATTCTTTCATTCATTAATTTTCTGAACCGCTTAATTCTATTTAGTGTCGCAGGGAAGCTGGCGCTCATCTCAGCCGACTCTGTGCGAGGGTGGGGTACACCCTGGACAGCTAACCAGACAATTGCAGGGCCAAAACCTACACAACCATTCACACTCGCACCTAGGAGTGACTTGGAACAGCCAATTAGCATACTGTGCATATTTTTTTTTGGACTGTTGGAAGAAACCAGAGAACCTGGAGGAAACCCAGGCAAGCATGCAGAGGACATGCAAACTCCACACAGAAACATGTGAGATGGGAATCAAACCAAGGACCTTCTTGCGGTGAGGTGGACGTGCTAACCACTACGCCACCATGCAACCATGCAGTGATGTAGTACATTGATGTAGTGTAGTTAGCACGTCCACCACACAGCAAGAAGGTCCTGTGTTTGAATCCCAGACAAGGGCATTTTTGTGTGGTTTTTTTTTTTTTTCATGTTCTCCTTACGTCTTTGTGTGGGTTTCCTTCGGCTACTCCGGTTTCCTCCAATAGGTCAAAGACATGCACATTAAGTGAAATGTCTGTTCCAAATTGCCCCTATGTGTAATTGTGAGTGTGAATGGTGATGTATGTTGGCCCTGCAATGGTCTGCCGAGCTGTTCGGGATGTACCATGCCTTCAGCCAGTGTCGGCTGAGATAGGCTCCAGCCTCTCCATGCCCGTAATAGTTGGCTTAAGTAGTCTGACATATGAGTGAACGAGTAAGTACACATGAAGAAATATAGACTTTAATAAAGAGAAAAGAGCTTCATACTTGTGTAAGTACATATGAACCGAAATGTGTTGCAGCGGCAAAGCATTAAAAATGACACACTCCTCTTTAAAAAGTTCATTTTAAATGGAAGACCAAGTTTTTTACTCCTGACCTTTTTTTCCATAGATCTCATACTACTCTGAAAGATGGGCTGCTACCCAACCGTTGTGTTTCTGTTCTGTTTCTGTGGTAACAGTCTCACAACACAATCCAATTATGCTAACAGTTGTCAACAAAGGATTATTTGTTCTCCTCACAGTTGTTGTAAAATCGTATTTCTTTCCGCACAGGGCTTGTTACTGTTTGGGCACAGCCACAGGGTAGGGCAAACTTGCCTTGTACTGTTTCTGATTAAATAACTTTTGTTTGTTGTTAAGATATCTAATTTATTTATTTTATTTCTTCAGCAACAGTGGAATCAGTCACAGAAGTGCCAGAAGGTCAGTGTCTATATAAACACACAAAACCAGAGCAACAATTGGAGACAGAGTGTGTGAGAGACACTAGTGTGACAGTGCCTTTTGTTTTGTAGACTGCAGAGAAGAAACATATCAGTGTACTAGGTTGTACTCGATCCATCAGCCTACAAAGACATGTCTCAACAACATGTGTTTTCATAGGTATTCTTATACACACATACAGTACATAGTTTGAGTGCACACAGTTTCTAGAAAGACTAATGAATTATTTTACACCTAACTGCACAAACCAATGATACGTTCAGGAAAAACTAAAAGGTATGAAAAACAAAACCAGTAATAAAATTCAAATTTATGTGCACAAAAAATGAAACTAAATAAATTAAAGGAACTATGAATATTGATAAATGCATGTATGAGAGATGTAAGACAGCGGTGAGGTGTGCTGTCGGTGTGACCGACGAATTCAAGGTGGAGGTGGGACTGCATCAAGGGTCAGCTCTGAGCCCCTTCTTGTTTGCTATGGTGATGGACAGGCTGACAGACGAGGTGAGACAAGAATCTCCATGGACTATGATGTTTGCAGATGACATTGTGATCTGTAGTGAGAGCAGAGAACAAGTGCAGGAAAATCTAGAAAGGTGGAGGTATGCCCTGGAAAGGAGAGGAATGAAGGTTAGCCTCAGAAAATCAGAATACATGTGTGTGAATGAGAAGGACCCAGGAGGAACGGTGATGTTACAGGGAGCAGAGATAACGAAGGTGGAGGATTTTAAGCACTTAGGCTCAACAATCCAGAGCAATGGAGAGTGTGGAAAAGAGGTGAAGAAGCGTGTGCAGGCAGGCTGGAATGGTTGGAGAAAAGTATCCGGTGTGATGTGCGATAGGAGAGTATCAGCAAGAATGAAAGGAAAAGTGTACAAGACGGTGGTGAGGCCAGCGATGTTGTATGGATTAGAAACAGTGGCGCTGAGGAAAAGGCAGGAGGCAGAGCTGGAGGTAGCGGAGATGAAAATGTTGAGGTTCTCCCTGGGAGTAACGAGGATGGATAGGATCAGGAATGAGTATATCAGAGGGACAGCCCACGTAAGATGTTTTGGAGACAAAGTCAGAGAGGCTAGATTGAGATGGTTTGGACATGTACAGAGGAGGGATAGTGAGTATATTGGCAGTAGGATGCTGAGGTTGGAACTACCAGGCAAAAGGCCTCGAGGAAGACCGAAGAAGAGATTTATGGATGTGGTGAAGGAAGACATGAAGGTCGTTGGAGTCAGAAAAGAAGATGCGGAGGACAGGGTGAGGTGGAGGCGGATGATTTGCTGTGGCGACCCCTGAAGGGAGCAGCCGAAAGTAAAAGAAGAAGAAGAAGAAGAAGAAGAATATTGATAAATGCAACACATAATCAGCAACAAGCACAAAGAAAAATAAAGGAAGTATCCTATCTGTCTTAAAAAGGTGTTCTTTAAACAATAGCAAAAACAAAAACCTAGATAAATGTACCACTTACTGCATGAAATATACAATTCGGAGAGATGCATAGTACTGAGTAAGCCATCAGCAGTGTATAAAGAGACTGAGTGATAGAACTGCTTTCTCATCCACTGGATTGTGCAAAGTGAAGTTTATTTTTATTTGTGTTCAAATTTTTAATTCTGGTAAATACTTTCCATATTCATTCATTCTCTTTCTAAACTGCTTAATCCTAATTCGGGTCGCTGGGAGGCTGGCGCTAATCTCAGCCATCTCTGGACGATGGTGGGTTACACTCTGGACAGCTCTCCAGGCCATCACAAGGCAAACAGTCACACTACCATTCACATTCACAACTAGGGGAGATTTGGAACAGCCAATTAGTCTACTGTGTATTTTTTTTTTTTTTGGACTGTGGGAAGAAACCAAAGTACCCGGAGGAAGGCCACACAAGCATGGGGAGAACATGCAAACTCCACACAAAAATGCCCAAGCTGGAAATCAAACCCAGACCTTCTTGCTGTGAAGTGGACGTGCTAACCACTACGCCACCATACTGTGATTGTATCGCTGTTTAACTATTTTTTGGAGTCTTGTTGCCAAGAAGAGTTTGCAAATCATTTTGTTTTTCTGTAATCATGACGCATGAGCTGATATCCTAGTATTTGAAGAATAGCATATCCAGTGTGTGGATAAAATTATAGATAAAGATAAAAAGATCTTTATTGTCAATTGCTTCATGAACAATGAAAATCAGTTTGGCAGCAATTCTAAAAAGAAAGCTATATGTATACTAAGCTATACATGTGCACGTACCTACATAGACATATATACACATCCCTGTCTGTCTGTCTTCCTTTCGGTTTTTTTCCCTTTTACTCGGGAGTCGCCACAGCGAATCATCTGATTCGCACGTTTGACCTGTACGTACACATATACTAAAGATTCACATATTCACACAGACACAGAAGGGTGAATGATGTGTCAAAGGTGCATGATATACACCAGGTAAGTTGTAGAGATTTAATTATAAGCTATTCCTTCTTTCCTTTCAGCTTTTTCCTTTTTCCAGGAGTCACCACAGCGAATTATCTGATTTGTATGATTGATTTGGCATAGGTTTTTACATCAGATGCCCTTCCTGACAACCCTTTATCAAGGGACAGAAACACACTGATTGCTTCGCAGCTACTCTTTATGAAAGTCAGCAATGACTCTTTTACATGCCTCTCACCATAGACAGTGAGAGACATGGACGGCCTTTGATAACCCAGTTAGCTGCACTGGGGGGGGGGGGGGGGTACACGGACAGTGACAACGTTGTGGAGCGTGGGACTCGAACCCCCAACCTTCGGATCAGCGATCCAGTGCCCTATACCACCAGGCCACCACTGCACTTTTTAATTATAAGGTACATGGTAATAAAATGTTCTGAAGCACTTATCACACCTCACACTGTGCCACATTCTCTCAGATCCTTTAGCATTGCAAGAGTGATCCTTCTGTCCACAAAGAGACAAGAGGGAAATGCAGATAAATTATTCTCTGTTCTGGCTCCAAGGTGGTGGAATGAACGTGGCTGAAAACTTACCTTTTTCAGCAGTATTTAGCAGTATGCTGTATACATACACACACATAACACCTAACTGAGGTTGACTGACAGTATGCTTAGTCTGTGTTCTAACAAATCAGGATAAGAATATATTCACTGATAGTGACTTTAACGAACTGTAAGTCGCTCTGGATATGAGCATCTGCTAAATGCTGTAAATATAAATGTTTGTGACCTGCTCTAAACATGAGTATTGCCCTGTCCAGGAAGATGATCTGAATGATGTTCATTCAGTCAGTGTGTGACGGTGGTGGTGGTGGGGTGACATGCTTAACAGCTTTGGGGTAAAATGTTGCTCTTAAGTCTGTTGTTTTTTATTTTTAGTGTCCTGTACCTTTTGTAGAGGAGAGAGGGGAGATAAGGTGGTGTCCAGGGTGTGTGGGGTCCCTGATAATTCCACTCACTCTCCTCTGAAGTCTGTCAGTGTGAATGTCACGAAGGGAGATTAGTGTGATCCAAATACCCATCAACAATATACAAAAACACAATAAAACAAGGTGTGGCATTGCAGAGCGAGAGAGAAATAGAGAGAGAGGCATTTCACGCATTTCTGCTCGTAATTTTGAGCATTACATAACTTTCAAGGGCGTTTACCGGTGAAAGCTGGTGGTAAATTGGCGCTCAGACAAAAGTAAAAAACAGTAAACCTTATCTTTACCTCCTAAACCTCTCCCTATGATGTCTAGCTTTCCTGGAAAAGTCCACCTTGAAAATGGATACAGTATATATATATATATATATATATATATATAATGTTGTCTTCAAGGAGGAGTTGAAACAGGCTTTGGGTAGTCAGGAAGTGCTTCCAGATGACTGGACAACCACAGCCAATGTGATCAGGGAGACCGGTAGGAGAGTACCTGGTGTGTCCTCTGGAAGGAAAGTAGATATGGAAACTTGGTGGTGGAATGAGGAAGTTCAGAAATGTGTACAAAAGAAGAGGTTAGCTAAGAAGAAGTGGGACACAGAGAGGACCGAAGAGAGTAAACAGGAGTACAGGGAGACACAGCGTAAGTCGAAAGTAGCGGTGTCAAAGGCCAAACAGAGCGTGTATGATGACTTGTATGATAGGTTGGACAGTAATGAGGGAGAAAATGATTTATACAGGTTAGCACAGCAGAGAAATAGAGATGGGAAGGACGTGCAGCAAGTTAGAGTGATAAAGGACAGAGAGGGAAATGTATTGACTGATGACAGAAGTGTGCTGGGAAGATGGAAAGAGTACTTTGAAGAGCTGATGAATGAAGAAAATGAGAGAGAAAAAAAAAAGAGTAGAAGAGGTGACAAGTGGAGGACCAGAAAGTAGCAAAGATTAGTAAGGGTGAAGTGAGGAGGGCATTGAAGAGGATGAAGAGTGGAAAGGCAGTTGGTCCCGATGACATACCGGTTGAGGTATGGAACTGTCTAGGGGACGTAGCAGTAGATTTTCTGACAAGAATATTCAACAAGGTCTTAGAAAGTGAGCAGATGCCAGAGGAATGGAGGAGAAGTGTGCTTGTGCCAATTTTTAAGAACAAGGGAGATATACAGAGTTGTGGCAACTACAGAGGGATAAAGTTGATGAGCCATACAATGAAGTTATGGGAAAGAATAGTGGAAGCTAGACTAAGGGCAAAGGTCAGCATTTGTGAACAACAACATGGTTTCATGCCAAGAAAGAGCACCACAGATGCAGTGTTTGCTTTGAGGATGTTAATAGAGAAGTACAGAGAAGGTCAGAAGGAGCTGCATTGTGCCTTTGTGGATCTGGAGAAAGCATATGACAGGGTGCCGAGAGAGGAATTGTGGTATTGTATGAGGAAGTCTGGAGTGGCAGAGAAGTATGTTAGAGTGGTGCAGGACATGTATGAGAGATGCAAGACAGTGGTGAGGTGTGCTGTGGGTGTGACAGAAGAGTTCAAGGTGGAGGTGGGACTGCATCAAGGGTCAGCTCTCAGCCCCTTCTTGTTTGCTATGGTGATGGACAGGCTGACAGACGAGATTAGACAAGAATCTCCATGGACTATGATGTTTGCAGATGACATTGTGATCTGTAGTGAGAGCAGCGAACAAGTGGAGGAAAATCTAGAGAGGTGGAGGTATGCCCTGGTAAGGAGGGGAATGAAGGTTAGTCTCAGTAAGACAGAATACATGTGTGTGAATGACAAGGACCCAAGAGGAACGGTGAGGTTACAGGGGGCAGAGATAAAGAAGGTGGAGGATTATAAGTACTTAGGCTCAACAATCCAGAGCAATGGAGAGTGTGGAAAAGAGGTGAAGAAGCGCGTGCAGGCAGGTTGGAATGGATGGAGAAAAGTGTCCGGTGTGATGTGTGATAGGAGAGTATCGGCAAGAATGACAAGAAAAGTGTACAAGACGGTGATGAGGCCAGCGATGTTGTATGGTTTAGAGACAGTGGCCCTGGGGAAAAGACAGGAGTCAGAGCTGGAGGTAGCAGAGATGAAAATGTTGAGGTTCTCTTTGGGAGTAACGAGGATGGATAGGATCAGGAATGAGTACATCAGCGGGACAGCACATGTTAGATGTTTTGGAGACAAAGTCAGAGAGGCTAGATTGAGATGGTTTGGACAGGTACAGAGGAGGGATAGTGAGTATATTGGTATTAGGATGCTGAGGTTGGAACTGCCAGGCAGAAGGCCCAGAAGAAGACCAAAGAGAAGATTTATGGATGTGGTGAAGGTAGACATGAAGGTCATTGGAGTAAGAGTAGAAGATGCAGAGGATAGGGTGAGATGGAGGCAGATCATTTGCTGTGGCGACCCCTGAGGGGAACAGCCGAAAGGAAAAGAAGATATATATAAGTATATATATATATATATATATATATATATATATATATATATATATATATATATATATATATATATATATATATACTGTATATCGGGGCAGTGGTGGTCTAGTGGTATAGGGCGCTGGATCGCTGATCCAAAGGTTGGGGGTTCGAGTCCCACTCTCCACAAGGTTGTCACTGTTCCCCCCAGTGCAGCTAACTGGGTTATCAAAGGTGGGCCATGTCTTTCACTGTCTATGGTGAGAGGCATATAAAAGAACCATTGCTGACTTTCGTAAAGACTAGGCTGCAAAGTCGTCAGCGTGTTTCTGTCCCTTGCTAAAAACGATTGTGACAGGAAGGGCATCCGACGTAAAAACCTCTGCCAAATCAAACGTGCGAATCAGATGATTCACTGTGGTGACTCCCGAGTAAAAGGGAAAAAGCCGAAAGGAAGACAGATATATACTGTATATCAAATTCTGTCAGGAAAAACTTGGACAAGTGCATCGACTGAAAAAACATGTCTGATTAGTGATCATTTGGAGAACGAGTTGGGTTCCTCTTGAGCATTACAGACACCAAAAATTCTTCCATTCACCATTTCTTGCTGCATCATTAGTTATTCTGTGTCTTGTAGTTTTCGTCGCATGTACGTGATCAACCATGAGCTTTGTGTGAAGACTGTGTGTCCACAAGAGGAGTTACTGAAAGGTGAGACAACTAACAATTGTTTTATAATGGACAGATAGGGACAAAGACAGTAATATTTTTAAATGTTATAATTCTATGATCATTTCTCCGAGAAGTACAGAATATAACGCAAAATATTTATCTGTCAAGTAAACTCCAGATTTATTGTCACCCTTGGTCACTATTATGTGTTTGCATTGGTTAATTAGCGTAATCTTCCACTATATACTAGTATATAGTATATACAGTTGTACCTCACTACTTTGCTCTTCAGTTCATCGTGGGTTTTCGAAAAATATTCATAGAAAAAAAAGATTAAAAAATTAAGGAAAAATAGGAGGAAAGTTAAGGAAAATGCTGCAAAACAGGGTAAATTATGCAAAAATAAATAAATAAATAAATAACCCAAACAAAAACAACAAAAAAAAAATCACCCAAAACCCCCCAACAAAACTACTTACATTTTGATTATGTGAGGTGCGCATTAAGATTATGTGAGGTGCGCATCTGAGTGTTTGTACGTGCGCATCTGGGTGCACGTTTCTGTGTGTGCCGTATACGTCAGTTGGGGGGGGGGGTCGATCCTACTCCATGGAAATTCGGCATTTGTGGAGGGTCTCGGTCCCCATTAACCACGAAAAGTGAGGGTTCACTATATATATATATATATATATATATATATATATATATAAAACAAAATTATAAGTTTTTTCCACTACCTGTTTATTTTATGCCTTTAAATTTAATTAGCTGTGACTTCCAAATTTTTCCAAATAAAAATGAGGTGACATGTAGGCAATACTTCCTTAATGACTAATCAAAATCATACTGATTTCTGAAGGTAGAGCCGATAGAAATAAAGCATAGTCAAATGTTTATTTTCTTGGCTCGAGTTCATCACATCCATATGAGGAGCTTCTGAAAACTGGTGCCACAACCTGTGAACATCTTTTGGTTGACCTGGAACAGAGACAGTGCCCCAGGTTTCCACGGGTAAGCTGAGTTTACACTGGAGTCATGATGTCCATGAGCTCTACAATTTAAAAAAATGGTAAAGTGAATGATTTTAACCACTCTTGGAGCAGGATTTGGATATATAATGGAAACAAGTTTCTAAGTTCATCAAGATCCCCTACCATGGTACATCCATGTCTGTTACACTCTGTTAAGGCCTTCAAAGCTTGATTACAATTACCAGATTCTATCAAGCTTGGAGTCAAATGTGAACCGATCTGGCAAAATATATCAGAATTATCAAAAATTGAAAAAAAGAAATGGGTCAGTGACAATGTTAAAAGGAAGAGACTATCAGCTTTACAAATGTCACAATGCAGTAATATCTTCAAAACTGATTGTTATAAACATTTGAAGTTTACTGGATTATGTCAATCATTATGGATAAAAAAGACAAATACATTTAAAGTATCAAATCTTCAAATGTTTTTATCAAGCAATGGATTATGTTCCTTCTAGTGACAAAACTATGCATGTAAATTGATTACATAATTTCCCATTATTTCAAAATAAAAGGAATGAAAGATCTCAAAAATAAAATTTTAATTCAGTTAATTACACTTCAATTATCTATACCAACTCACAGAGACAAAGCACAACAAGTGGTAATAGTACTCCTCACAGGCATCAGTTGAGACAAACACTTACAAAGAGATTTGTCAAACTATTAATTTTCATGAAATGAATATAGAATCTGATTCAAACATAATTAAGCACAGGATTACACAAACTCGGTACTGATTGAAGAATGGCCTGCACTTGTACATATGTGGAAACAGCCTTTTGGGTTGGAAAGAGGTGCCATACTGTCCTTACAAGGGGAAGTGAGTCTATCGCAGTGGTTCTTAACCTTGTTGGCGGTACTGAACCCCACCAGTTTCATATGCTTATTCACCGAACCCTCCTTTATTGAAATTTTTTTTTTTTTTTTTTCAAATTCAAGACACAGGTATATGTTTTTACTGGGGCACCAAAATGAACACAACATCACTGTGTTCAAAGAACAAAACCAATACAGTGCATGAACTCCCCCCATCACAACTACTGTACTTACATTTTTATATGAGGTGTGCATCGGAGTGCGTGTACGCGTCTGTATATGTGTGAATTTGTTTTATTTACATCTTATGCATTATTTTTTAATGTTCAATTGTTATTATAAGCATTTATAGTATTGAATATGTATTTGTTGATATTATATACACATAAACATGTACGTATACGTCAGTCAGTGTGTGTGTGGTGGGGGGGGGGGTTGATCCTACTTTGCAAGTCATGCAGATACGACGCTGACTAGCATCACGTTCCATTACATATGTGAAGCCATGTTGTACATATTTGTCCGACTACTTTCTTTTTTTGCTCAACATAGTATGGATTAAAACATTAAGAAAGAAATCACACGACGTACCATCACAGCACTCAAAAGTTGACGACTGAGCGCATCAAATTTCCTGCAGCACAGATTGGCCAATCAATGTAGCGTGATCACCGGCAGCCAGTGATGGCCAAGCGGGGCATGTCGTCGTGAATATGAGTCGGGTGTGTGTCTTGACCTCCACCGAACCCCTGAGACTGACTCAGCGAACCCCGAGGGTTCAATCGAACCCAGGTTAAGAACCATTGGTCTATCGACAATGACTCCTTTCAATGTTAGTTTAATTCTGGATTGTTCGGTTCAATTTGTCAACAGGACCAATAAAGTTGATGAATCGAGCTTTTGTTTCAGCAATGACACACGTCAAAATTACTTGAGGCCGAACTAAACACCTAATTTCTTTGGTGTTATGGATATTTTCTGGTCTTTTCTGGCAAATTTAGACTTAGAACATCTGCTAAAGGGCCAGTGTCATTACCTTACATAAGTTTTCTGGCTATAAAACTTTAAGAAATGATAGATTAATAGTTCGTCAATCAAATCAGAAAAAAACTAAACAAAAAAAAAATCTATATTTTAATGTCTTATAGTGTATTTTGGCCTGTTTCTCTGAAGTGCTACTTATGACACAGTTTAACTCATTTTGCCAAATTGGATCACAAAGCATAGTACTGTAATTGGGTTTCAATCCAAGTTCACTCAAGGTAATCTCGATTCAATCCCACAGTCATTACAATTCTCTCAAATCGTGGCGATTGTAGACATCATGGATCCAGTGAAACTCCAGGCTTCATACCAGATCCTGACCCCACTAAAGCTTGTATGGTTAAATGAGCAAAATCCTTACAACCACAATACAAAGTGTTGCTTTCTAAAGAAAGTAGAGGTTATAGAACAAAAAAGGGGACCAAATCCGAAATGGATCATTAATAAAGCATATATTGGTGTGATAGTCTGATATTCAATTTTTTTGTGATTATAGTATATTTATACTCCTGCCCCCAGTGCAGCTAACTGGGTTATCAAAGGCGGGCCATGTCTGTCACTGTTTATGGCAGTGCTTCTCAAATAGTGGGGCGCGCCCCCCTGGGGGGGGCGCGATGGGATGCTGAGGGGGGCGCGTGTGACCCAGGAGAACATGCTTTTTTTCCGCCGTACTACAAGAAAGTGTAATTGCACATCCACTCCAGTAGTTGGCAGTGGCGCCCTCATTGCACATTGAGCAGGAGCTGAGAGTTGCAGTGTCATGCTTCAAACCTCGCTTTGAGAAGCTGTGAGCTGCAAAACGTGCTCATTGTAGCCATTAATCTTGGCTTCCTCATTTTGAGAAAAAAAAAATCAGCACAAATTGTTCTATTTGTTCTTGTTTTGTAGGTTAAAGTGTTTATATATTGTGCTCCTGAGTTAATGTTTCTGAAGTCAATTTAAATTAATTATTTATTGATTTTATTTTCAGCAGCAAATGGTGTGGTAAGTTTGTCAAAAATGTAACAAGGATATTATTATTTTTAAATTTAAGGCAAATTGATGCACTTTCTTTTACAGACTAATAAAAAATGTTAAAAAAGTTATTCTTGTAAGTTGAACTATATCTCTTTCTTTTTGTTTTATTTATGTTACCAAGGATACGATATAATGAAGAGATATACCTGTAACTATATTATAGAAAAAAGTTATAATTTATAGTTGCGGCGGAAAGTGGGTGGTAGGGGGGCGCGAATTGTTTTCTTCTTGCTAGGGGGGGCGTAACAGAAAATAATTGAGAAGCACTGGTCTATGGTGAGAGGCATGTAAAAGAACCATTGCTGACTTTTGTAAAGAGTAGGCTGCAAAGTCATCAGCGTGTTTCTGTCCCTTGCTAAAAGGGTTGTGACAGGAAGGGCATCCGACGTAAAAACCTCTGCCAAATCAAACGTGCGAATCAGATGATTCGCTGTGGCGACTCCCGAGAAAGGGGAAAAGCCGAAAGGAAGACAGACAGACAGTATATTTATACTCCTGGAAATGCCCATATCCACAGTCTGAACACAGTTATGAACTGAGCTGAATAGATCACACTCAGTATGAGTTTAAAATCAGTTCTACCAAGTTCAATTCCTGAGGTGGTTCTGGCAAGATCAATTCTGTAAAACCGATCGTGCATTTGAAGTGCACACAGAAAATCTGAACTGAAGTGACTCTACTGAGTACATGAATGAACAAATCCATCGTGCCAGTTAAAGGAGAAAGAGAACAACAGCACTCCGGCTGTCCTGACGTGTAGCTGACCAGATCATTATGTAGGCTGCGGAAGTGTGACATCTTATGAGTAGAACTTATGAACTGTGGTGGTATTACTAGGACCTCAATCAGATTTAATAAGCCATAAGGCTTATAGAATATATGTATTACTGTTTACTTGTAGTTCAGTTTTTGAGTACGGCAAGAACCACGTGTGTGTTTGATAGGTGAGCATACAGGCTGTATTTGATCATGTGGTTGATGCTCATTTTGCCCAATAGTAAAGCATGTGGCTGTTTCACACACGTTACAGTCATGCCAGTTTGCTCTGGTTCTTCTCTTCATTTATTCAAAGTAAAAAACCAGTACCGCAGAGAAAGCACAGCTCACTAAAACACAAGAACACAAACATATATATATATATATTTTATTTTTTTTAACCTTTAATTCATTTTTTTTTTTTACTGTACTGAGCATTCCATTCAGGTCCAGTTTTATTAGTTAAGTGATCTTCCCACTATAATGAATAGAAGAAGCAAACATGTACAAATCCCAACATCTGAATATGCACAAAATTCCTAAATAATTGATTCCCAAGGGCTGGACAATGAATGAAACAAAATCAAAATAAAATCAGTTTGATAACTAATTATAAACAAACCAGAGGAAAATGCTGAACAAATATTAAGTAATGTTTCAGTGGATGTTTAGAGCTGTGTGCGCATTCAGCATATAATCGGAGAATTTAAATCGATCACCTCATGTTCGTATGGTGCTATAAAACATTTGCCCACTGATTGAACAAATTTGCTTCTCTGCATCGTGCGAGTTCTGATAATTCCCAGAAAATACAGCTTAAAGCAGATGCCCCAGAAGAAGCAGCCATCCCCCAGTAAACTCTACCACCCACACCTTAACCCGAAGTAGCAGCTCCATCCAAAGAAGCCTCAGGATCGAGGTCTTCCAGTCCCAACTTTTCACAAGCCTCAAACAGAAATGTCTCTGCCAGTCTGTCCACTGTCTCCACTGCCTCCACATCCTCAACAGTTCCAGCAGGGAAACCCAAGAAGCCCAGAGCCATGAAGAAAGAAGAAAGCTCTGGAGTGTGAATGATGAGCAGATATCTGTTTAGAAATGAACTCTCTTGGAGTGGATGAATGACTAACCACAATCTTACTTTGGACAGCAAGACGTTCCCATAGTGCGTACAGAGCTTTCTCACCGCAACTGGGTTGCTTGCTGGCATACGTTTAAAAATATTTGCTGCATGCACAATCAATGGCATGAACAACAGTGTATACAGAAAGTATCTCAAACGAACTTCAGTGTACAGAAGCGAATGCCAGACAATGTCCATACATTGGAATACTCTGGGAAGGCAGTTTTCGGAAGCACCGATTTTAAAATCGATCTTCCATGGAACAATCTGAATTGAGCTAGATGGAGACAAGGACATATAATGAGGGTGGCTATAGAGTCAAACTTTTCATGAAGTATTTGTGGAAATTTGCAAAATACTGAAGGATTCTGAGATCACCAAGTTTCCAGATCTAGAGTTTTGCAGACAAAATAAAAGGTAAAAAATCACATTCTGGCAACAATCATGCAAGGGCATATGCAGTAGTGCCACACTGAATAATGTGGTTATATACGTATATACATACGTAGCATTTCCCCCTATTTTTCCATAAGGAACATGTTATTACCCACTTCGGAACCATTCTCGGAAGCTACAGACAACCTGGCTGTTGCTTCCCTCTTTGTGTTAAATTGAGGGTTGAGTGTGTTGAGAGAAGGAAATTGCACAAAGTAATAAAAGCTGGGCTGTATATTTGGGTCATGTGGTCTTAGTAAAAATATTTCCTGATAAAAAACTTACTTTGATTATAAATGTATTTTTTTTCAGAAATTCATTCATTTCATTGAATTCCTTCATCTGTATCGGAGTTATATAGATTCCTATGTAAAAATTGACTGTATCATTCTATCAGTTTTTCCAATCTTTACCAAGGTTGTCAAAAAATTTGTAATTAAGTCCATTGTGCCTACTTTTGTTGCTCAGGAGTCAACCTCTCTCTCTCTCTCTCTCTCTCTCTCTCTCTCTCCCTATTAGCTGAACTGTGCAGAGAGAAATCTGGTTGGCCCAAACGACTTTAGAGATCAACGAAAAAACCTTTGGCTTGGCACTAAAACCAGAACACAGAACACAGGCAAACACCGACAAATACTGAACACATGGCAGAAGGAAGGACGACTCTTTTAAATACATGAAACTCCAAGTTTGCATGACGTGCTACTATTTTTCATTTTGTGCCCGAATTTGTGGCTCTGTGCACTTTAGCGCTCCAGATCATATTTTCCTTTCTTTATTCATGCAAGATTTTTAACAATAAGTTGACTAGAAAATAAATAGAAGGTTTTAGAATTTTCAAATATTTAATACAAAGGATATATTCCCTATGTTGATTCATGATTTTGCACTTTTCTCCTTATTAAAAAATGTCTAAGGTCCCAATCTAAATGAAAACAAATGTAAGACACAGACCCAAAACTGGTTTGTACAAAAGATCCCATTTTCCCCATTCCTATTACTTTTCAATGAAGCAGGCCCAATCATTACAGGCCAATACACATCCAACCATTCACACTAATACTTACATCTAGGGGCAAATTTGGAGTAGAGAATTGGCCTAATGCGCATGTCTTTGGACTGTGGGAGGAAGCCAGAGTACCCAGAGAAAACCCATGCAAGCACAGGGAAAACATCCACATGGGGAAACAGCTAAGCCCAGGAATCAAACCCACAACCTTCTTGATGTGAGGCTATATCAAAAAGCGTTGTAGTAAATAAAAAAAAAAGTGAAGTTTGCACTTGCACATTTAAAAATAATACTCTCATACATGTGTAGAAATATATACCTAGTGTGTCTGTGTGCGATATTTTCCGAATACTGTATACCCACATTATTAATTAGCAATATTTTCACTTCACGCTTATATAATTCTGTTTCTGTGTAGCCTACAACTGTGATGCCTTTGATACAGTAAATAAAATATTTCCTTTCAAGACAACAATTTGTATTACACTGGTATTAAAAAATAATGAGTCCAAATGACTGTTTTTCCTCATGAATCAACCTGTAATGTTTATTACATTGACTTTTATATTTATACATATACAACATAGTGTTGAGATTATACATCATTGTTTTTTTATATGACTAGAATGGACGCACACAATGAAAAAAGATCAATTCTGCTTCCTGCTAATAGCAGTAACATCATGGCATACTTGATAAAGTAACGGTTATCCACCTCAGTCAAAAATAAATACCATATTCACAATTACAGTGACACAAAATAGTTCAAATATCTATACTGCACACTGGAACACTGCAACCTACTGTGTGAGACACACATTCACATGTAGAGTCTTTTAAGTACGTAAAATTTGGTCTAGCCACAAAAGTATATGCTGTTGCAAGGCATCAGGATTTTGAGCTCTTATTTCTGTATGATAGCATTTGAATATTGCTGCTCGGAAAGATCAGGCTTTATTAGAGCCTTTCCATGTATTATTAGTGCAGTTCACAGAAAGCATTGGTGAAGGGTGCAGTAATAACACCATAAAAGCTTTTGTCGGTGCTTTACAGATATGAATGAACGACTAATTTCCAAGAAGGCTGATTGCATATCATCAGGAAGGAGCACTGAAACTAGAAAACTAAAAGCAGTGCTGTACCACAGTTGCTTCATGTTACTAATTTATTATTATAATTATAATTTTTAATTTGCACCACCAGAGGGTGACACAGTCATTTCATTTGCACTGAACACCTTTGAGCTCACATTAGAAAATGAGGTTGTTCCACCTAGCAACTTGTTCCTGTTATTAAAGTAAACACATTTCCAAATATACACATAATACATGGCCTTCATGAGGCTCTCATGAACGTGAATGTAATATGCATGAATAAATTAAATAAATAACTGGATGATATATTTGTTTATATGGACCTCATGATTAAACTGTGCAAAAAACGACAAAAGATTTTGTGTGTGAGAGAGAGCGAGAGAGAGAGAGAGAGAGAGAGAGAGAGAGAACTTAAGTAACAGATGCAATGTATGACATGTAGGAACAGGGGCATGAAGTGAGCAGTGGCTTCACATACTCAGAACTGAACCCAGTTTGTTGAGGTCGACTCTGGCTTTGAGGGCTGAGATGATAAGCTGTGAAAGAGAGAGAGAGAGAGAGAGAGAGAGAGAGATATCATTCAGGCCATCCTCTAATTCCTTCACTACAGAATGGTTACAGAATGCAATAAAATTAATTTTCATTCATCTCAACTTGGTAACTTAAGTCACTGACAAAGCTAAAAAATATACTAGTATAATAAATACACCATCCATCCATCCACTGAATCACTTAATCCTATCTCGGCCAACATAGGGAGTGGGTCAGAGAACACCCTATAAACAGTGAACGAGGTCAACCCAGTTTCAACACACATTCACACACACACACATCTAAGGTCAATTAGGAACATCCTATTAGTCTAATATGCATGTCTTTAGACTGTGGAAGAAAACCTGAGTACACAGAAGAAACCAATTCAAACACGAGGAGAACTCAACTCAACAATCGAACCCAAAACCTTGCTGCTGTGAGATGGATATAATAACCACTACACCACCATGCTGAGCCAGTAATAGACACAACTAAATATATAAATTAACTCACATAATGCCACTCGAATATGCTGATTAGTTAAAACTGCACTATAAAATAAAACTCGTATCTACTTGTTTACATTTTTTTTCTTTTAATTATGTTTTATTTTCAAAAAAGTAGGATTGGTGGCCGGAAGTACAGGATATCAGCTAATTCCAACATCCGTCTCTGCAGATGTCATTTTAGGAGTAATAACAATAGTGAGTAGGAAGCACACTTGATAAGCAAGTCCGTTGTGGTTACCGATTTGCTCTGCCCTGTCAGCTAATCCCAAATACAGTAGATAAGTTACTGAACATTTTGAAACCAACATGAGTGAAAGACAGCCATCAGACAGATTAAAAGTATAAAAATGCTGGTGCAATTGAAAAGCTGAGAGTCACAGTGTTCTAACCCGCAAAGAGACAAAAACGAGATCAGGAGATTATCTTTTGACAGATAAGGTCTATGCATGCCAGAATGGTCCCTTCATCTTCCTGATGAATCCTATCTGGAACATCATCCCTCTTTTTTTTTTGTTTTTTTTTTTTATGGCAAAAACTTATCAAGGGCAGCTTTCAGTTGGTAATACCACTCTGGTTCTTAACTTGCAGTCAATACAGGCGTAAGTCCTATTTCAAGGACCAACTGTACATACAACTGACTTAGAAAAGAATGATCTCTTCAAAACATTTGCAGTTTGATGCTCTACACATATATCTAGCATCTATTAGCAAAACTTATTTTAAAACACTCAAACAAACAACAGTGGTGGCCTGGCAGAAGGATGCTGGATTACTGATCCAAAACTCGGGGGTTCAAGCCCCACTATCACCGAGTTGTCACTACTGTCTCCTCAGTGCAGCGAACTGGGTTATAGAAGGCTGACCATGTCTCTCACTGTCTATGGTGAGAGGCATGTAAAAGAACCATTGCTGACTTTCGTTAAGAGAAGACTACATAGTCGTCAACGTGTTTCTACACTGTGAAGGCCTGGTAAGTTGTCCTGGGTGTACTCTGCCTTCTCCCCAAGTCGGCTCAGATGGGTACCATCCTCCCCGTGACTCAAAAAATTAATGCATGAATGGACCAATAAATAAGTTTTCATTAATTTATAGGGTTTTTTTTTAGGTCATCGGGTTTTTAATACTTTCGAGTAAGCTGTTTATAGCTACATGGGAGTGGGTGCCCACTTATGGAGAATATCATCTTGTACCACATTTCTACAGTAGCCCAGAACCACACACACTTCAATTGGTTGCAACCTGGAACCTCACCATGTGATGCCAATAGATACTGCTAATTCTTACACACTGTACCTTTAAAGAAAATCCAATCATGTCAGTACTTTGTTGAAGCACCTTTTGCTTTGATTACAGCCACTGAACGATTAGGACACTTTTCTGCTAACCTTGCACATTTAAGTGCACAATATTTTCTCACTCTTCTTGACAGAACTGTTCAATCGCAGTCTAATTGTACGGTGTATGGGTGGACTTCAATCTTCAGGGTGTTCCATAGATTTTCAAAAGGGCTTGCCTGAGTTCTGAATCAGCCATGCAAGGACATTCACATTTTCCTCCTTCAGCCACTGTGTGGTGAACTTTGGGTCATTGTCTGGCTGAAAGGTGAATCTTATTCCCATTCAGTTTCCAGTAGAGGGTAGCAGTGCAAAGTGCCCCAGACACTGCGGTAGAGAAACACTTTCACAACAGGATGCTACAAGCAAGCTGGTTAACTGTAGGTATGGTGTTTTTTGGATGGTAAGCTGTAGTGCCCTTCCAGATGTACTAAGGTTTTGGTTTCCTCTGATCAAATCTGACAGGTTTCATCTGACAGGTTTAGCTTTGGTATCATCTGACCAAAACACCTTTTGCTCTTTGTCCTCTTGCTACAGGCTTCTCTGTGAATTTTCTAATCCATTTCATACTCGTTGCTTCATCCAGACTCAAGGGATTGCCTGATCTGGAAGGGTTTGAGGAACACCAAACCCATTCCACTGCTCAATTACGGACTTCACTGTGCTTGTAGGAATTAATTCAGCCTTTAGACATTTTTAAATGTAGAAATAGCTGTTTTTTTGCTGAATTAACCTTAAAGATAATATGTGATCACATGTGAAAGTCAGTTAGCTTGGTGCACATTAAAGGTGATTACACCTGAGTGAGTTTAGGTGTTTTTAAGAGGAGGCGATTCTTTTAGCATGTCCAACTTTTTTTTTTTAACTTTTCCTATTAAACCTATCACTTGGCTGTCATAAGTTGTATTGAGTAAATATAGCTGAAACCATATTTTGTGTCTTCATTTCAGGCTGCAAAGCAAAAAAATTTGAATACTGTATATTGAGGGGTGTGTGATACTTTTTTCTGTCCCCATGATGTACATTACTTCTTGAATGTGATTAAATAAAGTTTGAAGGTTGTGCGTTAGCTATAGCTAATCCCAGCTGAAACTGGACAGGAAATGAGGTACATACTGGACGGAATGCAAGTACTGGATAGGGATCCCTCACTTTCCGCGATTAATTGAGGCCAAGATATCCACCCACCACCCAATTCTGTGAAGTAGGATCACCCCCCCCCCCCCCCCCCGACTTACGTATACGTACATGTATATAATATCAATAAATACATATTCAATGCTATAAATGCTTATAATAACAATTAAACATTAAAAAATAATGCATAAGATGTGCAGTAGGCCCTTGACTATTCAGGGTTTTGCACCCACGGTTTGAGTATTCACTGACTGCCGAGCAACCGGCATATAATTCAAATTCAGCCAATGGCTGCCCTCCTTTCTCCTGATTGGTTGAGCTGATGTCCCGCCTCTTTTTCCTCATTCACGAAGAAGTTGTCAATGAGCCTCTTTATGTGTCTTTTAATTACCAGTTAAGCTCTATGATACCACTCTGGCTAAGCGATAGAAAACGCTGGATGTTTCTTCTGAAGAAATAAGACTTTCTCCTTTCTCTGAACTGTTGTATTAAAATCTTTTTCAATTATTATTCCAGTACAGTACCCAAGTTCATGTTTATGCGTGAGATTTTATGTTCTGTAGCATGTTTAACAAACGATACCAAAAGGATAAACTTTATTACAGTACTCTTCATGTCCTTTTTCATTGAAGTTGGAGTGACGTCTTCCAAGATGGCGCTGCCGAGAGGGCGACGTCGCGGAGTTCTCGAAGTCAAATTGTTTCTTTGTTCGTTTTAATTTGTTTTATTTGTTCATGTTTTGCACTATGCTCATCTACGACTGGTACAGCTATAAGATCGGAGTATCTTCGGGCGTGTATTACGAAGCAGAGCTAGCATGCTATTAGCACAGCTAGCGTGCTATTAGCACAGCTAGCGTACTATTAGCACAGCTAGCGTACTATTAGCACAGCTAGCATGCTATGGTTCGTTTTAATTTGTTTTATTTGTTGTTTTGTTTGTTCATGTTTTGCACCATACAGCTATAAGATCGAAGTATCTTCGGGCGTGTATAACTAAGCATGCTCAACTGGGCTTGTTAGCCGGGATGCGGCTAGCAGAGCTAATATGCTACGATAGGCAGCTCAATACGAACCGCACCCCAGCAGACAAGAAGCCCAGGCGGGAAAGGGCCAAACGACGACGCCGGCGCTTGGGATAGCAGGGGATGAAGGCCGTGTAGCCGGCTGGTATAATCGCCTTATCGGGTGTACTCTCCTCGAGCCATATTTCACAGAAACACAGTCCTGTAGATCCCTCTGTGCTGCAATCTGAGCATGAAGCTCGTCCATCTTGTCTCGCAGGGACTGAACATTTTCAACCAGTATGGCCGGAAGTGCTAATCAAGCCTCTGAGAACTCCGCCTGGGCTTAGCCGGTAACTGCTAGCATGGAGCTCCCATAGCATAGAATAGATAGAAGATAGAAGTTGTTGCGTGCTTAGTTGCCCGAAGCGGAAGCTGCTCATAGCTGTAGTACGGTCGACCGATCATAGACGAGCACAGTGCAAAACATGAACAAACAAATAAAACAAATTAAAACCAACAAAGAAACAATTTGACTCTGAGAATTTCCCGACGTTGCCCTCTTGGCAGCGGCATCTTGGAGACGTCACTCGAAGACGTCACTCCAAGTTCAATGTTAAAGGACATTAAGTGTAATAAAATGTATCCTTTTGGTATCATTTGTTAAACATGCCACAGAACATAAAATCTCACGCACAAACATTCTCAGAATTAACTTAGGTACTGTACTGGAATAATAATTGAAAAAGACTTTAAAACGAGTGTTTTACAACAGTATATGCTGTATAATGTTGATATTTCATCATTAATAAAAATAAGAGTAAAACTTAAGTTTTTCTTAATCATTAATATAGTATTAATGTAGTAAAATATAATGAGTAAGACTGTCTATAGAATGTGCTTAAGAAGCATATTTTAGTGCATGTAATAGATACATAGTATTTTACTTACAGCTGCTCATTCGCGAATGTGACGTCATACATGGGGCTTTACTTCCGGGTACAGAACTCGCGGATTATCTCGATTCGCGAGAGGGCACAGAACTGAACCCGAACGAATGTTGAGGGCCTACTGTAAATAAAATATAAATATTGTAAAGACACATACAGACGCGCGCACACACTCAGATGCGCACCTCACAAAAAAAGTAAGTAGTTTTGATGGGAGGGTTGTTGTTTTTTTTGTGTTTGTTGGTTTTTTTTGCATAATTGGCCTTGTTTTTGTATCATTTTCCTTTACTTTTTCCTCTATTCTTCCTTATTTTTTAATTCAATGAATATTAAAAAAAAAAAAAAAAAAAACGCGATGCACTGAAGCTGCATCAATTGAAGCGCGTAGTAGCGAGGGATCCCTGTATATCATTGGACCAACAGAGAGACCAGGTTACACTCACATTCACATCTATGGGCAACTAACAGTCACTGGATTGTAGGAAAAACAGGGCACCTTGAGGAAACCCATGCAGACAGGGTAATAACATGCAAACACCACATGGAAAGGCCCAGGAAACCTAGAACCTACATGCTGTGAAGCAATAGTGTAAAAGCATCTGCGCCCCCATGCCTCAGATAAAAAGTAATCCCAACATTATTGTAGCTGACCTTTGCAGTGACCATTTAAGTGTTGGTTTGAAACGTGGAGAAAAACATTAAGAATTCCAGTGATTCACACTATGATGTATTCTTGCTGCTGTGGCCCAGAAAATTCTGTTGCTGCGTCAAAGCAAACACAAAGCACTGCAGGAGAATCTGCTTCCTACAGAGTGTGCAATTCCTCAAGAAGGATGCAATCTGTGTACAGATGGCACAAGCACATCCTGCAGTGCTTTTTTCGACCCTTTATGCCTCTTACACTGAATAATGATTAAAAAATATATATATATATATATATATATATATATATATATATGAATTGACCCCGATGACCGGTGGTGGTGCAAGTGTCACTCCCTTGAGGCACAGCTTTGTTCATATCTCCGTAACTACGATAGCCAAGACTTGAAATTTGTTACTGATTGCTCGGACTTAGCTCTGATCTTACACTAACCAACAGGCAGCACCCTCACCATACATATACTGGAAATAGAGTGCCATGTCAAGCTCTTCATAGGCTGTGCGTTACCTGTCAGAAGTAAAATCTCCCCACAGATCAGCATTTGTGCTTGGAGGAGCTGCCTGTACCCTGGTGTTAGAATCATTACTGTCTAGGTCCAACAAACAACCTGACAAGAGGAAAAAACTGTCAACTATATTCACTTGAGATTTTTACGCAGCCTTGCATAAGGATTCACCAAAATAGTACTGAAATAGATTAAACTAGAATTATATTGTACATTACAAAGTTATACAATATGGCCTATAATATTGAAGCACGAGACAAATTCCCCCCTCATTCAATATTTCTTTTTTCTCAAAATTAACTAAGTATTCATAACTAGAATGCTCCCAAAGGTTTGGAATGCATAAGTATCGACCCTCGTTGCTGTGAAATGCCTAATTAGTTCAGTAGCTATCATAGTTTTTACATAAAAATAAGTCACATAATTAGTTAATTGAAATTAAAATAGTTCTAATGCAATTCAAATATAACATGATCCCAATAAACACCTGTTCCTAGAAACATCCAAATTCCTGAGAGTTAAGAACTAAAGAAACAGTATCATGAAGGCGAAGAAGTTAAAATCTAAAAATGCCTGGTACTTCAATTGAACCTTATATTTTGGGGTTGCTAAAATCAGATTCAGTTAGACCCTTGCTCTGACAGCCTCTAAGAGCTGAAAGTAAATCGTCAACCAAGAATTATCAGGGTTATTCTGCCATTTAAATGAAATGACAGATAGAACTTGTTAATTCTCAGTTGACGAAAGCACAACATACCTATGTTGCTCCCGCTCATTAGTGGTTCTGTGTTGTTATTGGTGGAGGGGGCCGAAGGAGGCGGTGCAATTTTACCACTTGGAGGAGGTGGAAGCAGTCCAAAGCCACCAGAACTCTGTGGACGGGACTTTTCTTTCTTTTTACTTTGCTGTATGAAAAAGGACATGACAATAAATAAACAATACTTAATGTTTTGAAAGTTTGCATTTCAAATACCATATTCAACGTGATAAGTGCCCAGGGCGCTTTAAATATTGGAGTGGGTGGGTGCTTATTAAAATGTTACCAGCGGAGTGGAACGGTAAGTGCTTATTACCATCGAGGTGGAAAACATGAACAATAACAGAACAATAAAAGAGTTTTTGTTGTGGCCTGTGCCAGCGGGCGGCATTGATTCTCTTCTCTAGTCATTGCAGGCACTGGCGAGGGGCGTGGCGGTTGCCGGCAGGCGAGTTCCAGCAGAGCGCACCTGGTCCCAATCTGCAATCAGCAAGCAGCCAGCTATAAATGGGAGCGGCGCGCTTCCCTCCGCTGTCAGAAGATTGTTTTCCCAGTGATTCTGCTCCTCGGCTTTCTCTATGACCCCTGGTTCTTGCTTTGTGCTCGACCAGTTCCATCAACTTAGTATTCCCGTGATTTACATTTCCTAGTGCTTAAATAAAACGTTTGAACCTTCTTTTGGTCTCCTGCATCTCTGGGTCCAACGCATACACTCCAAGTTTAACAGAATCTTCTGACCTGAAACATGGACCCAGCAGAGACCGCTCAGCTTCGGCAGGCACTATCCGACCAGGGCGCCCTGCTGGGACAACACGACACCACCTTGCATCAGATGCCGGACAATCTCCAGCATATCACCACCAGCTTGGCGCAGATCGGCGGAAGGATGGATGCAGTCGCCACTCACCTCGCTACCGCGACCCCGCCCCCTTACCCTTCACTCTCCACTGCGGCAGCCGCACCAGCACCAACTGTACTCCTTGCGCACCGAGAACCACTCATCCCTACGCCAGTCAGGTATTCGGGCGCGATCGGCTCCTGCACACAATTCCTTCACTAGTGTTTGCTCGTCTTCAGCCAGCAGCCGCTCACATACTCCTCTGATCAAGCAAAAACTGCCTTCATCATGAGCCTACTCACGGAGCAAGCCTGGGCGCTAGCGGTCGCCACACATACCCCGGAATTATGCTCCCAGTTAGACCAGTTCAATTCAGAAATGAAGAAGGTTTTTGATTGTCTGGCGAAAGGGGAGGAGGTGAGCTCCCAGCTCCTACAAATTTGGCAAGGCTCACAGTTGGTGGCGGAGTACGCCATCCGATTCCGGATTCTCACCATCGAAAGCGGCTGGAACGACCCCGAGCTTCGGGGGCTTTCCTGCAGGGGCTTAATGAACAGCTGAAAGACGAGCTTGCGACCTGAGACGAGACGACTACTCTTGAGGAGTTAATCGCCTTGTCCACCAGACTGGACAACCGGCTGTGAGAGAGGGAGAGATCCCGGAAGGGGGCCCCACCTTGAACTCAATCGCCATTTCCCTCTCGGAGGGAGGATTACGTTCAAAAACCCATGCAGGTGAACCACACCAGACTGACGGCTGAAGAGAGGCACCGGCGGCTGGCCAACGGTCTCTGCATCTACTGCGCCGAGAAAGGCCATTACCTCGCTCAGTGCCCTGCGCAGCAGGGCCCAATATCTACGAGAGGATCCTCCACGACACCCGGAAAGCACCTACAAGTTCAAGGTACGCTACATTCCGCGCAACACTCTCATCCTGTAGATGTATTTATTGACTCAAGCGCTGACGCTAACTTTATCGATCCAGGGATGGTTGAGCACCACGACCTGCCCGTGTATGAACTCGAGACCCCCAAGGAGGTAGTGGCCATAGATGGCCGACTCATAGCACAATACCAAGCCAGTGAAGCTCACTTTGTCCGGTAACCACCAGTAATATTTGGAACTGTTTGTTCTCCCTGCCTCTCTCTTTCCCCTAGTATTGGGGTGGTCATGGTTGCAGACCCACAATCCCCACATTGACTGGCGCACCCTCACCATATGCAGTTGGAGTGACCTCTCTCTGCAACACTGCCTAATGGCAGCCGTACCCTCCCAAGCTTCATGAACCCCGGTCAACCTGGAGGATCTGGACTTAGCTGGCGTGCCCAAAGAATATCATGACCTGCAAGAGGTTTTCAGCAGGGACCGGGCTCACTCCTTACCTCCTCATAGACCGTACGAGTGCGCCATTGACCTACTCCCAGGTTCCACGCTCCCTTCCCAGCGACTATACAACCTCTCGAAGCCGGAAAAAGATGCCATGGAGGCATACCGAGTCGCTGGCTGCAGGTCTCATTCAGCCCTCATCTTCCCTGGTAGGTGCGGGATTCTTCTTCATCAAAAAGAAAGACAAGACCCTGAGACCTTGCATCGATTACACGGGCCTGAACCAGATCACCATAAAACACAAGTACCCTCACCCCCTAATCGATTCAGCCTTCACCCCTCTACACGATGCTACCGTTTTTTCCAAGCTGTACCTGAGTCCGAATTCGGGAGAGGGACGAGTGGAAGACGGCTTTCAACACGCCCCTGGGGCACTTCGAATAACTGGTCATGCCATTCGGTCTAACCAATGCCCTGGCGGTTTTCCAAGCTCTGGGCAACGATGTGCTTAGGGACATGCCGAACCGCTTTGTATTCGTATACCTGGACGACATTCTAATCTTCTCTAGAGACCAAAACAAACATCTCTGCCACGTGAGAATGGCATTGAAGAGGCTCCTGGAGAACAGATTGTTCGTTAAGGCAGAAAAACACGAGTTTCATGTCCCCTCAGTCTCTTTCTCCATCAGGGGGAACCGGAGCCTGTTGGGTGCCCCCAAGGTTGCCTATATGTTCCCCCGCTGGCCAGAACCTCAGCACTCCAGTGAGCTCACTCCTCAAAATTAGCCTACCACCGCAGAGTCCACCGAGCTCTCTTCCTGTTCTGACAACATTTCTGGTGGCTAACGATGGCAGCTGACACCAGGGAGTTTGTGGGAGCTTATGCCACCTGTTCCCGGAGCAAGTCCTCCCATCGTGCATTCACGGGTCTCCTCCAACCCTTACCCGTTCCCCATCGCCCCTGGTCGCACATTGCGGTGGATTTTGTCACAGGTTTACCCCCGACTGAGGGCAACACTGTGATCCTGACAGTAGTGGCCCGGTTCTCCAAGGCGGTTCATTTTGTCGCCCTACCCAAACTCCCCTCGGCAATGGAAAAAGCTGGTCTCCTGGTCCAACATGTCTTTTGCCTCCATGGCATCCCCCAGGACGTCGTTTCAGACCAGGGCCTCCGGTTTGCATCCAAAGTTTGGAAGGCGTTCTGCGACACCTTGGAAGTCTCCTGCAGCTTGACCTCTGGCTACCATCCTCAGTCGAATGGGCAGGTGGAACGCGCGAATCAAAGCCTCGGATCCTCCCTGCGCTGCGTCGCCTCCCGAATCCCAGCCTCCTGGGCCACACACCTCCCATGGGTCGAATACGCACACAATTCTCTGATCTGCACCGCCACCGGGATGTCCCCCTTCATGGTGATTAATGGGTTCCAGCCCCCCTGTTTCCCAGCCAAGAGGTCGAAGTGGCCGTCCCATCTGTCCAGGCACAGTTTCACAGAGCGCGCCGGGTCTGGAAAGAAGCACGGGCTTCGCTGGAACAAACAGTGGCCCGAAACCGGAGGATTGCCGATCGTCACCGAACCCTGGCACCTCCCTACACGGTCGGGTAACAAGTGTGGCTCTCCTCCCGGGACCTGCCCCTGCAAGTCAACTCCAAAAGACTGTCTCCCAGATACATTGGACCCTATGTAATAGAGAAAATTACAAACCCCAGCGCCATCCGACTGAGGCTCCCACCCTCACTCAAGGTACACCCAGTATTAAGCCCGTGGTTGAAAATCCCCTCCACCCCACCCCACCCCACCGATCTCCCACCCCCTCCTCTCTGACTGATTGATGGACATCCCGCATACACAGTGAACCATATCCTTGATGTACACAGGCGGGGTCGAGGGTTTCAGTACTTAGTGGACTGGGAACGGTATGGTCCCGAACAGCGGTCATAGATTCCCCGCTCCCTAATCCTGGATCCGGACTTATTAGTCGAATTCTATCGACAGTTCCCGGACAAGCCTGGTCGGGCGCCACATGGCGCCCCTTTGGGGGGGGGGGGGTACTGTTATGGTCTGTGCCGGCGGGCGGCATTGATTCTCTTCTCTAGTCATTGCAGGCACTGGCGAGGGGTGTGGCGGTTGCCGGCAGGCGAGTTCCAGCAGAGCGCACCTGGTCCCAATCTGCAATCAGCAAGCAGCCAGCTATAAATGGGAGCGGCACGCTTCCATTTTCCGTTTTCCCAGTAATTCTGCTCCTCGGCTTTCTCTATGACCCCTGGTTCTTGCTTCGTGCTCGACCAGTTCCATCAACTTAGTATTCCCATGATTTACGTTTCCTAGTGCTTAAATAAATCGTTTGAACCTTCTTTTGGTCTCCTGCATCTCTGGGTCCAACGCATACACTCCAGGTTTAACAGTTTTACTGGTATTTGTGTTTTTCATTTTGTGGTATCAACCAAACTACTTAAATGAAAGCTGAAAATAAACAGAAAACAGCATAATTTTTGTTTTAAAAAGACCCCTTACTTTTCCCTCCTGGTCTTCTTTGAAACATTTTCCAGGAAGAAAATCGAGCCAATCAACACGAATGTCAGCTTTAGCACATGCCATTTTGAACCAATCAACACGAACATAAACAAAAGCACATGTCCAGGAAAGTCCTTAAATTCATGAAGTTAGTGAGCAGGAGAATCGTGTGAAAAATACTCGTCATCACTTTCTGATAGGTCCATATCTGGCTCATCGCTCCATTCATTCAGAGCATCCGATAGTTTTGCTGTAGCAGTTTCTAATGGTTCATATGTTGTTGGACATTTTAACCAAGAGAACACAGCAAAATATTTTCCTGTTTTTTAAAGCATGGCGGAACAATCAAATGTGTTGTTACTGATCAACATTATAGACATTCCACACTGGCAGGGGATCTTGCAGTACCGTGTAAACTCACTTTTACAGGCAGTGAATTCATCATTATATTGGTACAGAGACTGATCGAATAAAATTGGTAAGTTTGACCTACGATTTTGCTCACAGTACACATGGGTGGTTATTAGACATAAGCTCAAAAACGCTGGGAGGGGGGGGTATTGGAACAGTGTGCTTATTAAGTCGAATACAGTACATGAACAAGGTGACTCATAAAACACATTGCTGTTCAGTTCAATCTATTTGATATACAATACATTCACCTATACATTGTATTACAGAAAATACCAACATTTTCTGAATGTGTGGGGTAATGGGAAAATAAAGAGCCTTTACCCCAATGTTAAGAGTGATGGTCTGACCTTCTTTAAAACCCAAGTCTAATTTAGGGCCCAAGTCTGGTGTTTGAGCCTGTTTACTCAATTCATTATCCTGTTTCACCCACCTGAATATGAGAGACAGAGAGAGAGAGAGAGAGAGAGAGAGAGAGAGAGAGAGAGAGAGAGAGAGCAACAAAGAAAGAGAGAGAGCCATGAGTGCCATACTCTATTTCCTTGACCAAAAGGACTATAAAAAAAAGAACAATATGTACACAAGTGACATACTTGAAATGATCCTGCAAGGCCACGTTGAAATCGAATGCATCTCCTCGATCACCAAATCCAATGCCAATAAAGGCACTACGACCTGAAAAAGAAAGAGTGGGGGGAATTTGGTGTCTAATTATGAGAAAAGATATTTCATTCAGATTGAAAATACATAATGCACTTCAACTCACCACTGTCATCTTGTATCCTAAGAACAAAGTAGCGGCTTGAGTCACTTACGGTTTCGACTGCAATACCAGGATACTGTTCCACCGGGGCTTGAGCAAATAGCTCCCCTACAGGACAGTATGGAATAGTATAAAATAGCGGCACCCCTACATCTTTGCCACAAAGCAAGAAATTAAGACATTAGACGCATTAACAAAAGTTTGAACTACATTTGTGGCCTGAACTGCATATTCAGTCAAGTTAAATATAAATAGAATTTAAATTTTCTCCCAAAAAAAAAAAAAAAAAGTGGGGGATCATGTGAGACGACTAAAAAAAAGTGTCTTTGCATATGAGATTTTTTTGCAAGGCTCAAGAATGGTTTGGCAAGCTGTTCAGGGTGCACCCCACATTCGCTGAGTTCCAACTGAAATACGTGCAACCCTAGCAGGACATGTCCCATTCCTATAATGCTCCACTTAGGAGCTCTGCTCAGATTCTGATGTACTTTAAAGTAAAGCATCCTCATAGCACATAATCTGTCACACATCAACAGTGGACTGTGACTACATGACAATAGCCATTGTTTTGCTTTCACATTACCCATAGAAAACATTTATGGATGTTAAGGATGATCATAATACTGACAAAGAAAAATCAAATACTGTACTTTTAATTCATCATTGTGCTCATATGCATGTCACAGGCCCATGTTGTTTGTACTACTAATTAACAAAAAATCTATAGTGCATTCCTCTTGCAATATATGATTCTGATTTGACAAGCTTGAATTTTAGAAAAATACCAGGCAGTATCGACACAAGCTTTCCAGTGAAACACATTTCCTTGTAGGTGTTTGCGAAACAGATTATTTGACGGATGGAATATCGAGATGGCTGTAAAACTGTGAGGTGGCAATTTGCGCAAGCAATGGAAGGCACTGCAATTAAAACACTACGTGATCGGTCAAATAAGAATAACAGTACGAGTATTATAGCTTCTAGTAAAATGAACAATAATAATTACGCTTATACAAACCTATACCCAGAACATTCTTGGTAACCACTGAATCACCATGGTGTTCCTATATTCAGACTTTATTAATACACTTATGTTTCTCTCTCTCTCTCTCTCTCTCTCTCTCTCTCTCTCACACACACACACACACACACACACACACAAAATTAAAAAAAGATCAATAATAATAAATAATCATAAAATATTATTACATTTCTCTTTATGTATGTTTCTTTTTGCTTGCTTTTTTCATCATTACACATTAACTCTGGGGGATGAAATAAATGAATCATCTGGAATGACCCAGATACGTATCACTGAAATTACAAATTAGATTAAAATTTGCCTTTAGTGACTGACGTACCGCTAATATGGATCATAACATTCCATGATTTTTAAAAATAGCATGAGAACACAGATGGTAAAAGAGGATGACATGGTTTTAGGTGCTTCTACCCAAGCATAATTTAATAACCTATAATTTTATCCTACATATGTGATCCATTTTCATCGCATCTTTAATGAAAACAGAATACAGTTCCTGTACACAAATCATTTCAGAACAGCATATGATATCACCAAAGGCTTTCCGACCATTTGTTGAAAGCTGTAAAAATAAATACATTTAAAAATAAATAAATAAATAAATAAATAAATAACATATTGAAGCATATTTGGTCATCTTTCTTTTTCTTCTTCTTTTCTTTGGCCTCCGTCAGTCTCGAAGGACTATGGCTGCGCTCTGGCTGGTATCCCGGCTAGTGATACTCTCCAGTGCACAGAACCTGGGTAGGAAGTATGGAGGACAGGCTGTTAACCAAGCAGCAAGTCCCCCCATCCGGCACCACCGGAAGGATCCAATGGAAGGGAAGAAGCCGATATGACTGGGTTCCAGTGTCATTGCAGGAGTTGCCAGAATGTGGCTGTGAACGAACTGCCTCAGGGGACTCGACTCCCGATTAGAAACACGCTGACGGCTTTGCAGCCTACTGTTGTCGAAAGTCAGCAATGGTTCTTTTACATACCTCACACCATAGACAGTGAGACGCATGGCCGGCCTTTGATAACCCAGTTAGCTGCACTGAGGTAGGACAGTGACAACCTTGTGGAGAGTGAGACTCGAACTCCCAACCTGACAGTGTTCATTACAGATCAAAATTTTATGGGGACAAATTGGCCCCTAGAGAAAAAAACCTGGGGACATTGGCAAAAACTAGGGGTCATAATAACGGGTCAAATTATTATGGATTACATTATTCCAAGAAAATAATTCAGCTATTTTCTGACAGCACACTGGTAAAAACTGGACCTAAATTAGTAAATACTCCAATGTAATGTATAATAATATTTCGCATGATGTATCACATACTACTCTATAAATTTAGTGCTAAAGAAAGTTTATTGCTTTGAAGTTTTAATTTTTTATTTTAGCAGATTAAAGGTAACAACACTTCAAGTTAAAAAGTGGAACAAACTGTTTTTAACACTGTCTGTATTTTAATTTACATCAGGCACATAGCAGAATTTTATCAAAGGCGGGCCATGTCTTTCACTGTCTATGGTGAGAGGCATATAAAAGAACCATTGTTGACTTTCGTTAAGAGTAGGCTGTAAAGTCGTCAGCGTGTTTCTGTCCCTTGCTAAAAAGGGTTGTGACAGGAAGGGCATCCGACGTAAAAACCTCTGCCAAATCAAACATGCGAATCAGATGATTCGCTGTGGCCTCCCGAGTAAAAGGGAAAAAGCCGAAAGGAAGACAGACAGACAGACAGACATAGCAGAATTAAACAAAATCAAACATTTAAAAATACTTGGAAGTTAACAAAATACAACACACATTGTTTTTAACCGACAGTAACAGACTTCCAATATTATAATTCAAAGTTTCTGCTATGCTTTCAGGCTGTTGGCAGTATTTTCACCTTATTTGCTACAAAAAATATCCCTGCCTTTCTTTCCCTTCCAAACCTTCAGTGCTAACGTTAGCGATTGCAGTCTCAATATGACTAGCAGTAGCAGTGCTAGCACTACAAGTGGCCACCCCACTGTCACTAGCGGTAGCAATGCAACTAGTCTTATCAGTGATGTCACCGGAATTAGATAAATTTGACACTTGGTTACTAGCACCCCACATTGTTAATAAATTTCTCTGGTTTTAGCAATGTTTTTTCCGCTTTGGACGCCATTTTATGTTTCTATAGTAAACATCAGGGGCTGGTTTCGTTTTCACGGATCGCGAGCAAGGGTAGTGTGGGTAAGCACTGGGGCATGCGCATTATATACATGTGTTAATTTGGAGCAAAGCGAACGCTGTAAAAGTGGATTCTACACTCAGGTGCCCAAAACGAATGACGTGCATTGCATCATGTTTGCGAAGGAATAGCAGTTGTGATTTGTCAGCTCGGTAGCCACTGGCCAATCACATGCTATCTTTCATATTACCATCGCTAAGTGCAAATGTCCTCACCGGCATGATTTATTTAGCATTTCTTTGAACGATATTAACTTTTAAAATTAAACAATATAATAAACTAGATTTTCCAGGACATTTTCTATGCGCCCGGCTGACGCACGGACATGTAGTTCAATGGGGACACAGGCACAAGTAATGCGCCATTGGCGCAATGGGGCAGCCTATAATGATCACTGCCTTAGGATCAGCGATCCTGTGTCCTATACCACTAGACCACTACTGCCCCAGTCATTTAGTCATCTCTATCTCCACATACAATCATGTCAGATCTTGGTGTGTATATTTCTCATATTGAAATATTTCGTTAAATAAGTGTTAATCGAAATGAAATTAAACTTTACATTTCTAAGATGAAAACACTTCATTCCAAAATTTCAAAGGCATATTGCTTACGTATGACTAGAAAAAAAATTCATGATTGGGAAAAAAAACAACAAAAAACGTATCAAATATACTAAATGTAAATCTACATTTTGCTGTTTTATGCAAATTATATACATTGCGCGACCATCAACAGCAGCGACGTGTGTGTGTGTGTGTGTGTGTGGTGTTCAGTTTGGATGGGTTAAAGGCAGAGGAAATAATTTCTCTTTTGGGATTAATAGGGGATATCAAAATAAAGTATCCAGGGGGGGTCCATCAGGGCAGTACTGTAAACAAGAATAATTTCATATATTGGAGAGAAGACTTTTACTGCATAAAGCTCAAAGGAGGAGATGCCTGAATGAGACCGAAAGAGTGGTGTGAAGCACCAATTCTGAGACAGGAGTAGACCTGTACCACCACCTCTACCAGTTACTCATGGAATATGACACAAAAGCATAAGCAGAGGAAAGAACTGCTAGTGTAACCGAGTTGTGTGAGAAATCTAGGTTTATGTAAGTGTAAGAAAGTCAAGAAAGTAGGAGAAGCAATGGCAGAATTGAAATCAGTCTTTTTTTTTTTTTTTTTTTTTTTTTTTTTACAGCAGATTGGCGGTATTGTGAGAATATTAGAAGAATTGTGTTGACTGACAGTAGAATCTGGAAGTATTCATGGGCCCAGTCAGTAATGTAATTGACACAACCATGACACAGTGTCATCCGGGCATCCGATAAAGGTCTTTGGCCTTGTCCCTTCAGTGCAGAGATATCTAATTTCTTTATATATTTTGCTGATGTTATGCACTGTAGGTGATAAGATTTGCAAAGCCTTTGCAATTTGACGTTGAGGAACATTGAAAAGGATTCCTCAATTTCAAAGATTAGATCTTCCAATCTTTAATTCCCAGACAGTCTGCATCTCTAAAACATCCCTTTAATAAAAATTGTATACATTTTTTTGAGGCAGGATTAATCCTGCAAGGGAAACACCGGACTTCTGTATTTAATCCTAATTATGTCACAGACCTGATACCGGGTAACTTAGTTTATAAATAAGCAACTCATCTAGTTCTCCCAGCGGAATATTTTAATAAATCTTTACCTTTTCCACCACGTGGTCCCAATTTTTCCATAATTTGGTTGTATTTAAGGAGAAATTGTGACCAAGTAGCTGCTGTATCTGCGCATACTTATCACTTGAAAGCTGATCCAAGCATTTGTGAATGTCTTATCAAACCACACAATACCATGAGTGGTTTCTTTGTCTTTTGTCATGTGGTACAATCTTGATTTATAGTGTAACAAAGCTTTTTCTTTGGCACCATACTATAATAGAGCAATAAAAAAGATAAACTGAATATTTAAACAAAGTACATATACATATTTCTCTTATGTAGTTTTGTGATGGAAAAAATGTGTCTACTTTATATTTCCTTTTGTAGGAAAACATTACAATTGAGACCGTATTAAGTACAGTTTACAACCAAATTTATCTTGTACTTGCGAATTAAGAAACGTTCTTTTTCAGTGGTGTGTTTCAAAAAAGATAAAAAGTAAAAGCACTTCTTAGTTTTTACTATTGTTCATTAAAAAAAGAAGATATCCAACACAAATTTAGTGCTATCTATCTTACACTGAAACCATTTGGAAAGATTTCCAAATTTAGGTATCTGTTAGAAGTGGCACAATGAGATGGTGGTTAGCATGTTCACCTTACACCAAGCCTATGTGAGGGTCCCTCCTCCCTCCCCCTCCCTGCCCTCTCTCCCCCTCCCCCTTCTCCGCCCTCTCTCCCCACTCCCCTCCTCACCCCTTCCCTCAGCCTTCCCCCTCTATCTCACCTCCCTCTCCCCTCCCCTTCCTCCCCTCCTTCCCCTCGCCTCCCTCTCCCCTCTTTCCCCTCCCTCCCCCTTCCCCTCCTCTTCCTCTCCCCTCTCCCCCTCCACTTCTCCCCTCCTTCCCCCTGTCCCCTCCCCTCCCCTTCTCCCCTCCTTCCCTCCCCCTCCTCCATCCATTTCCTTCCGCCTTCCCTATCCATTTCCCTTCCGCCTTCCCTATCCATTTCCCTTCCGCCTCCCTCACGTACATTCTCACTCCCTCACGTCCCTTCCCACTCCCTCACGTACCTTCCCACTCCCTCACGTACCTTCCCACTCCCTCACGTACCTTCCCACTCCCTCACGTACCTTCCCACTCCCTCACGTACCTTCCCACTCCCTCACTTCACTTCCCCTCCCTCCTTCCCCCATCCCTTCGTGTGTGTTTTTATCATATACAATATTTTGCTCTAACCTGAGATCTTATCCTCTAGTTTAATGAAGGCAAGTTTTCCTCTTGCTGTCACTCTCATTCGGCCAGTCCAATCGGGAGCATCTAACTTCCAATCAGCTGCCCTGCAAGACACAAATAAACACAAACAACCACATGGCTATGTATTTTTTTTTCATGAAGTGGAATGACCGATATTATAGTTCCATGTTATTATTTGTGCATTGAATGTGAATTGGGGTTCTTAAGTACGGTGGTACGGGCCACTTTTTTTTTAGTGCACCTTCTCTTGAAATATACTCCTTTTTGTTGACATTGTATGTGTAAAGGTACAAACTAACATTTGTAAAATTATCCTCTAACCCCAACAAAATTAACATACTAGCAGTTCAGATACAGAACACTGCAAAGAATTTCAGCAAACTTATATACTGAGAGGAAAAAACTACTAAATAAATAAATAAAATAACGTGGCAGTGCTTGTAAACATGACCAAAAAAAAGCCATAGTTGAATGACTCTAGTTTTTTTAAGCATGAACCTTCTCAGCTTCAACAGCAGCTCTTGTGTTGTGGTTTATCAAATTAGAGGCATTTATGTAAATGATTTAACTGAAAGAAGCTCATCAGACTAGAGACTACATAAAGACATGACTGAAGACATGAGTGGAGAAAGGGAGGAGTTTTTACGGTCTTTCAATGATTATTTTTAACCTTTCTGATCTGATTAGTGAACTGACAACAAGGCTTGTTTAAAAACAAACTGGCAAAGAAAAACTATTTAAAGATGAATGGACAGAGAAGTATGTGTTTACTCTCCTCAAATCACATTCAAAATAAATCTCTCATCTGTTTAGAATGAAGTGGTGCTGGTCAAAAGTACATGAAACATCATTATGAAGCCAAACAACCACATCAACTCATCTTATTTATAGCAATAAACTAATCCTAATGTTTACATAATAAAATAAACACTAACTGTTGTCATCATTCAGCCATCTAAATTACTTATCCTGACCTTTAGAAGGAAATTGTTTGAAGTTACTAATCCTTCATAAATTATAGTTGAATACAGTACTCCTGGGTTAGACCCAAGTCAGCGTGATAGTTTGTCTAGTAGTAGCTGATTTCTCAAAAATGGTGTGAGGCATTTAAAAATCCCAGCAACAACACACTACTGGATACACACATACAATCAGTGTCACTGCTGTGCTTAGAATGGTGCACCACCATCCAAACATCTGGACATTCGTAGTCCTATGGCAGTGTCTTTCCAATAACCAAAGGCAGAAGCCAATTAAAACAGCACATATTAACAGTTAAACTATTCTTAGTTACACCACAGCACTGCTGGTTTCACTAATCACAAGTCATGCATTCATTTTCTATACCAGCACAACTCTGACATTAGTTCTGACTAAACCAAACTCCTTACATTCATTTTACATTCTACTGGTTTTAGTATGTCATCGTTTCTATAGTAACCACCAATACACAGGGGCTTAGGGTGGTGAAAGACCACCAGAATGATTTAAGCATAATAATAAACAAATTAGCCAAATTTCTTATAATTAAAAATAAAAAGACTGACATATATAGTAATCACTGACATGGTGAAGTTTTCTGTAACAACTCAACTTATTCTTCATGGACAGAGTCTCAAGTGTCAGGGCTTTGAGGGTCAGGAAGTTTTCTCCCAAGGATTTTGCTTATGGCATGTTAACATCGTGTTTACTACATCAGTCTCACAGCAAGAAGGTCCTGGGTTTGAGTCCTGGTCTCAGTGAGGATGATTCGTGTGTAGTTTTCTTGTCTTCCCATGCTTGTTTGGGTTTACTCTGGGTACTCTGGTTTCCTCCCACAGTCCAAAGACATGCACAATAAGCTAATAGCCTGTTCTAAATTCACCCTAGGTATGTGTGTGTAAGAATGGTCTGGTGAACTGTTTAGGGAATAGCCCACTTTCATCCAGTGTCACCTGAGATATGCTCCAGCTCCCCAGAGACCTTGGTAGGCTTAAGTGGTTCGGGCAATAAATGGATTTTTGCTTGCCAATCTCTCGGTAGTGTAACAAGCTGCCTATTTTTATTTATCAATGTATTTGTTTATTGACTTCTGTCAAGTTTACTTTATAAGAAAGTGCAAATAAGTAGCAGCTTGTGAGGAATGGCTGTTTAGAGCCGCTATAATGGAAGTGATCACTGGAACGGAGTTGTGTGATAGATTGTAATTAGTGGCAAACTGTTGTAGCATAAGAAGAACTGAACACTTCAAAAGCTACTATAGGACAATAACAGACAGTGGCATATTGGTTAGCACATCTGCCCCACAGCAAGACGGTCTTGGGTTTGAGTTCTGGGCTCGACGAGGGCATTTCCACATGGAGTTTGCATGTTCTCCCTGTGCATGTGTGGGTTTCCTTTGGGTAATCCTGTTTTCTCTCACAGTCCAAAGACATGCACAAATGCACTAACTGGCTGTTTCAAACCAGCCCTAGATCTTCTTCTTCTTCTTTTCCTTTCGGCTGTTCCCTTCAGGGGTCGCCACAGCAAATGATCTGCCTCCATCTCTCCCTATCCTCTGCATCTTCTACTCTTACTCCAACGACCTTCATGTCCACCTTCACCGCATCCATAAATCTTCTCTTTGGTCTTCCTCTGGGCCTTTTGCCTGGTAGTTCCAACCTCAGCATCCTATGACCAATATACTCACTATCCCTCCTCTGTACATGTCCAAACCATCTCAATCTAGCCTCTCTGACTTTGTCTCCAAAACATCTAACATGTGCTGTCCCTCTGATGTACTCATTTCTGATCCTATCCATCCTCGTTACTCCCAAAGAGAACCTCAACATTTTCATCTCTGCTACCTCCAACTCTGACTCCTGTCTTTTCCCCAGGGCCACTGTCTCTAAACCATACAACATTGCTGGCCTCATCACCGTCTTGTACACTTTTCCCTTCATTTTTGCAGATACTCTCCTATCACACATCACACCGGACACTTTTCTCCATCTATTCCAACCTGCCTGCACGCGCTTCTTCACCTCTTTTCCGCACTCTCCATTGCTCTCGATTGTTGAGCCTAAGTACTTAAAATCCTCCACCTTCTTTATCTCTGCCCCCTGTAACCTCAAAGTTCCTCTTGGGTCCTTGTCGTTCACACACATGTATTCTGTCTTACTAAGACTAACCTTCAATCCTCTCCTTTCCAGGGCATACCTCCACCTCTCTAAATTTTCCTCCACTTGGTCTCTGCTCTCACTACAGATCACGATGTCATCTGCAAACATCATAGTCCATGGAGATTCTTGTCTAACCTCGTCTGTTAGCCTGTCCATCACCATAGCAAACAAGAAGGGGCTGAGAGCTGACCCTTGATACAGTCCTACCTCCACCTTGAACTCTTCTGTCACACCGACAGCACACCTCACCACTGTCTTACATCTCTCATACATGTCTTGCACCACTCTAACATACTTCTCTGTCACTCCAGACTTCCTCATGCAATACCACAGTTCTTCTCTCGGCACCCTGTCATATGCTGTCTCCAGATCCACAAAGGCACAATTCAGCTCCTTCTGACCTTCTCTGTACTTCTCTATTAACATCCTCAAAGCAAACACTGCATCTGTGGTGCTCTTTCTTGGCATGAAACCAAACTGTTGTTCACAAATGCTGACCTCTGCCCTTAGTCTTGCTTCCACTATTCTTTCCCATAGCTTCATTGTATGGCTCATCAACTTTATCCCTCTGTAGTTGCCACAACTCTGTACATCTCCCTTGTTCTTAAAAATGGGCACAAGCACACTTCTCCATTCCTCTGGCATCTGCTCACTTTCTAAGACCTTGTTGAATATTCTTGTCAGAAAATATACTGCTACCTCCCCTAGACACTTCCATACCTCAACTGGTATGTCATCAGGGCCAACTGCCTTTCCACTCTTCATCCTCTTCAATGCCCTCCTCACTTCTCCCTTACTAATCTTTGCTACTTCTTGCTCCTCAACGGTCACCCCTTCTACTCTTTTTTCTCTCTCATTTTCCTCATTCATCAGCTCTTCAAAGTACTCTTTCCATCTTCCCAGCACACTTCTGTCATCAGTCAATACATTTCCCTCTCTGTCCTTTATCACTCTAACTTGCTGCACGTCTTTCCCATCTCTATTTCTCTGCTGTGCTAACCTGTATAGATCATTTTCTCCCTCCTTACTGTTCAACCTATCATATAAGTCATCATACGCCCTCTGTTTGGCCTTTGACACTGCTACCTTCGCCTTACGCTGTGTCTCCCTGTACTCCTGTTTACTCTCTTCGGTCCTCTCAATGTCCCACTTCTTCTTGTCAAACCAGCCCTAGATGTGAGTGCGAATTGTTGTGTGGTTGCCCTATGATGAGCTGGTGAGCGATTCAGGTTATGTCCTGTCTTCGCAAAGTGTTCGCTAAGATAGGTATGGAAGTTCTGTTAATGAGTGAGATGATGTAAACAATCCACTTGGGATCATGTTGGACTGTTGTCTTCTGGCAACACAGCACTGTGTGTTTTTCCTCAACACGAGTGAATATACTTTAATGCATGTACAAGATAATAATAATGGGAAGAACTTTTAATTATGGTGCAGTACATGGCCTATCCTCGTGATGATAAGACTCAGCAAGAGAGAGCACATCTTACCATAACTCAGATCAGGAAATTATCAAAAGAAAACATGCTTGATTTTATGGTTCACTTTGCGTCTGTGTATCCAAGTACTACTTGAGAGCTGTCACGTTCTGATGCCCTTTGGGATGATTTTTCCAACAATCATTGATTACTCAGCAATGAAACATTCTCAAGCTCCTCTCTGTTCTCCAATCACCATCGAGGACCAGAATTAAATAAACACCGCCGTCCACTCATTGTCCGGAAACGGCTGACGTCAACATATTAAGTGAAAACGTAAACACGGGTGTCTCAATCTGCCCTTCAAATACACACGCAAGCAAAACATATTAGCAAAGACATTGCTTGGGGTGAGGTGGGGGTTTCTATGAAATGAATGAATGTATGGATGACAACTCTCACTCTCTCTCTCTCACACACACACACACACATTCAAAATGTTTCACGACAAATTAGACCTAAACCCCAGGACACAGGGAAAAAAAAGAGAAATCCCAATCACACCTATTAAACTCACTCCATCCCTATGTGCGTGGGTTACGTAACGGCCAACAGACCTAAATCGTGTATAGCATCAATAACCGCGCAGTATGGATGTGAGGATTCCACCACTAAACAAGGCAAGGTGCTAATAATGCTAACCGTGTATCCCTGATGCTCCTGAATGATTGTACTCCGGTGTAAAAAGTATACAGGATGACGGTGAGGATGAAGGTCAGCTGTATAAAAGTATTTTTGTTTGCTTGTTTGTCTGTTTGTTTACCTGACGGCGCGGTTCGACGCTCGTGGCGGAATTCGGTAAACATTGACGTCAGGTTTGACACACAGAACCGACTCGTATTCCACCTCGGCCGCCATCTTGGATTTTAATTCGCCGCTTGTTTGCTGCTGCAGCCTGATCTCCAGGGTTAAGGGAACCGTTAACGTCGTAGTACACCGTGTATCCGCGCACCACATTCTTCCTCATGTACCGTTCACTACTATCAGCTCTATGGAGTTTGAAACTCAACTCAGTCTCACTCATCTTCCCCGAACAGATTAAACCTACTACTAGGGTCACTGGCGCCTACTTCACCCGACACTGGAGGAAGGTGGGGGTACACCTGAACAGCTCGCCAGATCATCACAGGGCCAACAGACACACAACTACTGTATTTACATTCACACTGTAACCTAGGGGCAATTCCGACCATCCAGTTAGCTTAATGCGCATGTCATTGGACTTGAGGAGGAAACCCATGCAAGCAGAGGGAGAACACATAAACACAAAAAGGTCTTCATGGAGCCCAGATTGAACCAAGGACCTTCTTACTGTGAGCCAAACTTCAGGCACTATGCCTTCCTAGTTTGAAACTTCCCAACATATAAGAAGCTTACAATATGTTATGACGAAATGAAATAACGTGCGTGCACACACAAGCATTATGTGACATTTTTTATTGTAGTACTTACACATTAAAAAAAAATAGCACCCACCCAGTACCTCCAAACGCCTTCATCTAAACTATAATGCTTTTGAGAAATATTAATGTTTCAGTGATTCAAGTCTCAGGAATTTTGTTTTCACAGCACCATAAATCATTTTCATGTTAGCCCGCATGTTATCAAAGACCCAACAGAGCGAAGCCATCTCTCAAGTCTTCAGGTTCACTAGGCTGTAAAGACAAAAGCACAGAAGATTAATTGAATGTGAATGAATTTGTAAAATATTCTGTTCTAATCCACCTGGGTTTGGCAAGAGTGTTTTGAGTGTGGACATGTTCTTCCCGTGCTTGCATGGGTTCTCTCCGGGTACTCCGGTTTCCTCCCACAGTCAAAAGACATGCACACAAGGTTGATTTGCTATTCCAAATTGTCTGTAGGTGTGGATGTGAGTGTGAATGGTTGCCTGTGTTGGCTTTGTGATGGTCTAGTGAGATGTTTAGCGTGTAACCCGCCCTTGCCCAGAGTCAGCTGAGATGGGTGCCAGCCTCCCCGTGACCCTAATAGGATGAAGCAATTCAGCAGATGAGTGAGTGAGTGTGTCAGTGAGTGTTCTAACTCAAAATGTGGTTCTTTAACTTGCTTCTCCTACCTGCAGGATTCGTTGCAGTTTCCGGGACAGTCTGATAGAGTTCTGGTGAAGGCCATCCCAGGCCTTAAAAGCCCTCTTTTTACGAGCCACAAAGGTTTGCCAACAGTAGAAATAATCTGCGGAGAAACAACAGTTAACGTGAGAACCCTCTGTGTGTACAAGGCTTGTAAAATTTCTAAATTCCTAATAGTTCTTAAAGGGAAATGGGGGAAAGCCATCCAAAATCTCCTGTTACACATGAACATACTGTATGTATATTTTCATTGTGTGGTGGTTTTAACTTACATTTCAAAGTTGCACTCGCGAGAAACTGAGAGTTTGCATGAGCAAATTTGAAAAGGCTGCTGTTTCACTCATGCACGAGTGAGAAATTGCAAGAATAGGATGAGTCCTTCAGTTTATACAAGGCAAATTAATGGCACTAATAACAGTATATACAGATAATGAACTAACAAATAAAATAAAAACGAGTGAACTTATGAATAAAATAAAACCAGGAACAAAACTCAAATGATACCTACTTCTGTTCACATACATCAAACAAGAGTCCGATCATACACATGAAAGAAAAAAAATACAGCACCACGTCACCATACACAAGTTAGGTCTGTATTAGTGACGAAAACACCAGGAGATCGCATGACTTGTGTATGTGCTTTGTGTACAGATTATTGCTTGCTTTTATTTTCTATGTGCTTCAATAGAAGGAAACATGAACTATGTATGCAAGCTTGTGTTAATTTTGGATTTGATTTCATTTTAAAGCAGGCACTGTTCAGATTTCCATAGCTTGAAAACAATAATTAGCCAAATAAACAATTTCTTAATTTAGAAAATTGTGCATCTTTGGAAAAATCTTCTGAAATACAATTTTGCATCTCTTCCTCCTCACTGCCCACACACACACACACACACACACACACACACACACACACACACAAACACACTGAAGCGATTAGCTACCTGTGCAAATTCTGATCACACTCCATTATGTGAGCAATGTCAGTCAAACAAAAAGGAGAAGAAAGGAGCAGTACATTCATTATATACAACCCAGAGTGCAGAGAAAACTTACAGGAGAAAATAGCTCTCGTGAATTTCTCTATGACCTTTCCTGTTAATACATCATGCTGTTTGTTTCGTGATCCTGTTTTTTGCAAATAGCAATTTGAATAAAAAAAAAAAAATAGACTTTGGAGTATGATTTTACGTAACCTATTTTTGGAAGGGTGGTGTTACGTTCTGGTATCCTGATGGGGAAAAACTTAACAGTTCGAGGATGTTGGGTCAATTTGTGAGCCCTGAGAGATTGCCCTGGTCACCACATAGTGCATAGCACGTTTTGTTCATAAGAAAGTCCTGGGTTTAATTCCTGAGCCCAGGCATTTGTGTTGAGTTTCCATGTTCTTTTTGTGCTCGCATGGGTTTCTGCCAGGTGCTCTGTTTTCCCTCCCACAGTCCAAAAAAGATATGCACATATGCACAAGATAGACTGTTCCAAATTTCACCTAGGTGTGAAGGTGAGTGTGAAAGGTTGTGGGTGATGTCCCAGAGATGGTCTGGTGAGCTGTTCATTGTGCACAAGGACCACATTAAACTTTGGGGATGATCAATTTCTGGATTCAGGATTATTCTTTAACATGTGGAGATACAATTTTATTTTTATTCATATGGAGGATTTTCCTAGACTTGGTGGAGGTTTGTGCTTTCTGAGTGGTCTTGTTCTGCATGTGAATGAACAGCTAAACCCTTCTGGTTCCTTCATACATCTTTGCACATGAGACAGCTTCCTGATTGTGGTTAATGGCCATCTTAATTAATTTAAGATTCATTCATAAACTTGTATGAAATTAGGTTGGAACATATTACGAAACCCAAATATCGCTCCAGACTGCACAGCACCTCATTTCAGTCTGATTCATTTGTGCTTACGTAGATGCAGTAGGAAATTAACAAAGTAGTCGTGAAAGAAGATGTAAAAAAAAAAAAAATGATGCTTGGAATAATTTTCTTTTTACCTTTATAAGTCATCACAGTTACTTGTACACCTGCCCTCTGCAAGCTCCGGAGACCCTCTCTCTCTTTACTGTCCTCTTCATCACAGAAGTAGAGACGTGAGACAAAGATTCGCAGCCGCAGGTTGGGCATCTGTGACATGAAGCGAGAAAGGCGATGGGCACAGTTCGAACAGGGCGACCAGGAACAGAACCAGGTGATGGCATATCCTTCCCTGATGCCATCCACGCCAGTACCCAAGAAACCTGGGCACAGTACCCCAAGATAACTCAGGAAGAGAAGCTGATGGAAGGAAAAACAATGACACAACTTAATTACTGTTATGAATATATTTGTTTAATTTCATTATAGGTATTAGCAATTCTAGCAAGATCCTAAAAGACTACGGGTAATTCATACAAGTGGATTGTTCTGATGACAGATATTTGTGTTTATGCCAAGTCATGTTATAGAGATACTATTGTATTCTGTTTCAAACTCACTCAGTTTCACTCATTTGCTAATCCACTTAACCCTATTACCAATGTCAGGGAATGATTGGTACCTATCTCAGCTGACACAGAGCAAAGCCTGGGTACACCCTGAACAGCTCCCAAGACCATCACAGAGCAACACATAAACACACACACGCTCACCTAGGTGCAATTTGGAACAGGCAATTGGCCTAATGTGTAAATGTTTGGATTGTCGGAGGAAACTGGAATACCTGGAGGAAACCCACGTAAGCACAGAGAGATCATGCAAACTCAGCACAGAAACTCCTGAGCCCACGACTCAAACCCAGGACCTTTTTGCTGTGAGGTGGTCATGCTAACCACTATATCATCATGCCACCCTTGTTTTAAACTAGCAAAGATTATTGTGAGCTGAAAACATTGCATTGATTTTATCCTGGTAATCTTTTTGATTCTCCAGTGTCACGTGTCATGGAAATTCCTCACCTCAACATGGCAGCCAGAGCGATTGCGCAGGTGTCCAAAGTCAAAGGAGAGAGAGTCAGGACTGTTTCGTTTCTTGACCACAAAACAAAGGTAGGTCTCGTTCCTCCCACGTGCCCAGCGTACGTTCTTATAGTGGTAAATAAACTTACTCTGAGTCAGAAGCACACTAGCAAAAAAAAAAAAAGAAAAGAAAAAAAATTAGTCATGAATAATAAGATCTTGTAATATGCTTATGTATTGTAGAATTAGAGTGAAAGATAAGTTATATTTTTAATTTGAGGTCTTTCTGTTAGTCAAAGGTGGTTTGAAATAAATGAGAAGTTTGAAAATGTAATATATGAGATGTGTTGGATGTAATATATTATTCACTATACTTTATTGAATTAATTTTAGTATTTTAACAATATCAATACACACATAGAAATAAGTATTTCATTAGATATATAAATAAGTGGATTTATGTCTCTCATGGTTTGGGTATTTAATTTTAAATGACTTGTGCATTCATGTATGAAGGAACTGCTCCAACACAATCACTACACATACAGAGATTTTACTGTGCAGAGCCACACGCAAACACACACACACACACTCACACACACACACACACACACACACACACACACACACACACACACACACAATGCAAGCACACACAGATCTAGCACTCTCAGTTTCATCCTGTATTGATAATAGCTGAGAACATTTGAAAAATGTATTGTTGTGCACCACACAACACTTGTTCATTCATTAAAAAAAATCACAATGCAAATTTTTGAAAGCAATCATTATTCTTGAACTCTTCACCAGCAGCAGGTGTTATGGGATGCACATTTACAGCATTTACACTAGCCTTCTCAGTTTTATGTATGGGATTTTTTTTTTTTGCTCACCTGTCCAGCTTGCTCATCATTCCGAAAGATGAAACCAGCTCAGTGGTTGAGTCATGCAAAAATGAGTGAGAGTTTTGAAACTGAAGTGGAGGAAGAAGGAGGTATAGAAAACATGTGACATATTGATACATTCAACTTAAAGGGGTCCCTGATTGGGTGATGGCAGTTTTCAAATACAGTTGGGAGGGCTAAAGTTTATTGTAACTGACGCTGTCAGAAAAAATCGTATTAATAGTAACCTCTATTTAAAGGGGCCTACAGAGCAGTTTAAACCTCACTGTAAACAACAAAAATCAAGAAATAACTTAATACATCGAGCAATAAACAATGAAATGTCAATCAGGTGTTGAACTTACCTGTGTCTATTCATTAAATGTAATGCATACATTTATTTTATTTCACAAGTTTTACCTGACATTGATATGGCTTCATTAAAATGCAAAACATTCAGTGTTCTTGTTTCATATGTGTATATATATATATATATATATATACACACACACACACACGTATGAAACATTCTTCTATAATCACCTGAAGAGAGAGGATGGTTTCACCACCCCTCGAAACAGATCTGTAGTGATAAATGGAGTTTCAATAGAAAGTCTTTGTCCTGTCCTTTTATTTTTGTGTATATATATATATATATATATATATATATATAAGTACATCCTGGAGATCTCGCCAAGCCATCACAGGGCACAAGCACGTTGACAGCTATCCAGCCTTCTCTTGTCAAAAGTCACCAATGGTTCTTTTACATGCCTCACACCATAGACAGTGAGAGATATGGCTGGCCTTTGATAACCCAGTTAGCTGCACTGGAGAGAAGTGACAACCCGTTGATAGCGGGGCTTGAACCCCAACCTTGGGATCAGTGATCCAGCACCTTTACCACAAGGCCACCACTGCCATTTACAGTAGTCTTCTTCTTTTCCTTTCTATTCCCTTCAGGGGTTGCCACAGCAAATCATCTGCCTCCATCTCACCCTGTCCTCTGCATCTTCTTCTCTTACACCAATGACCTTCATGTCTTCCTTCACCACATCCTTAAATCTCTTCTTTGGTCTTCCTCATCGTGGGGGGATCTTGGTCCCCATTGACCGTGGAAAGTGAGGGATCCCTGTGTGTGTGTGTGTGTGTATATATATATATATATATATATATATATATATATATATATATAGACCGAGATCCCCCCCACGATCGTCGAATTCCTCAGTAGGATCCAACCCCCCACACACACACACACACACACACACACACACACACTGATGTATACGTACATGTATATATGTGATGCGCTCCACCGAATGTAGGCGGTGTCACAACTGACGCTGGAGCTTTTGAGACACAACGTGGCTTATCCGGACTTCCGATCTGTTAAATAAGTAAGTGCGCTTTGAATACTTGTTTAGTACTCAACATTCACTTGCTTACTTGAAAGATCGGAAGTCCAGATAAGTCGCGTTTTGTCTCAAAAGCTCCAGTGTCAGTTGTGACACCGCCTACATTCGGTGGAGCGCGTCACATATAATATCAATAAATACATATTTAATGCTATAAATGCTTATAATAAAAATTAAATATTCAAAAATAATGCATGAGATGTAAATAAAATATAAATACACACAGACACATACATTTTTATGTGAGGTGCGCATCTGAATGTGTGCACGCGCGTCATACACTCAGATGCATACCTCACATAAAAATGTAAGTAGTTTGATGGGGGGTTTTGGATTGTTTTTTGTTTGTTTGGGTTTTTTTTTTTTTTTCTTGCATAATTGGCCTTGTTTTGCCACATTCTCCTTAATTTCCCCTCCCCTATTCTTCTTTATCTTTTTAATTCAATAAATATTTAAAAAAAAACACGATGTACTGAAGCCACATGAATTGAAGCGCAAAGTAGCGATGGATCTGTATATATATTTACACACACAAGTCCTTCTCAAAAAATTAGCATATTGTGATAAAGTTCACTTTTTTCTGTAATGTACTGATAAAAATTAAACTTTCATATATTTTAGATTCATTGCACACCAACTGAAATATTTCAGGTCTTTTATTGTTTTAATGTTGATAATTTTGGCAAAAAAGTAAAGTAAAATCAAAAATCCCTATCTCAAAAAATTAGCATATTTCATCCGACCAATAAAAAAAAAAAAAAAAAACTGCTTTTAATACAAAAAAAAGTCAACTTTCAAATAATTATGTTCAGTTATGCACGCAATACTTGGTCGGGAATCCTTTTGCAGAAATGACTGCTTCAATGCGGCGTGGCATGGAGGCAATCAGCCTGTGGCACTGCTGAGGTGTTATGGAGGCCCAGGATGCTTCGATAGCAGCCTTAAGCTCATCCACAGTGTTGGGTCTGGTGTCTCTCAACTTTCTCTTCACAATATCTCACAGATTCTCTATGGGCTTCAGGTCAGGAGAGATGGCAGGCCAATTGAGCACAGTAATACCATGGTCAGTAAACCATTTAGCAGTGGTTTTGGCACTGTGAGCAGGTGCCTGGTCGTGCTGAAAAATGAATATCTTCATCTCCATAAAGCTTTTCAGAAGATGGAAGCAAAATCTCCTGATAGCTCGCTGCATTGACCCTGCCCTTGATAAAACACAGTGGACCAACACCAGCAGCTGAAATGGCACCCCAGACCATCACTGACTGTGGGTACTTGACACTGGACTTCAGGCATTTTGGCATTTCCTTCTCCCCAGCCTTCCTCCAGACTCTGGCACCTTGATTTCCGAATGACATGCAAAATTTGCTTTCATCCGAAAAAAGTACTTTGGACCACTGAGCAACAGTCCAGTGCTGCTTCTCTGTAGTACAGGTCAGGCGCTTCTGCCGCTGTTTCTGGTTCAAAAGTGGCTTGACCTGGGGAATGCGGCACCTGTAGCCCAGTCCACTGCTTCCACAGGTCCCCCAAGGTCAGGAATCAGCCCTTCTCCACAATCTTCCTCAGGGTCCGGTCACCTCTTCTGGTTGTGCAGCGTTTTCTGCCACACTTTTTCCTTCCCACAGACGTCCCACTGAGGTGCCTTGATACAGCACTCTGGGAACAGCCTATTCGCTCAGAGATTTCTTTCTGTGTCTTACCCTCTTGCTTGAGGGTGTCAATGATGGCCTTCTGGACAGCAGTCAGGTCGGCAGTCTTACCCATGATTGCGGTTTTGAGTAATGAACCAGGCTGGGAGTTTTTAAAAGCCTCAGGAATCTTTTGCAGGTGTTTAGAGTTAATTGGTTGATTCAGAAGATTAGGTTAATAGCTCGTTTAGAGTACCTTTTCATGATATGCTAATTTTTTGAGATAGGAATTTTGGGTTTTCATGAGCTGTATGCCAAAATCATCAGTATTAAAACAATAAAAGACCTGAAATATTTCAGTTGGTGTGCAATGAATCTAAAATATATAAAAATGTAATTTTTATCAGTACATTATAGAAAATAATGAACTTTATCTCAATATGCTAATTTTTTTAGAAGGACTAGTATATGTGTGTGTGTGTGTGTGTATGTGTCTGTAGGGGACAGTGGTGGCTTGGAAGTAAGGTGCTAGATTACTGACTCTAAAGTTGAGGTTTCAAGCCCCACTGCCAACAGTTGTCACTGGTGTCTCCTCAGTGCAGATGACTGGGTTATCAAAGGCTGGACATATCTCTCACTGTCTATGGTGAAGTTTCTGTAAAAGAACCAATGCTTACTTTCTTCAAGACTCGTTGCATTGCCGTCAGCATGTTTCTGCCCTGCGACGACTTGGTGAGCTGTTTAGGGTGTACTCTATGTTGGCTGAGATGGGCACCAGCCTTCCTGAACCACTAATTAGGATTAAGCAGTTCAGAAAATGAATGACTAAAGCTGTGAGCTGAGTTAGAGCTGGTGATATTTACAGATTTCCTGTTACATTAACGTAATTAACACTTTCTGGCCAATCACTCGCTCACACACACATAAATATAGTATATACAGTAATTACTGAACTGCAAGAAGGTGGCATAGTGGTTAGTACATCCAGCTCACAGCAAGAAGGTACTGGGTTCAATTCCAGATGTTTCTGTGTGGAATATGCATGTTCCTCCCTGTGTTGGCGAGGGTATTCTCTGGGTACTTCATTTTCCCCCTCATGGTCCACAACATGCATATTAATAATAATAATAACTCTTTATTGTCAAAGTGCATTGAAATTTGATTTGTACTCTGGGCACCTGTCGCCAATGTGCAGCGCCACTTACTGCGTTGTTCTATCCTTTGATACTGAGCGCCAAGCAGGAAGCAACAAACTTCCAAATTTTAACGTCTTATGGTTTGACGCGGCTGGGATTCGAACTCCAACCTTCCGGAGGATAAAGCGTACGCTCTACCCACTGAGCTAAATCCCTGGTAATTGGCTGTTCCACATTGACCCTAGGTGTGAATGCAAGTGTAAATGGTTGTGTGTTGGCCCTTCGATGGTCTGGTGAGATGCTCAGTATGTACATTGCCTTCCTACAGTGTCTGCTCAAGCCTCCCCGCGACCGTAGTACGATTAAACGGTTCGGCAATTGAGATGTGTGAGTGAGTAAACTGCCAACATTTTTTCGCACAGAGTAGCACTCTCTTTTTCAGTGACGGGAATCCTAAGATTACAAAAACTTGGAGTTTTCATTTCAAAATATGTTTAAAATCTTTTTTTATTATTAAAATATTTAATAGCAAAGATTGGAATTTTTTTACACAATAACACTTTCCTCATGTATCAGTCTACTGTGTTTTGTAGCCTTTTTTACTCACAAATGTGCGTCACAAAACACAGCCTGTGGCGTAACCATGGCAAGCTGGAAATTTCCAGAGCCATTGCACCCAACCAAGGAAGCCTCCACTTCACTTTTCCCACATGGCCTTTAATCATTCCCTTTATGCCTTCTTCAGCATTCTGGTGTTGTTGTTTTTTTTTAAACCAGTGATTTTTTTTTTTTTTTTTTTTTTTTTTTTTTTAGCCTGGGTCTTTCCCTTTTATCTCCTGTGAAGTAAGTCCAGTAGAAATCTAGAGCCTTCTTATAAAAAAAGCTTCCGAAGAGCTAGATTACCTTCCTCCTTTAAAACACACATTCAAGCACACACTTGAGACCTCCTTTACCACAGAGGAGAGCCTCGAAATTCAGTCTGACCACATAACGTCACGAGTGCTCAATGGAATGCATAAGCACACATATCGCTGCAGTAATGTAGCCTGCAAATTTTTGACCGTGTGTGATTGTTTTCAAAACCCTTTCCTACTTACAGTGCCGTTGGCTCATGTCTGAGCCTTACTCTAACCCACCCTTTCATGCACTCTGTGGCCAGGGAAATCACCGTTTCCCAGAGAGCTCCCTCTGATCTGTTTTTTTTTTTTTTTTGTGTGTGTGTGTGTGTGTGTGTGTGTGTGTGTGTGTGTGTGTGTGTGTGGTAGAAAGAGAATTAGAGGAGGAAAAGTGTAATAGATCGGATTTTTTTTTTTTTTTACATGTGTCTGCTCCCACGATTCAGCCTCTGACCACAAATCTGTCAAAAGTTCAGCTGTATTGCTCAGTTTTTGTGTGCGTTTGTAGAAAGGGAGCAGTTGGGAGAGCAAGGGGAAAGATGATCACAATATAATGTCAAAGTTTTGTATAATACTTCTCCTTCTTGATCGTCATCATCAGTGTTTATGCACAAGGGAACACAAACCCAGCATGTTAAAATCTGTAACCAAATAAGAATATTACAACACCATCTTAACCCTGTGTTCCATCACACCTACACGCATGCACACACGTGCGCACACACACACACACACACACACACACACACACACACGCGCGCACACACACACACCTTCGACAACAGGAACTTCAATGCATCAATTGACATAGCACGTATGAACGAATTAGGGCAGGAAATGCAGAGTCATTCTTTCCGAAACCCACCCTCCCACACACACACACACACACACACACACACACAAATACACCCCCCAAAGACCTATCGTGCAGACAAACTCAACCACAGCTCCAAACACACTTTTCCAGAACTGTGAACTTGCATCTGTTTCCTGAAGACAATCATAGGTACACTTTGGCCAGGGGGGGACACACTTTCAGGTGTTTACTAATGTGGGCTCCAGCATGACTGCACAAAGAAAGCCCACAACAAACAAGGCATGGTGCCAACTTGCAAGAAAGAAGATAATTAAATAGTAACGTGTTAATGACCTAGCTCTCTGTTGTGACCCATTTAGATAATAATTCGCGCTTGAAATGAATGAGTTCTTACTCAATTCAAGTGTGTGGCCTGCATAGTGCAAAACTAAAACCTGCAGGCATGTCAAATTACAATGAATCAAATCTTGTGGGTTCCTCTGTCATCCATAGCTCAAAGAAAGACCGCCAGTGTTCACAACAGTCTTCTATCTGCATCTGCATACGTCACTTCTCTTAAAGAAACTACAGAATAAACTGTGTTTTGGTTTTTTTTTTTTTAACTCGGATTCCTGTCCTATCATGCAGGCATCATTTTGGCAATTGTCAGTAATGATAAGAGGAAAGCATTCAATTTACTGGCATGTCTCTGCACATAAGTCTAAATGATGAATTTTCAAATCATGACATTGACGCTTCCTTCTGCACTAGGTGCACGCTCTCACCACATACTCATAACTGTACAAACATCCGGTGGTGAAAGAGGTAGTAGGTGAGACCTATATTTCACTGTGTGTGGTTAAGGTAGAGAAGCAACCGCATACTTCAACTTAAAATACATATATGCTTGCTTATGGTTATTGCTGTTTAGTAGCTCGCACAAAGTCTGCAATGCACAGTCATACATATAGCATGCTTTGTTCTCTTTTCTTCAAGACTTTCTTTATCTGTGTCGACATCTATAGTAAGCCTGCTTCTGTCACTCAGTTTCCCACAGCAGAACCACAGACTGCACATCTTTACCTGGCAACAGACAAACCACCAGCCATACATCTTGAAAAAAAAAAAGACAGCATCCAAGTCATTTTAATATTTTAAACTCTTTACTCTAAACCGGAGCATTCAGATCAAAACTGCTTTGATACCAGTAATACTACTTAGTAAAATATACTCCTTAGTAAAACCAGTTTCAGACAAGATTAATCTGTATCAGTTCCAGACAAAAACACATCTGGCAGATCAACAGAATTATTACAGTACAGCGGTACATATATGAAAATGAACTGAATTCACCTGAAATGTTTCCAACAAACTTAACGGAGATGGGGAAAAATGAGTGCATGCCACAGAATAAATACACAATACTGTATAAATAAAGATTGTAGTAAATATAAATAAAAAATTGCAGGCCACTCATTGCAGCGTTTTGACAGTTTCAGCAATGATCAGTTGCAAATGATGTAACTAGTTGATGATTTCGGGCTGTCGTTGCAAGGCGTGTGCCTATATACACTCATAGGTCTTTAACAAAGACCTTTGTGACTGGAAAACCCAGCCAGCCTTTCCCTGGTTCCTCATAATTTTTCTCCTCTTCACCTTCCACGCCAGATGTTTCTCCTTGGAGCCGGTAGCCCAGTTTTCTGAAGAAGGCCTCGCCTACTTTAGAAGGGAAGGGAACATGAGCATAGACCCTGCGCACTCCATTCTTCTTGGCATGGGATTCCAGGCTCAGGACCAGCAGCCTGCCAAGCCCCTCTCTACGGTACCAGCTCTGCACTACCAGTCTACAGATACGGTACACACCATGAGTGCTCCAACCATCTCGAGCAACACAGCCAAGCACCTCACCATCACTCTCTGCGACCCACACCTCCCCCGCAACACGTGCCCTTTCTCTCATATCATCTTCATCCACCATCTCCCTGTCTTCTGCCTTCCCTTTCTCTGCCTCTTTGCTCTTATACTTCTCTTTGGCTTTCTTGCGACGTTTGACTTTCTCTTGATCAGTAACCAGTTTGGCTGTGGCAGCGTGTGGATTTGGGAGGTCTGGCTTTGACCTAGCATGGTAAGTGCAGCCCAAGTAGTCCCAGTAAGGTCTGCTGGAGCCCAGGATGCCCGTGGACCGTGGGATGGTGAGTTTGAGATACACGATGAGAAGAAACACAGGGATAAACAGGGCTAGCATAAAGGAGTGCACTAAAAAGCGGAGCACAGAGGAGACTGTGGCAAGCAGGAGGACTGTCAGTGGTCTGGTGAGGAGGTATAGTATGAGCCGGTTCTCCATCCCGTCACATCCTTGCTGTACCAGAAAGAATGAAAGGAGCAGAAAGAAAAAAGTGTTCCTGGTGAATGAAGCAAAATTATTTTGTACATATTGGCCAAAGACAGACAAATTAAATTAACATAGACACAACACAGATCTGATGCCCAAAAACATACCTTTATAAGAGCCTTTACAGCCTCAATGTCCTCCTCTCTCATCTGCCGAAGCACCACATTTCCCAGGTCCAAGTGCGCCATCGTATTCAATCTATATAGTAATTCACACCCAGGTCCTGAAGATACAGAGTAGTAATAACAATACCACTTGGAAGTGCTGAAGGGTTACCAATGACTTTATCGGTGACCGATCACCTCTTAATGCAGCATTTCTGAGTACAATGTCTTTTCTTGAAAAGTCTTAAGAAGAAATTCATGAAATGAAGCTCATTTGTCATATCTTCACTCAAATGTGTCAAATGTTTATTAATTTATTCATTTGGGGTGGTGGTGGTGGTTTGAACTAGTCACTAGGGCTTTTTACCCCCAAGCCATAGTGGCTCATCCAACCGGTGCTTATCCCCGGTTTCCATAGTGTGAAGTTATCAGGAGTTGAACTCCTCCTGGATGGGACGCTAGTCCATCGTAGGTTACCTTCCCGGTACATTTTACTGGTACCCATTTATACTGCTGGGTGAACAGAGGCACACTTGTGGTTAAGACTTTGCCCAGGGGTCTTAGCACAGTGGGGGTCTAACTGGGATTCGAACACACAACCTCCTGATCATGAGCTCAGCACCTGAACCACTACCCCACCGGCCCCACAACTAGTCACTTGAACGGCAAACAAGTGAATTCTACAGTTCTCACTAACTCACTCGCTTATTTGCTGAACCGTTTAAACAAACTAGGGTCACATGGAAGCTGCTGCCTAGCTCAGCTGGCACTGGGAGACGTCGGGGTGCACCCAGAACAGATCACCAGACAATTACAAAGTCAATATACACACAACCATTCCCACTCACACCTAGGCTCAATTTGGAACAACCAGTTGGCCTGATCTTTGGACTGTGAAAACCAGGACACCTGGAGGAAACCCACACAAGTCTGGAGAGATCATGAAAATTCCACACAGGCCACGGAGCTGACTATTGGGCTAAAATCCATTGTGCTAACCACTATGCTAACCACTATGCCACTGTGATCCCCCAACACCCCTTTAGCTGGGTAGAATCCATGAGGAAACCAATACAAGCACAGGCACATGCAAACTCCACACAGAAAAACCCCTTGCTGAGTAAAGGAACCGCACTCAGGTCATCGTATTCAATTACGCCATTCTGCTGCAAGCGAAATACCTGGTAGAAAAATTATTGACCCTTAAAGCATTGACACTGAAGACTCGTTCAATTCAATTCCACGGTTAATTGGAACCGAGATCCTCCCGCGACCGTCAAATTCCGCGAAGTAGGATCAACCCCCCCGGACTGACGTATATGTACATGTATTGGAGTCAGTGATGGTCTAATGGTTAGGGCGCAGGATCGCTGATCCTAAGGTTGGGGGTTCGAGCCTCCACAAGGTTACCACTGTCCGACCAGTGGAGCTAACTGGGTTATCAAAGGCTGGCCATGTCTCTCACTGTCTATGGTGTGAGGCATATAAAAGAACCATTGCTGACTTTCGACAAGGGTAGGTTGCAAAGCTGTCAGCGTGTCTCTAATCGGGAGTCGGAGTCCCCTGAGGGAGTTCGTTCACAGTAACGTTCTGGCAACTCCTGCAGCGGCACTGGAACCCAGTCGTATCGGCACTTGCCCTTCCATTGGATCATTCCGGTGGCGCCGAGAGGGGGGACTTGCTGCTTGGGTAACAGCCTGTCCTCCATTACTCCCTACCCTGGCTCTACACACTGGAGAGTATCACCAACTGGAATACCAGCCAGAGCGCAGCCATAGTCCTTCAGGACTGACGGAGGCCTACACACGTATATGTGTATATAATATCAATAAATCCATATTCAACGCTATAAATGCTTATAATAACAATTAAACATTCAAAAATAATGCTAAGATGTAAATAAAATATAAATACACACATACATTTTTATGTGAGGTGTGCAATCTGAGTGTGAGCTTCTTCTTCTTCTTTTCCTTTCGGCTTTTCCCTTCAGAGGTCCCCACAGCAAACCATCCGCCTCCATCTCACCCTATCCTCTGTATCTTCTACTCTTACTCCAACTATATTCATGTCCTCCTTCTCCACATCCATAAATCTTCTCTTTGGTCTTCCTCTAGACCTTCTGCCTGGTCGTTCCAACCTCAGCATCCTACTACCAATATACTCACTATCCCTCCTCTGTACATGTCCAAACCATCTCAATCTAGCCTCTCTGACTTTGTCTCCAAAACCTCTAACATGTGCTGTCCCTCTGATGTACTCATTCCTGATCCTGTCCATCCTCCCAGAGAGAACCTCAACATTTTCATCTCTGCTACCTCCAGGTCTGTCTCCTGTCTTTTCCCCAGGGCCACTGTTTCTAACCCATACAACATCGCTGGCCTCATCACCGTCTTGTACACTTTACCTTTCATTCTTGCCGATACTCTCCTATCACACATCACACCGGACACTTTTCTCCAACCATTCCAACCTGCCTGCACACGCTTCTTCACCTCTTTTCCACACTCTCCATTGCTCTGGATTGTTGAGCCTAAGTACTTAAAATCCTCCACCTTCCTTATCTCTGCTCCCTGTAACATCACCGTTCCTCTTGGGTCCTTGTCATTCATACACATGTATTCTGTCTTACTGAAGCTAACCTTTATATACCTCCTTTCCAGGGCATACCTCCACCTCTCTAGATTTTCCTGCACTTGTTCTCTGCTCTCACTACAGATCACAATGTCATCTGCAAACATCATAGTCCATGGGGAATCTTGTCTAACCTCGTCTGTCAGCCTGTCCATCACCATAGCAAACAAGAATGGGCTCAGAGCTGACCCTTGATGCAGTCCCACCGCCACCTTGAACTCTTCTGTCACACCGACAGCACACCTCACCACTGTCTTACATCTGTCATAGATGTCCTGCACCACTCTAACATACTTCTCTGCTACTCCAGACTTCCTCATGCAACGCATCTGAGTGTGAGCACCTCACATAAAAATGTAAGCAGTTTTGATGGGGGGTTTTGGGTTGTTTTGTTTTTTGTTTATTTGGGTTTTTTTTTTTTTTGGGGGGGGGGGGGGTTTGCATAATTGGCCTTGTTTTGAGGCATTTTCCTAAAAAAAAACAAAAAACAAACAAAAAAAAACACGATGCACTGAAGCCGCATGAATTTAAGTGCGAAGTAGCGAGGGATCCCTGTATTCTAACCTAACCATAATCCAAACCATTCAAACAAGTAATAAATAAGTAAAGACCATACGAAAGAAGACTTCAGCACATAACACAAAGTCAGTCTGATGAAGTAAGACTCATTTAGTGGTGATGATGTCACATATACGTATATCGTTGAGATGCTGGGTTGTGGAATCTGGGAAAGGGATGCGAATTAGATACAGTTTGTTTATCGTCAAATAATTAAAAAAAAAAAAAAAAAAAAAAGAATAATGATGGACTCATTTGTTCTGACTCTGTCAATCAATCCCATATTGTGTTGACATGCCTTTGGTGAAATCTATTTCGGGTCTGCAGCACATTAGGACAACAGGATTATCCTGTACTGTATTTCCAAATATGGAGCTGGGGGTTGAAACAAGACCAGAAAGGAAGAATTTTACAGGTTTTAAATCGTTTTTAACCCAGATTATAGCCAAACATGCACAAAATATATACTTCTCCTATCAATATACGTTCTTTATCTTCATGAAGATGAACCAAGCTTGCGCTATGACATGTTTATTAGATCATTGTTATTGTTTACAGAATGGTATCATTACTAACTGCAGCTGTCCGTCGCTTCCTAGTTATTTTATTAAAAGCTTTCAAAACGGAAAATATCTGCTGTTTAATCCAGCCCTACACTGTGTGCCAGGTCAGCAACTGACCCACTTACCTAGAGAATAAAGGTACAGACAATTTCCAAGCGTACATTGTGCCCACCATAGACATAGTAAACACGCAGGCACCACGCTACGTCGATTCTTTTTAATGTGCAGTGCGGCGTCAACATGACGCCATCTTGGACAATGTTCCGTCGGCATCAACATTATGTCTAGAGATAGAAAAAGTAAGAGAAATCAGAGTTTAGAGTCAGAATGAGACATTTATTCATTAATACCTTGTGAGTTTTGAAAATAATATTCTAGAGATAAAATTGTATTTATGTAAGCAATTAGTTAAAATTCCAGTTCAGCTGTGAAAAGTTGAAGTTGGTGCTACTGTTGTTTGACAAGCTGTGTGATGAAACTTTGCATGTCCGTATATTAAAAGTGTTCCAGCAGTTTTATGAGAACAGTGATGATTATTTGTATTAAAATGTAATGTTTCAAAATAATTAGCTGTGTTATCAATAATTTAATCCTTTAATATTAGAAAATTCAACAATACATAAGATATTATGCATACAGCTACAAGACTTAAAAGCACAAATTTAATTGATTCAATAATAGGTTTGTTTAATAATTTGCTTGTATTTCAGGGAACAATTATATATATATATATATCCATTGGACGACTCTTGCCGACCTGCCATGAAGGATAACGCCTTGATTATCATCTTCATGGAGGTTTTCTTGCCAAAGATAGTGCAGTGGTTTGCCATTGTCTTCTGCACGATGCAAACCTATGGGCAATTTAGAATGGCCAATTAACCTACTGTGCATGTTTTTGGACTGTGGGAGGAAACCGGAGTACCCGGAGGAAGCCCACGCAAGCACGGGGAGAACATGCAAACTCCACACAGAAAAGCCCAGGCCAGGAATCGAACCCAGGCCTTCTTGCTGTGAGGCGGACGTGCTAACCACTACGGCACCGTGCCGCCGAACAATAAAGTACAACACTTAAAATAAAAATGTTTACAGAGGAAGACCAAAATGAACAGATTCTTAGATGTGGTGAAGGAGGATATGAAGGTAGTTGGTGTAAGAGAAGAAGATGCAAAGGATAGAGTGAGATGGAGGCAGATGATTCGCTGTGGCGTCCCCTGAAGGGAAAAGCCGAAAGGAAAAGAAAACAGATAATATAATCTGATGTGTGATGATTACATTCTTTTTAATTAAAAACATGTAATTATTCTGTATTATGCATTCCGTAACAATAAAATAAACACATTAAAATTATGATATGTGCCAAATAAATCGATTTCTCGTGTTTCTTCAGCAAGAACCCACAAGGAGCACTCTTCAAGATGGCGTCATACTGACACCGCGAGACAGATGTACGACCCATCTATCTGCGTAGGATGTCTATGGTGCTCACGAGCTCGGCCTACAGCGCTACCGCTACACGCCAAGCGCACGTTCAGCATATCTCATAAAAAGAAAATTAAAAAAAAGTGTGCTGTACAGGGTGTCCTGTCATACATAAATTCATGAAATTATCTGTAAAAATCACAGATGTTGATTGTGGGTTTTTTTGTTCAAGTAATTTTCACCAGGTGCAGGGATTTGAGCACACTTACCTCAGTGGAAGGTTCTGGGTTGGAGTCTCAGGTTCAGGGGTTTCTTTGTAGGGTTCGAATGGTCTCCCTGTGCTTGCATGTGTTTCTGATAGGTACTCTTGTTTCCTCCCACAGCAGAAAGGCCTGCACATTAAACTGATTGGTTCCAAATTGCCTGCAAGTTTGTGTGTTGGCTCTGTACTGGCCCCGTAAGTAGTTCAGGGTGTACCCCACCTTCGCCAGTGTCAACTGTGATCAGCTGGAGCCTCTCTGTGACTCTAATCGTATGATTAAGCAATTCAGCAAATAAGTGAGTACAGGTATTTGAATGTTTATAGGGATAAGCATCACACAATTTTATATGCAGTACTGTACTGTATTTGTGTTATAATGCATTTAATTAGTGCATTTTTGAAAGTAAACATGATCGATAAATATTTTTTAATTTTACAGATCAAAGAAGAAAAACATGTATCATCATCGTCATCTTCCGCTTAATCCGGGGCCTTGGTCGCGGGGGCAGAGCCGAAGCAAAGCGGTCGAGACATCCCTCTCCCCAGCCACTTCCTCCAGCTCTTCCGGGGGGACACCAAGGCGGTCCCAAACAAGTCGAGCGACATAGTCCCTCCAGTGTGTTCTAGGTCGACCCCGGGGTCTCTCCCTGGTTGGACATGCCTGTAGCATCACACCAGGGAGGCGTTCGGGAGGCATTCTGACCAGATGCCCGAGCCACCTCAACTGGTCCCTTTCAATGCGGAGGAGCAGCGGATCTACTCCGAGTTCTCCCCGGATGGTAGATGGTCACCTTATCTCAAAGGGAAAACCCCGCCACCCGGCGAAGGAAGCTCAATTCAGCCGCTTGTATCCGCGATCTTGTTCTTTTGGGTCACTACCCAAAGCTCGTGACCATAGGTGAGGGTTGGAACGTAGATCGACTGGTAAATTGAGAGCCTTGCTTTGCAGCTCAGCTCCTTCTTCACCACGACGGACCGGTACAGGCTCCGTTAAACAGCACTGGCTGCAGCGATACGTCTGTCGATCTCCCGCTCCATCCTTCCCTCACTCGTGAACAAGACCCCAAGATACTTAAACTCCTCCACTTGGGGCAGGACCTCATGTAATAACATGAGAAACATGTAGTAAATTGGTAACTAGAAGTGAACCGAAGGGAGTTGACCCATATAAGGACCTCACTAACTTGATCAGACGCGAATGGAATTCAGTCTGTTCTCAAAATAAAGGAGAACGACGTTTTGTGATTTTCGAAAAGTTTGCATAATTGATTCATTTTTAAATTCTGTGTAGACATTTGAAAGCCAACACCTGGTCATATCAGATAAACAAACAAATGCATTCTCGGGTGGTGCAGCCATGGCCTAATGGATAGAGAAACCGTTTTGGGACTGAAAGGTCATTGGTTCGATTCCTGAACCAGCAGGAAAAATGTGTGGTGGTGGTGGTGGTGGTGGGGGAGTGAGCTGCACCTTTCCTTCCTCCAAATTCATGGCTGAAGTGCCCTTGAGCAAGGCACCTACCCCCAGACTGCTCTCTGGCACCCCAGTATCTGGCAGCCTGCCACCCTCAAAGTGTGTTCGCTCACTTTTGATGGATTAAATGCAGAAGTCCGGTGTTTCCCTTGCAGGATTAATCCTGCCGCAAAAAAATTTATACAATTTTTAGAAAATTGTGTACAGATACCGTATAGCTATGCAACAAGCATCTTCTTCTTCTTCTTCTTCTTTTCCTTTCGGCTGTTCCCTTCAGGGGTCGCCACAGCAAACCATCCGCCTCCATCTCACCCCGTCCTCTGCATCTTCTCTTACTCCAATGACCTTCATGTCTTCCTTCACCACATCCATAAATCTCTTCTTTGGTCTTCCTCTAGGCCTTCTGCCTGGTAGTTCCAACCTCAGTATCCTACTACCAATATACTCACTATCCCTCCTCTGTACATGTCCAAACCATCTCAATCTAGCCTCTCTGACTTTGTCTCCAAAACATCTTACATGGGCTGTCCCTCTGATGTACTCATTTCTATCAGGCCTATTGCTGGATGAGCTAATAAGTAAAAAACAAAACAAAAAAAAAAAAACATGCACACACACACACAACACATGGACAACATTTGTTGAACATAATTTACTAATATCAACAATTATAGTGATATACTAAACAGACTATAGACATATTCACAGTTCTTGTTCATGATACCCTTTTCTGTCAACATGACAGCACATTAGTTTACAGTTGTCCATCATTCTTCAGCAACTCCTCTACAATTCACCACCCGAGTGCAATATTTTTTGTGGTCTATAAAACGACAGCGTCTTTTCGCTGTAACTCTCACCTTATTATACGTAATGCGGTGCTTACAACATTCTGGGAGCCTGAAGTAAGGACTTTTAAAAAAAAAAACAAAGATCAACCATTGCAGCAAAAGCTATTTTACCATGCATGTGCCTTGTTAATTCTTGTAACACAACATAGCTTTCTTCGCCATATTCATCTTCCAAAAGTCGCGGGCTGCATGAATGCTTCAGGTTTAGTCATCTGGATCATAAAAGGCATGATTAAAAATCAGTGCGTTATCAAACATTTCGGTTGCTGGTAGTTAGTAGTGTGCAACGATTAGTAGGACCATGTGTTGTCGGAGCAATACATTTTGATATTCTGAACCGAGTCTTAGATCCCAGTCACACTGGCTGACAGCCTGCTCTCATTCTCCAATAGCTTCTGTTCCTCTGATGTCACTTCTTGTGAGGCGGTGTCTTCTTTGTCCATGTTCCTTAATCCTACCGAAATGCTTTCTGTTCCTTCTGTCAAACTGCTGGTACTAACCTCAATAATAACAATACCTTCTCCTCCTTCTAACTGGAATATGCTCCCCATCTGTCCTGGTCCTGGTCCAGTGACGCCTGCAGGATTAGTAAAACTGGCCTCCGTTTCGGAGCCACTACCCCCACCTTCTATTAGTGCGATCATCTGCACACTTTCGCCACTGCCCGTGTCTGCATTTATTTTGGCCTCACTACCTAATTTGAACACAACCTCCTGTCCACCAAGAGGCATTAGGGATTGGGCAGGATGGCAAGACAGACCCAAATCTTCACTTGGGCCCTCGGGAAAGCCAGCATTTGGTGGGACATCTTCATCACTTGGAGGGTCAGGTTGGAAATGAAGAACAAACGCTTTCTCTTCGACTCCGACATCATCTTCAAATCCTTCCATTCTTTCTCCTTCCCTCGCTCCACTCCAATCTCGAAGCAAGTTAAGAGACACCATCCCAGTCTTCTCCTTTCCTTCATCTCCCTCGATCTCTTCCTCTGATTGAAATCTGAGAACATATGACTTCTTTCCACCCTCTTCACATCCTTCTGCACCCTGTTCACTTTCTCCTTCAAAATGTAACACATATGACCGTTCTCCTTCCACGCCCTCATTCATTTCCACGTTCACCTCCATCCCATCTCCTTGTTCTCTCTCCTCAGTCTCCTTCTTAAAACACAGAACAAAGCGCTCCTCTGGTAGCGACTCTGGAAGTTTCTCCACTTCCTCCGCAGATAAAGCATTTTTGTGGTTATCTGTCAAAATACAGTGGCTGTCCGTTGACGGTGTCGTTGAGGTTACTGCGGACACAGTGACAATCGCAGGGGACGTGGGAGTATCACACACAGAATCTGAACTGTGGCTCAGTGGTGGATCAATTGATGGAACATTATGTTGCTGGGGTAAGGTTCCTTGAGACGTAACTGCGACAGTAGTTGTGGTTGTTAAAATAGTGGAAGGAACTAACCCTTGAGTTGCGGAGACTGAGGCTGTCTGCCCCAAGGACCCAGATTTCTGTGTTTTATTTTTGCGTCCACGCCTCACTCTAGGGCTCCTGGTGTGGCTGAGGGATCCTAAAATAGGTCTAGAAATGGCTGTTGTGTTTTGGGGTTTGATGAGGGGAGCATTGTTGTTGGTAAAAATAAACCTCTGCTGGGGCTGGAGCGGCTGAATCTGTGATATCTGGGTTTGGGCTGGAGCTAAAGTAGCCATCTGTGGTAGTGCTGGTATAGTTTGAACCAAGGGGAGGGGCTGTGGAGCTGAGGGAGCTGGAAGGGTGTTCATATTGGATGTTGTTGGCACAAGAATTAGACTCGGCTGGCTCCCATTGGTAGACTGGCACTGTAGTAGCAGAAAGTTCTGGGATGGCGGTTGTGGTGGTGGAGGGGGAGGAGGGGCTGGGACAGGCTGTGTGGGTGTTGGATTGGACAGCGGGATCAGCTGTAATCCTGTGGGTGTTTGGATCATGAAATAATTTTGTGACGTGTTTGGAGGAATGTCCAAATTGGATGGTGAGAGAATGAGTGTGGAATTCCCTTCATTAGAAAACAGAGAACTGAGCCCTCCTGCTGAATTCATATTTAGACTCAGAGTAGTGGATGAAATCTCTGAAGTCCCACTGCTGTTTTTCGTGGTTTTCCCTGCTTCTTTTGTGAACGTTGCTCCACCATCGCTGGTATGGGTCCGCAGGTGCCTCTGCAGGTAAGAGTGCATGACAAACTCCTTGCCGCAGCGCTGACACTTGTAGTCTTTGCGTGAGGAGTGTGTACGTAGGTGAAGCTGGAGATTGGAGGAGTGGGTGAAACTCTTGTGACACTGCGCACATTGAAAAGGCCTCTCGCCCGAGTGTGTGCGTTCGTGTTGCTTCAGGTTAGAGGTTTGCGAAAACGCCTTGCCGCACACAGAGCAGACATGTGGTCGCAGGCCCGAGTGCAACTGACTATGCCGTCGCAGACAGCTCGTGTTCTTGAATGATTTGCCACACTCCTGGCATACATAAGGCCGCTCACCAGTGTGCTGCCGCAAGTGGTACTGGTAATGCGAACTCCATTTGAACGTCAAAGGACAATAGGGACACTGGAAGGCCCGCACTCCGGTGTGCACCTGCACACAATAGAAAAAAACACTGAAAGCTCGTATCGGCATTTAAAATAAGAAGTAAACAGGATTTGGCAGACACTCTTATCCAGAGTGACTTACAGTTATAATTTTTATACAACCGAGCATTGGAGAGTTAAGGGCCTTGCTCAAGGGCCCGACAGTGCTGAACCGCTGTCCTACGGATCAGTAACCCATCGCCTTAACCCCTATGCTACCACTACCCAGTATTCATTTAATATATTTTTAAAAGTAGACAGTCATGTTAGTATGCCGCTAGAACGCCAATTTGCATATGCTCTATGAGGTTGGCATGCTGTACCACAAGCAATGTTTATGGTAAAAACCTACTTTTAAGTTTCAAGAACTAGTTTTTTTCTCTTTTTTTTCTTTAACCAGATGTAACTTTATCGACTTTTTATGATGAATTATGGAGTTTTTAAAGTTGGCAGCCACTCCGTTACTAGTTTTGTCTGGAAGAACGGGCAGATGAGGTACAAAGATATCATTGACGGATGTCTGCTGTATTGAGGTGGCATTTAATGTTTTCAATATTTAATGATATTTTAGTCCTTCATCTCTATGCTTACAAGAGAATAAATATTTCGGAAAAAAAAAAAAAAAATAGTACAATTTACCTCAAAGCCCTGAGCTATAAAACTAACTGACCAAGATGGAAGTCTGAGCCATCTCCCACAGGGTGTAGCCTATCTCGCTTATATAATATCTATGAGGAGGAATACATGTGCCTTATTGTGCATTATTCACTCAACTTATCCAATCACACTGATGCTATAATTAATGCTATAAAAAATCCCATCAAGATATTGTCAGAACATCATTTCTAAATTAAAAGACTGCGTGAGACTCAAGAAAAAAAGTTCAAATATTCTAATCTTAATGTGCTATCCAACTTTGTGAGTGTAATCATATGACCTAAGGAGCGTGCCAGCAAGTTTACCCTTTGATGTATGGACAGCAGTGAAGACCTCTTAAAGCTTTTTCCACACTCCGTGCAGCGGTATGGTCTTTCTCCGGTATGATCTCTCATGTGGTAGCGCAGACCCGATGAACCCTTAAAGGATTTCCCACATTGTAGGCACCGATATGGCCTCTCTGTTACGGGAAAGAGGCAAACTGTGAGAGCTTTTAGACACGATATGACCCTTAGAGGAGAAAAACTTGCAGACCCAACAGTTATCTATTGGTATGTCATAACCTATATAGAATGAACCTTCCAATTTTTATGAACGTTACAGCGAATTTTCTGTGAGCAAATATCACAAGTCACATCATAGCAGTTACTAGTTTCAAAAATCCTTTTCCGAGATTAAGATTTTCACAAGTCAGCTGAAGAATAAATCCACTCATATTTTGAGAAGTCAGTAACACTCACCGTTATTTGGAACTACACCCTTGTTCCCACCTCCTCTTCTTCCTGCCTTCCCTGATGGCCTATTGACTGGTTTCACGGTTTGCTTCTCTCCCTCTTCTGTGACAGCAATGAGGCTGACATGAATCTCCCTTTCTCCCTTCAACTCATCCCCCCCTCTCTTGGCAGATGATGAGGAGGACAGGGGCAGTGAGAGTGACAGCGAGGGTGGGCAGACAATCTCCGCCTCTGCCTCTGCAAGCAGTCTCTGCTCCTCAGTGTGTGAAAGCTGGTGGTTGAGAAGTGATGACAGCAGAGGGAAGGAGCGGTCACACACTGAGCAGCTGAACTGCGATCTGGACTGGGACAGCGCCAGAGGGTGCACCTGGTTAAAGGACAATCCAGAGAAAATTTGACATTAACAGTTACTGGGAATAGCAACCATATTCTTTGTAATTCTTGTAGTCTTTTTCCAATTATAGGACCCTAATACTGTACAATTCTGCCTTTCAGACTGAACCAGGATAGAAACTCATAATGTCAGAGTATCACTTACCTGTGCTATGTGTCTGCTCATCGAGCTGGTATTCTTGAAGCTTTTACCACAGTGGGCACACTCTGACAATGTAGCCCCTGTGGTGTCCACAATGGATGTGGTGTCATCGGAGGGCAGCTGGGCCACCGAGCTGGTGAAGCTCTGAAGCAAATCATACTGAACTTGACCAGATCCACCACCAATATCACCTAACCCAAGCAGTTCCGTTCCCTGTCCACTCTCTGACACTGTTGTCGTTTCCACCACCTCCTCAAAGTCTGCCAACAAAGGGGCCATCCCAACCAATGAAACCCTACCTCCCTGAGTCTCTATTCCATCACCTCTGGTGTCTTCGACCACATTACCTGCCCCCAAGCTGTGCAGATGCAAGGCCTGATGTTCTTCCAGGTGTGTTTGGGTTCCAAACGTCTCAGTGCAGCTGCCGCAGCTGTACAACAGCACATTAGCACCAGTTTCTGTTGATTCCTCCATGCTCACCTGTACATGCTCTGACCCTGTGGCTGTCAGGACATTCTGACTGCCTTCAGCTGAGGATGGTGTACATGCAGAGGGCACATGGTGAGATAGGAAGACCTGACTAGTTCCTTCCTGCTGTCCACCCACAAGGCCCACCATGTCCGATATTGTCATTTCAACCGCCTTCAAATCTTCGGATGTCGTCCCTTCAAGTACCACCTCCACATTTGTCTGTGACCCTACCTTTCCTGTCTTCCCCCTACCCTGAGACTTGACTTCTATGTGGGAGTTACGATGAAGTGCAAGGTTGGAGGAGTGTGTGAAGCTGCGACCACAATCACCACATATGTAGGGTCTCTCGCCCGTATGTATGCGCATATGTTGCCTAAGGTTGGTTGACTGGCTGAAAGCCTTATTGCACACCACACAGACGTAAGGCTTGACACCTAAATGGACGTTCTTGTGCCTACGAAGGCTGCTGGAGTTTTTAAAGGCTTTGGGACATCTGTCACATGGATAAGGGCACTCTCCTGTGTGTTGACGAAGGTGATATTGGTAGTGAGAACTCCACTTGAAAGTGAGAGGGCAGTAGGGGCACTGAAAGGTACGCAAACCTGTATGCACACTGCGATGAACCTAAATTTGTAAACAAAAATAAACACTGAATTCAGTTGCAGTGGAAAATATGCCTTCTCCTCCTCTACTTATTAAATCCTAATAACAAAGTAACAGTTAAATTATACATTGTTATTATTCAAAGTCTCTGTTTACACTCGTTTTTAAAATTCATCTTGGGCAAGTGAGTCATAAACAGACCACAATAAATAGAAGTGGTGTAAACAATCACCAACAATCATTATGGCCTCATCCAGTCCAACCATTTTCCAAGGTGTTCGGGGACAAAATTTGACCACATATCTATTGTAATATCTCCACATGCATCCCTGACAAGGATGTAGCGGGGACACCGCTGTAAATCATGGTTGTTTAGGTGATAGCATGCCTCCTGCAAGTTGCAAAACAGGCCCATGCCCATACCCATGGGGGCAGCCAGCCATAGCCTAAAGGTTAGAGAGGTGGCTTTGGGACTGACTGGTTCGATTCCTGAACCAGGACAAAATGTGTGGCAATGGGGGAGTGAGCTGCACCTTCCCTTCCTCCACATTAGTGGCTGACGTGCACTTGAGTAAAGCACCTCACCCCAAATACTCGCTGGGCACCCCAATGTGTGTTGAAGCCCACTGCTCCGAGTTGTGTGTGTGTTCACTTTTGATTTGTTAAAAATACAGAGAAAATAATTTCCCTTACAGGATTAACACAGTACTGTATCTCAAAATCAAATAATAAAAATGAAATAAAATCATACCCATGTATTAGTTCTTGTAAAGCATTAGCTTTGTGTTAGCTAACCAGTTTAAAAAAAAAAAAAAAAAAGTTTGTAAACAAAGACTTCAGTCAATTATGTACATGGAGCCTTTTGAACTTCCGGTGGAAGTGACAGCATCTATGATTAGTTGATCATTTGAGTCACTTGACACTAGTGTAAACAGCACAGTGTGTCTTGGCTGTCAAATGTAAACATGGCCAGTATGCATCTATTCATGTGCATATGATAGGTCTTCTTCTTCTGCCTCCATCTCACCCTATCCTTTGCATCTTCTTCTCTTACACCAACGACCTTCATGTCCTCCTTCACCACATCCATGAATCGTCTCTTTGGTCTTCCTCTAGGCCTTCTGCCTGGTAGTTCCAGCCTCAGCATCCTATTACCAATATATTCACTATCCCCCCTCTGTACATGTCCAAACCATCTCAATCTAGCCTCTCTGACTTTGTCTCCAAAACATCTTACATGTGCTGTCCCTCTGATGTACTCATTCCTAATCCTATCCATCCTCGTTACTCCCAAAGAGAACCTCAACATTTTCATATTATAGGTCTGTTATGCTTATATTATGGAATCTTAGGCAAGATTGGCCTTGATACTGGCAGGTATTGCTCACCTGAAGAAGAGATGAGCGCTTAAATGCTTTACCACAGTCCTCACATTTATAAGGCTTTTCTCCTGAATGGGACCTACAATAAAATGCATTAAAAATCATCTTAGAAGTCTGATTCATTCTGTTGGACACCTAATTTTGTGAAGCTCATGTTTCACTCAGAGATGCACTAAAGCTACACATGATATCTACATAAACCTGAATCACATCACTGCATTATTCATACTCAGAAAGGAATCATTTAGTATCTTACCTTTGGTGATAGAGCAGAGCAGATGAGCCTTTGAATGCCTTGGGGCAGAGGTTACAGCGATATGGCCTCTCGTTGTTATGGCTACGCTGATGATGTGCTAACCTGGAAGACCACTTAAAACTCTTCCCACAATCCAAACACTGAAAGGGGTGTTCAGGATTTTGGGACCCCATTGTCCCTGGAGAGGTTAATGACGTCACCATCTCAACTCCTGTAAGCATGACAGTTTCTGTCTCTTTCGCTAACTGTCCACCTTTCTCACCATTGCCACCCTCTTCATCCACTGGTGGAATAAGAGATGATAAAGGAGAGAGGGATGAGGGTGTCTGGGTGGGAAGAAGCTCTGTTTGGACTACAAGGGTAGCAACAGAGTTGGCCATTGCACCCTACAAACAGAGGAAGATGCTCTGGGTTGTAGGGCAGATCGCTAGTCTTGTGGCCTGTTTCTGGCAGCCATTATGTTTGTTTCGTGGAGTGCTGTTGCTGTGTATCCAAGCTGAAATGAGTACTCTATCTTCTTCACATCTTCAGTTGACAGACGTTTCTAAATAAACATAATACTATTTACATAATCACAGAATAGTTATCATTCTTAATTATTTTACAACCACAAAGACACATTCTGCTTCTTGGTTACTTGACCTAAACAGGCTTTCACTAGATGAATAAATACCTAATGCCAAGTCTGTTATAGCTTTTTATGATATTAATGTTATCAAGTCAGTACAAAAAATGAAACATTCTGGATTTCCAAGAAAAAAAGAAGCAACTGTGACAGTCAAAATCTACAGCAGGTACGTTGTTCTGGGAGTTCAAGGGAACTAATCGGCCAAACTCTTGGAGAGAGGGATGGCATAGACTCATTTCCCTATCACTCACAGCGATCCCAGCCAATCATGGGTGTTTGTAAGCTCATTCTTCTAAAGAAGCAGCTAGCACTGTCCTTCCAAGTGTGTTAGGCCACCCCCAAATACACATACAATTCAGTTCAAAAAGAGGCGGGTGGCTAGCACTGCATGTCATGGAGGGGGCAGGTGCATGATTTCACCCCTACGTGGTCGTGTGAGAGAGAAGGCAATACCTGATGGGTGGAAAATGGATGTGACTTAATTAGGGCCAAAGATTAAAAAAAAAAAAAAAAAAAAAAGAAGAAGAAGAAGAGGAGATGTTGATGGTTCTAAAACATGCTGAGGAAAACTTACAGCTATGTTATATGAAACTGCACAAAATATATTTTAGACTACTTGTTACACAAGTATATAAAGGCATTCGGTATCAAACTCTCCTATGGGCAGTAGTGGTCTGGTAGTATAGGGCGCTGGATCGCTGATCCTAAGGTTGGGAGTTCGAGTCCCACTCTCCACAAGGTTGTCACTGTCCCCCCAGTGCTGCTAACTGGGTTATGAAAGGCCGACTATGTTTCTCACTGTCTATGGTGAGAGACATGTAAAAGAACCATTGCTGACTTTCGTAAAGAGTAGCTCCAAAGCCGTCAGCGTTTTTTCTGTCCCTTGCTAAAGGGTTGTGTCAGGAAGGGCATCTGACGTAAAAACCTATGCCAAACCAAACGTGCGAATCATTCGCTGTGGCGACTCCTGTAAAAAGGAAAAAAGCAGAAAGGAAATTTCATCTCTCGGTATCAAACTCCTTGTTGGTGGTGATGCTGTAAACACTATCACATGAAACTCGAAAGACTTGTTCTTTGGACAATAACTAGAATTCCATTTATGTGCATTTTCAAACTAGAAACAGAATTATGATGTGTGTGTGCGCGCACACACACACACACACACACACACACACACACACACACATATATATATATACATATGCCCGAGAAGGAGACATGGGTCCGCCCTTCCATGGACCCACCACCTGTGGGAGGGATCATAGGGGTCGGGTGCAATGTCAGTTGTGTGGCAGCCGAAGGCATAGGTTCTGTCTGACCGATCCTTGGTTACTGACTCTTGGGACATGGAATGTCACCGCTCTGGCGGGGAAAGAGCCTGAGCTGGTGCGTGAGGTGGAGAGATACCAACTAGATATAGTCGGACTCACCTCAACACATAGCTTGCGCTCTGGAACCTCCCAGCTTGAGAGGGGCTGGACCTTATTCCATTCTTGAGTTGCTCATGGGGAGAGGTAGCAAGCTGGTTTGGGCATCCTCCTTGCCCCCCGTCTCGGTGCCCAAACGTTGGGGTTCTCCCCAGTCGATGAAAGGGTAACCCTAACCCTAACCCTCTGCCTTTGGGTGGGGGGATGGGTCCTGACTGTTATTTGTGCTTATGCACCAAATGACAGTTCAGTGTACTCACCCTTTTTGGAGTCTTTAGGGGGTGTGTTGGAGAACACTCCCCCGGGAGACTCACTTGTTGTCTTGGGAGACTTCAAAGCCCATGTGGGCAACGATAGTGTGACCTGAAAGGGTGTAATTGGTAGGTACGGCCTCTCCAGTCTGAATGCGAATAGTGTTTCGTTGTTGGACTTCTGTGCTCGTCACAGTTTGTCTATCACAAACACCATGTTCGAACATAAGGGTGCCCATAAGTGCACTTGGCACTTGACCCTAGGTCGCAATTCGATGATCGACTTTGTATTCGTGTCACCGGATTTGCGGCCGTATGTTCTGGACACTCGAATGAAGAGGGGAGCTGAGCTGTCAACCGATCACCACCTGGTGGTGAGCAGGCTTTGATGGCAGGGGAGGCTGCCTTACAGACCTGGGCAGGCCCAAGCGTGCAATTAGGGTCTGCTGGGAACGTTTGGCGGAGTCTCCTGTCCGAAAGACCTTTAACTCCCACCTCCGGCAGAGCTACAACCACATCCCAGAGGAGGCGGGTGACATGGAATCCGAATGGGCCATGTTTTGAGCCTCCATTGCTGAGGCGGCAGCCCATAGCCGTGGCCGGAAGGTCATCGATGCTTGTTGTGGCGGTAACCCCCGAACCCGTTGGTGGACACCTGTGTTGATGGGGGCTGTCCAGCTGAAAATAGAGGCCTATCGGGTCTTATTGGCCTTTGGGACTCCCGATGCAGTAGACGGATACCGGCAGGCCAAACATGCTGCAGCCGAAGCTGTCGCAGATGCAAAATCTCGGGTGTGGGAGGAGTGAATATCGATAAGAGGGAAAAGCAGTTCTCCGCAAACACTGTTTACAATGCAGGTGGGGAGCTGCTCACCTCGACTGGGGATGTTGTGGGGAGGTGGAAGGAATACTTTGAGGACCTCCTCAATCCCACTAACATGCCCTCCATGGAGGAGGAAGACCCTGGGGGTTTGAGCGGGGGTCTGCCCATCACTGGAGTGGAGGTCACTAAGGTAGTCAAAAAGCTCCTTGGTGGTCCAAGGTTGATCCGGGGTTGGATGAGATCCGCACTGAATATTTCAGGGATCTGGATGCTGTCGGACTGTCTTGGTTGACATGTCTGTGCAATATTGCGTGGTCATCGGGAGCTGTACCTCTGGATTGGGAAACCGGGGTTGTCGTCCCCCTTTTTAAAAAGGGGGACCGAAGGGTGTGTTCCGATTATCAGGGAATCACACTCCTCAGCCTACCTGGTCTATGCAGGGGTAATGGAGAGGAGGATCCGACCGATATTCGAACCTCGGATTCAGGATGAACAATGTGGTTTTCGTCCTTATCATAGCACTCTTGACCAACTCTATACTCTCCACAGGATCTTGGAGGGGGCATGGGAGTTTGCCCAATCTGTCCACATGTGTTTTGTGGATTTGGAGAAGGCTTTTGACCATGTCCCTTGAACTATCTTGTGGAGCATGCTCCAGGCATACGGCGTGATCCGGGAGTACGGCGTTCCTGACCCGTGGCTATGGGCCATTCGTTCGCTGTATGACCGGAGCCAGAGTTTGGTCCGTATTGATAACAATAGGTCAAATTCATTTCCGGTGAGGGTTGGAGTCTGCCAAGGCTGTCCTTTATCACCGATTCTGTTCATAATTTTTATGGACAGAATTTCTAGGCGCAGCTGAGGGGTTCTGGTTTGGGGGCCATCAGATCTCATCTCTGCTTTTTGAGGATGATGTTGTCCTTTTGGCTTCATCAAGCCAGGACCTCCAGCTCTCGTTGGAGCGACTCGCAGTCGAGTGAGTGGAGGCCGGGATGAAAGTCAGCACCTCCAAGTCCGAGGCCATGGTTCTCAGTCGGACAAGGGGAGAATGCACTCTCCGGGTCAGGAATGAGGTCCTGCCCCAAGTGGAGGAGTTTAAGTATCTTGGGATCTTGTTCACGAGTGAGGGAAGGATAAAGCGGGAGATCGACAGACAGATTGCAGCAGCCTCTGCTGTTAAACGGAGCCTGTACCAGTCCATCGTGGTGAAAGAGGAGTTGAGCCGCAAGGCAAAGCTCTCAATTTACCAGTCGATCTACGTTCCAACCCTCACCTATGGTCACAAGCTTTGGGTAGTGACCGATAGCACAAGGTCGCGGATACAAGTGGCTAAAATCAGCTTTCTTCGCCAGGTGGCGGGGCTCTCCCTTAGAGATAAGCTGAGAAGCTCTACCATCCGGGGAGAGCTCGGAGTAGATCCGCTGCTCCTCCACATTGAGAGGGGCCAGTTGAGGTGGCTCAGGCATCTGGTTAGAATGCCTCATGAACGCCTCCCTGGTGTGGTGTTTCGGGCATGTCCAACCGGGAAGAGACACCCGGGTCGACCTAGAACACACTGGAAGGACTATGTCTAAAACAACCATTGCTGACTTTCGCAAAAGAGTAGGCTGCATAGCCATCAGCGTGTTTCTGTCCCTTGCTAAAGGGTTGTGTCAGGAAGGGCATCCAACGTAAAAACCTATGCCAAATCAAACATGCGATGATTTGCTGTGGCAACAATTGAAAAAGGGAACAGCCGAAAGGAAAAAAAGAAGATATATTATATATACATAGATATAAATATATGCAAAGATACACACACACACACACTATGTATTCAACGTAATAAGTGCCCTGCTCCAATAACTGACCCCCCCCCCAGTGCTTTTTATCTTACTTCTAAACACCGCCCATGTGTACGGACAGCAAAATCGTAGATCAAACTTACCAATTTTATTCGATCAGTCTCTGTAACCATAAAATGAGGCGTTCACTGCCTGTAAAAGTGAGTTTACACGGTATTTTAAGACCCTCTGTCACTGGGGAATGTCTATAATGTTCATCAGTAACAACACATTTGATTGTTCTGCCATGCTTTAAAAAACAGGAAAATATTTTGCTGTGTTCTCTTGGTAAATGTCCAACAACCGATGAACCATTAGAAACTGCTACAGCAAAAGTATCGGATGCTCTGAATGAATGGAGCGATGAGCCAGATATGGACTTATCAGAAAGTCATGAGTATTTTTCACCCGATTCTCCTGCTCACTAACTTCATACATTTAAAGACTCCTGGCCATGTGTTTTGTTTATGTTTGTGTTGATTGTTTCAATGTTCCATGCACTAAAGTTGACATTCATGTTTATTGGCTCGATTTTACTTCCAGAAGAACGTTGAAAGGAACAGCAGTGGGAGTTAAAAGTGAGGGGTCTTTTTTTCTAATTTATGCTGTTTTCTGTTTATTTTCAGTTTTCATGTAAGTAGTTTGGTTGGTACCACAAAATGAATAATGCATATACAGTACCAGTAAAACTCTTTTATTGTTCTGTTATTATTCATGTTTTCCACCTCCATGGTAATAAGCACTTACTGTTTCACTCCACTAGTAAACATTTTAATCAGCGCCCACCCACTCCAATTTTTTAAGCACCCTGGGCGCTTATCACGTCGTGGTGTACAGTATATATATATATATATATATATATATATATATATATAAATAAATGTATATACAGTATATACATGCACATACACACAAAGACACACACTACACAGTGATGGCCTACCAACTTGTCCAGGATGCACTCTCCTCTCACTCAGAGTCAGCTGAGATAGGCCCCAGCCTACCCACAGCCCTAATTAGGATGTAGCAGTTCAGAAAAAGAATGAATGTAGTTCAGCCACAGAATTTAAAACTAAACAAATACTGACTTACTGTTTACAGTATTTTTAAGTTCGTTTGGAAGGGGAGAAACTTTTAATTTCATTATTATTAAAGACCCCTTTGCATTACATGTTTGTACCCTCTCTATAACTCTATGTAAACAAATAAAATTGTTCTAAATAATTTGGAGAATAACTGATCATTTCCCCTTTAAACTCCACCCCTTCTCCTCCCCCGCCTCCTCCCTCTTCTCCTCCCCTCCTCCTCCTCCTCCTCTGCCACCCCGTCCCTCCCTCCTGTTCTGTATCTGTGTCCTGCTGCGTTGTCTCGGGGAAATTTTAAACCTCAAGATTAAGACTACTCAAATCAAATCACACACTCTCACATATAATGCTGTACACATAAACAATTCAATTCCCTCTTACCGATGAGTGCATGTATTTGTTCAGTCACGAGCCGGCCTTCCCGCATCCTCTCAGTCCATCTTGGTTTTTCTCTCGTCGCAGTATTTACCGATAATTTCAATACATTTGCGCTGCATACGTCACGTGATTGTAATTATTATTTTTTACGAAACAGTTGTACTTAAATGAGGCTCGAGTCCGCAGTGATAGTCCATACAACCTTAACAATAATGTCGAGCACAAACTAACCAGCAGTCACTCGCTTGCTTCCGGCTCGCAGCAACGACGAACTCTATTGGTCGGCTGTTCCTTCGAACCTGAGCATCCTATTGGTCCACCAGACCAACGCGGATACATTGATACATAATTTCTTCATCGAGACATTTAAGAGATATTGAGCTTTAATAATGCTGGTCTCGGGCCGTGTTTGGGTACTGTCCGCATTTCACAGCAGACGGATTAGTGCACAAAGGAAGCAGTGAGTATCAGTGTGTGTGTGTGTGTGTGTGTGTGCGCGCGCGCGCCATTGCTTCTGGGAAATGTAGTTTATGCAAAATGGAGGCGAGGCCTAAAGGCATCCATGGTTCCCATCCATGATCCAGGGCGACCTCATGTCCAGCACGGTCTCATATTTGTTTCATTTTACATCAAGAACGGCAGGTAGTTATGTCAGGTGTGTTAAATTGTCCCTTTCACTCATTCACTCACTTCTTCTTCTTCTTCTTTTCGGCTGCTCCCTTCAGGGGTCGCCACAGCAAATCATCCGCCTCCACCTCACCCTGTCCTCCGCATCTTCTTTTAGTGAACTGCTTAATCCTATTCAGGTTGTGAGGCCATCTCAGCCAACACCGAGATCACCCTGAACGGCTCCTCAGTCCATCACAGGACCAGTATACACACACACACACACAAAACCACTCACACCTAGGGACAATTAAAAACAGTCCGTTATCCTAATGTGGGACAAAAGACTGGAAAGCTCTGACATTTCATACTTGCTGCAATGACAAAACTTGTCACATGATCCAAATGATCTGTGTAACCCTTAGAGCCATTTACACCTGTTGTGGGTAGGGTGGAGCCTATCTCAGCCATCACTGGGAAAAGTTGGGGTACACCCTGAACAGCTTGCCAGACCATTGTAGGCCCAACATACAACTATGCACACTCACACCTCAGGCAATTTGGAACATCCATTTCCTCGAGTGTGTATGTCTCTGGATCGTGGGAATAAATCCACAGAGAGAGCATGCAAACTCCACCCAAAAACACCCAAGCCTGCTGGAACCCAGTACTATCTTGCTGTGAATTTGTACTAACCTCTATGCCACCATTCCACCCAGCCCATTCACTAACTAGGTACGTATACAGTGGGGCCAATAAGTATTGGGCAACGTAAAAATGTGCAAGTTCACCCATTTAAAAAGATAAGAGAGGTTTGTAATTTTCATCATAGGTACACAGCAAGCTTGAGAGACAGAATTAAAAAAAAATCCAGAAAATCACATTGGATGATTTTTAAACAATTTATTTGTGAAAATGGGAGGTCAATAAGTATTGGGCAGCCAGCAAAAATTACTTTTAATACTTTTTAATGTAGCCTTGGTTGGCAATGACAGAGGTCAAACGGTTCCTGTAGTTCTTGACCAGGTCTACACACACTATAGTTGGTATTTTGGTCCACTCCTCTGCACAGATCTTCTCTTGGGCTGTGATGTTTGAAGCCTGTTGCTTGGCAACTCGAAGTTTTAACTCCCTCCACAGGTTTTCGATTGGGTTGAGGTCTGGAGACTGGCTAGGCCACTCCAGAACCTTGATATGCTTTTTACGGAGCCACTCCTTGGTTTTCTTGGCTGTGTGCTTTGGATTGTTATCATGCTGGAAGACCCAGCCATGTTTCATCTTTAATGCTCTGACCGAGGAAAGGAGGTTTTTACCCAAAATGTCACAATACATGGCCCCATTCATGTTGCCATTGATACGATGCAGTTTTCCTGTCCCTTTTGCACAAAAGCATCCCCAAAGCATGATGTGTCCACCCCCATGCTTCACAGTAGGTATGGTGTTCTTGGGATGCAACTCAGCATTCTTCTTCCTCCTCCAAACACGGCGAGTGCTGTTTAAACCAAAAAGTTCAATTTTGGTCTCATCTGACCACATCACATTCTCCCAATCCTCCTCAGGATCGTCCAGATGGTCTTTAGCATATTTCAGACGGACCTTTACATGTTTTTTGTTTAGTAGGGGAACCTTTCGGGCAATGCAGGATTTCTTCTCATGACAACGTAGTGTGTTAGTTATTGTCATCTTTGTGACGGTGGTTCCTGCCGTCGTCGACCAGTTCCTGCCGTGTAGTTCTGGGCTGATTACTCACTGTTCTCAGGATCCTTTGAACCCCACGAGGTGAGATCTTACATGGAGCTCCACTTCTAGGGAGGCTGTCAGTGATGTTATACTTCTTCCATTTTCTAATAATGTTCCCAACTGTTGATCTTTTCTCACAAAGTTGTTTACCAATTGCAGTTTGCTCATCCCAGCTTTGTGCAGTTGTACAATTTTATCTCTGGTGTCTTTGGGAAGCTCTCTGGTCTTGGTCATGGTGAAGACTGCAGTCTGACAGTTTGACGGTGTGTGCAGGTTTGAAGGTGTCTCTTATGCATCTAATCAGTTCAAACAGGTGTCATTCATACTGTTCACGAGTGGGGACCAAAATAATGTTTGTTTTCTAGCTGCCCAATACTTATTGTCCTGTTGTAAGAAACATGAATTGCAGCGTTATCTTTTGGAAATAGAATGGAACCAGTTGTAATGTCCTTTCTGAAACCATTTGCTTACTACTGAACACAAGTGTCAATAACTCCTGCAGTGGTCGTACTGGTCTGTGTACTTGGCAGTCAACAGATTTTTGTTTTAAAATAAAATAAAAAATCTGAAGATAAGATGTTTCTTGACTACCCTTTAGAAAAAGAAAAAAAAATTGTTTTAATAATAAAAATTGTAAAACAAAACAAAAAAGTAGCCATCAGATTTTCTTTGACGAAGTACACAGAGCCACAACAATAGTGGTATCTTGGAAAACAAGAGTGCAGAGCACTTGATCTCAGACGTTCTAACTTTCTACAAATTGGTGTTGCACTGCTGAGCTATTACAAATGCACAAGATCATTCCTTTGGTCACATGTTCTTGTTTTCATTAATATTATTGTTATTGTGAACAGACACGAGAACCATCGTAACATATAAGACCGGTGGATAAGAGATACTAAAGCCCTTGAGCTAGGTTTTTTCTTCAGGAAAAATTTTGTATTTAGCCAAAATGAACTAAGGTAAGGTAAAGTCCTTCGGGCTTTTTACACCCAAGCCATAGCGGCTCATCAGGTCGGTGCTTATTCCCGTTTTCTGTAACACGAAGCGACCAGGAGTTCAACTCCACCTGGATGGGATGCTAGTCCATCTCAGGTTACCTTCTCAGTGCATTTTTACTGGTAGCCGTTTATACTGCTGGGTGAACAGAGGCACACTTGTGGTTGAGACCTTGCCCAGGGGTCTTAGCACAGTGAGGGTCTCACTGGGATTTGAACACACACCCTCCCGAACATGAGCGCAGCACCCTAATCACTACACCACCGGCCCCACCAAAATGAACTAATAATACAAGACAAACATATCGGATATTTAGTAGTGAATGTGCACCTTTAAAATCAGAGAAGACACTAAATTGTTCAGAAGAGACTACTCCGGACCAGGACCCTAACATTCATTATTTAACTAAAAACAGATAATCAATTAGCAATGTATTCGCTACTTATTAGAAAATAAACTGTAGTAATTTGCATATTAACTCCTTTATTGTATCTGAGACACTCTTGACACTTTTCTGTCAAACAGCAATGTCACTAACAGCATGTGAGGCAATGCAGTAGAACATTAAAATTTCAATAGCAATGATAAGGTCTGAGTATAAGTAGTATAAAAGTATAAAAATTACAGAAGGCTTGCTTCTCTTCAGTGAAAATAAATAACATGAAAACATAATAAATAGTATATCAAAATACTAAAAATAAAATAATAAAAAAAAAAAACAGAATAAATTTGATATTGCAATACAATTTCCAGAGCAAGGGGCCTTATATCATAGAAAAAGATAATATAATACACATTTGCACTGTACATAACAATTACATTCAGGATGATGTATGTACACCTGTACATTACAAAATAATCACCATATCACAATACATAGTATTTTAAGGCTTGGGTTGTTTCGTTCTTTTCTGTCATTGAGCATTGCGTGAGCAGTTTAGCCATCAAATCACATCCTCTTAATCAGAGGATCCAAAACACAAACCCAAATATACTGTGCAAAGAAGGAGCCAAAAAATGAGAAAAAAAGGCAGCAATGGTGTGGGTCAGTGCTTCCTGATAACCCCCCCCCCCCCCCATTTGCTAATTTATCATCATCATCATCATCATCTTACTAACAGACACTTTATAAACTCAGCGATATTGCTACATCTAGTGGCAAAACAATCTAACAATCATGAACTCATGCATCCCCAGAAAGAGACAAGAAGATTACAATTTGATAAATAGGAGGCATATCAACAGATTGTTGGAAGAATGGCTGACGAGGACGATGGAAAACAGGAAGACAGTACATTTTACTCTTACGCATAACTGATAAGGGAAAAGACTGGGTTATTTTCTCAAATAATCAAATAAATAATGACATCAAATAAATAACTAAATAACCAATAAATAAATAAATACATAAATAATGAATAGGATTAAGTTTTTAAAAAAATGAAAAGCATGAAAAGAAAGTGAAATATAAATGAAATTATGCAGATGATTAGAAGCAGGCTGTTGGCAGTGATGTGTCACTGGAGTCTAAACACTCACAGCTGTGACAGACAGGTGGAGTTCTAATGTTTGCACTGTGGCTGCAATGTGCCAATGACTACAGATCAGTGATGACTGCTGCCATTTGATCAGCTCACATATGCAACAGGCTGGTAGTTCGTAGAGGGACAGAGGACCTGCTGGACAGGATGCCATTTGTAGAAATGGTGGGTTGGGATCGGCCACGGAGTTGACCACAGCTCTCACGCCTGCATTTTGGACTTGAGGCTGAGGAAAGCACGTGCCGCCCAATCACAGAAAAGCCTGAACCTCTGAAGAAGCACCTGGGAAGACTGATTCATCTCCCACTGGGATGTGAGGTGTGTCGGCAGGGAGGGAAAAGATACAGTAATCCGCTGTGCGTCCACTTGCAACATCTGAAAACAGGTGTGGAGAAAGGGATGTCAAAAGAGACTAAATGCTATGGCGCCAACCCACAGCTGTGTTCTATTTATTTATTTAATTCCTACATGAAGCATGAGGTTGTAACTGATGTTTCAGGGTACAGTACTCGGAGATATGCAGGTGTATCGCAGCTCGTGTGTTTTGGTTACCTGGCGCTGGAGCAGACTGATAAGACTCTTAATGTGTGTGATCATTTCGCCGAGCTTTGATGACAAGGAGTGATGGTGCTTCTGTGCCAACTTGTTCAACCACTCAAAATGGTGCTCGAATGACTTGAAGTCAGCATGGAGTTGAGACAGTGTAGGCTTCAACTTCAAAAAAAAAAAAAAAACAGAAAAAGTTCCATCAGATTAGGTGCATTCTGAGTCATAATCAATGTATTGCACGGTTGCTTTTATAACCCCAGTGGCATATCTCACACATACATTCATTTGCTGAACAGCTTTATCCTATTTTGGTCCTGGGAAGGATGGAGGTTATCTTAGCAATCGTGGGCTTATGTGATTTGAACACCCTGAACAGCTCGACAGTCCATTACAGGGCCAACACACACAACATTCACACTCATATCTACGGACAGTCTGGAACAGTCAATTAGTCTAATGTGCATGACCTTGGACTGTAAAATGAAATTGGTGTACCCAGAGAAAACGACACATAGAATTATTGCCCTCGCTGAGCCTGGGACGCGAACCCAGGACCATCTTGCTGTTAGGTGGCGGTGCTAACCACTACACCAGATTGCCTCCCAGTGACATACAGTTACTTGAAATTGCTTATAAAAGTTGCACACAAGCTTCTTCTGTCCATTCATAAACAATCAAGAGTGGTGTAAGTATGTGCATTATTAAGAGATCAATAAACCACAAGGCAGACAGACTCTGGCTGGGAGTTTACCTCCAGTGAGCTGAGGTCATTGGCTCTACTGTTAATGGCTGGAAGAGACTTGAGCCTGTGGTGGTCAGTCACCGGATCACCCTTGTGGTCATTCTGAAACAGAGGGGCAAACGGATAGAAATGTCTTCAGTAAACAGATAAAACACATGTTCACAAGGGAAACGCTGTCCACAAAAGCAACGTCATGGCACTATGCAGAATTTCCCGTGCGTAGAGATAACCTTTAAAACCCTGATCCAAGAACAGCTCGCAGCCACCAAAGTGCTAAAATCAGCAACCTTGCGAGGATGCCTCCTGCTCTTAAATCAGTAGCACAAGGCATCCTCTACCAATACCACAGAATTACAGAGCATCAGAGTCATCAAGAGTTCACCAGGGTACAACCTCTGAAAGTCAACAAGACAAGTTTGTGACCTGAAGCCACAGGATGTTTTGTAGCGGAAGAATAACAGCATATGCAATGAGTAAGGCGCTTGGAGCAGAATAGACAACATCGGGATGTAGGGAAACTCCAGGGTCAGGCCTAAAAAAAGGAGCAATGACATATAGACCCAAAACAGACCCTCCCCCCCTTTTTTTCATTCCCACCACTAGAGGGAGACAGAAACATTTACAGGCGAGGTTGTCACTCAGTAGTGGTTGTTTTTGGTTGGATAAACTTCTTCACTTGTGTTTATTAATCTGTTCAGAGGTTATAAATGTGAACTAAACTGTGTTATTATCAGATGTACCTCACTCATTGGCAGGAAATAAGATAGTCCAGACATCAGAGGGACATAAGTATTGCTGATCAGCTGCTTAGGTGACAGGTGTAATGCATGCTATGCGTCATTGAGGTTTTTCATCAAATGAGAAAAACATCATTAAGATCTACTCAGCAAGCGGCACGATGAGGTCAGCTTTCTGCAAGCATTCTTCCACTGTTTGTCTCAACCTGTTTTTTCCTTCAGTTGTTTCTGTTTTGCAACTGTTTCACACATTCCCAAGCCTTGTTTTCATTCTCTCATTAAGAAAGACCTAATCACACATTCCATCCTCTGCTTCATTCATCATTGCTCCCAGTCACTACATCTGTCTACATGTGGTGTATGTTCATAGTGCCCTCTAATCGACGTTTCTCCTTGCATATTCCTGATTAATACAAAAACAAATACATTGCACATCCTCTTGCATCACCTCACTCCGCGGCTTTTTTGTCCCCATCGCCTCCTGTGTTCCTGAATGCAAATGCGGCAATGTGATAAATGTACCTGATTTCTATCGGATCGCTTTGCTGTGACAACTGAAAACCTAAACAAGTAATCCCACACCTACACAGCCCACAGCTATTTACAACACAACACACACACACACACACAGCCAGGCAAGCACCGAATGGAGTAAATACACCCTCGCAAACTAACACAGATTAACACATTCTGTGCGTGCAACCACAGCAGCCAGCACACATCGTTTTTATTGCTTTTTTGTGGGGACTTTCCATCGACTCCCAACTATTTTTGTTTCCTAGGCTTGACCCCTGTAAAGTGTAACTCCATGCAAGAAGAAAAGAAACCAAAATAAATCTGACTATAAAAACCAACACACTACCTCTCTGAGTGGACTGTAGACCTTTTTGTCGCAGGTGGTGTCTCTGATAATGATCTGCATTCACATCTGGCGCATACGCACAAAGCAATGCAAACGAACACCAAACATGACTTCATCTAATCGCCCTCTAAGCACATATAGGCCTACAGTCGGGTTCACATCAATCTGGCTGCATCTCATCGTACGGCATACACCGCGAGTGACAAAGTCCCTGATCTGATCTCTGGAGTCATACCTGAGTGCATTCCCAAAGCCATGAAAGGGAGCAATATAATTTCAGATACAATCAAACTCAGCACAAGAGGATGAGGTCAGAGTTTCTGAGCTACACAACGGCGCTGCAGTCTAAGGCAGGGGACATCAATGAGACCCTGAGTCATGACTCAGACACTTACAGACAACCAAAACACTCCCCTCCACATGCTGCTGCATAAAGCAATGCTTATGGTGCTGCCTCACCTTTACAAGTCAGCCAGAGTGGAAGACTGTACTGTAGTTTTCAAGTTTCGCCTCACTTGTGCTTGTAAACAGGCCTGCGGAAAAGCCATGGCAACGCAAGGAGGACATGCTTATGTTTCCGTGAGGGAGTTAAGGCGGAGAGGCCTCTCAGAGGTGATGGAAGCGCAGAATGAATGGGTTCGGTGCCCCTTAGGCTACAGACCTCAATCACCTAGCAACCTGGCAAAAACCTGACCAAAAACCCTGGTTGCCCACTGACACGTGCTCCAGATTAAAAGGAATGACCTACCAATCTCAAAATGCTAACAAGCAACCCTGCAGTGGAAAGACACACTGGCAAGTGCTGACCGAAGAGGTTCGGTGTTTAAGGCTTACTACTGTTCTAGGTTAAGTTTAGTTTGGAATGATGGCCAGTACTGGGCCAGAGTCCAGATCTCTGTTATTTTAGCCTAATGGAAATGAGTGTTATCTGCAACCTCACAGATTCAAAGCCGCCGCTGCTGCCGCCGCAATCTGCCACCCCTGCTCTTACCATGATTAATGCAGACCAGATGAGTTGAAAGGACACATGTGCATGAATTCGTGTGAGCTCGAAGAGAGTGAAAAGTGCTGTAGTGCAGCCAGATCCCACAATGCTGAATGAGGCCAATTTGATATCTGAATATCATCAGCAGAACAGAGAACAGACTGGATTCCCCCCCCCCACACACACACCCCAAAAAAAAAAAAAAAAAAAAAGTTCAGTCCCTTCTACCAAAGTTGCTCTAATGCCCTGGTTTAGAGAGGGCAGGGCAGCTCAGCCTCGTGTCTACTGATAACAGCTCCATCACAGATGATTCATCAACTTACGAGCATGTCGTGGGTCATCTTCTGCAGATGCCTGGTCTGGTTGATCAGCTTGTCGAAGTCAGCGTGGGGCCGTCGCGGGTGGGCGGGAAGCGCCGACGTAAACAGTGGCAGCTGGGCCAATAGGACGGAGAAGAGCAGCGAGGAGGAGGAGTCGAGCAGCACTGCGGAAGAAAGAAAACACTGATTGGTTCACGTGCGTCCATCTCATCAGCCAGCACGCTGATTACGAGTCGTCGCGGGATTCTTCCGGCGGAAACAGCGTGCCACTGTTACAACATGCTAATGTTTCCACACGCGGAGCCTGAAAGCCGGGGACACATTCTCGGATAGTTGGATCACGCTGGGGTTTGCCAAACGCTCCCGGGATCTGGGGATTCGAGTTTCCTATTGGCTTTCTGGATCTGACTGACAGTTGGAAAAGTAGCGGTGACTTGGAATACAGCTGTCAACTTGATCAACCTAAATGATCAAAGTCTGGGGCTGTCATCCTGTCACTCACACTCACACACGCGCACGCACACACGCATCCTGATATGTTTTAATTGGTTGTTGTTGTTGTTGTTGTTGTTGTTGTTGTTGTTGTCATAAAACCTAATAAAGTGTGGATTTATTGATAACATTTATTTATTAGAATATAATAGGCATTATTACAGATCTGAGGAGACACATACACACGGAAAGACAGAAGTTGTGTAATGGACTTTTGCAAATAAATGCAAGACGTGTTCAACCAACAGACAATAATAATAATATTAAAGAAAAAAAAAAGAATAATCATCACCATCATCATGAAAGAGAAAAGAGTGAACATAAAATATTTGCACTTACATTTCATGTTTATGTAGGTCCTTGAAGTGAGCTAATAAATAGGTTGCAAATAAATAGTGAGATGGATAGATAGATAGATAGATAGATAGATAGATAAATAAATAAATAAATATGTGCGCAAAACGCCAATAAATA
>CM045728.1:52702349-52837349 GCA_024760905.1 Plotosus lineatus
AAAGTTAATGAGGATTATTACTGAGCCAACTGCTTCCCTCACACACACACACACACACACACACACACACATACACAGAGTGCTGGACAGAGGCCAGGCAGTACTCAGTACCACCAGGTGATGCCCCTCAAACACTATCTCACTTTGAATGAAACATCTCTGCTTATGGCTCATCCCTATTATTACACACTCACTCGATCTAGTTACGAAAATTCTTCTAAATCACCCAGAGATACTGCCTTCCGCTTTCCAGACAGAGTTTGGAAGCCAGTGTTCTCTGATATTGCCCTGACGCACAATCATGAGCACTCATTACTTGCCCTCAGTGATGCAAGTCAAAATCTGGATGCAATTTCCCTGCTACGGTAACACACTGAGCAAAAGTGCTTAGTGGAGCACCATTTACCATAACACTTTCTCTGTCTCTGGCTGGTGGAGAAACAGTGGAATGACCACAGTGAAGCAATAAGACAGAGCATCAGGAAGATGGTGGTGGTGGTGGTGGGGTGTTGGATGTAGAAGGAGAGACAGTGCACGCGAGGGAATTTTTTTCTACAGGATAGACATGTCTTTTCCACCACCACATCTCTGTCTCTCTATTTCACTCCAAGAGCTCTCACCCTCTCGAAAGCCTGGTAATGTTTTGCAGACTGTACTTCAGTCTTTGAGCAAGCTGACATACACTTTCACCAACACACCCCTGATCCCAGGCTACCACATACACACACACACACACACACACACACACACACACACACACACACACACACACACACACACTTGTGCATGTCCCTTCTCCTCTTCTCAAGCTACCTAAACATTCTTTCCTTGCCTGTCATTGTATGTGGCGTCTAATCGTTTTTCTCCAAGACTTTCCCTCTGTCTGATTCTCCAACACACCCTGTCTCTCTCCACATTTGTCGATCTTTCCTGCCATCTCTCTGTCCTTCCGGTTTTCAGGGGAAGAGTAGGTGTTGAATGCAGAGGGCTTCACATAAACAGTGGGCCACTAAACAATAACAGCAACAAAAACAGCCGGATGTAAACAAGACTGAAGAATGTAAACAGGTCTGGCCAATGGTCTAACACTGAAGGGACTGTGAAACAAAATTTGATTACCATCTCTCTCTCGCTCTCTCTCTCTCTCTCTCTCTCTCTCTCTCTCTCTCTCTCTCTCTCTCTCTCTTTCTCTCTCTCGCGCTCTCTCACTCTCATGAATGTACTCCAGGAATCCTGCTAGAGTCATGGACTGACAGGGAGCCAAAAGCTAAACAGTGGGAAAAGAGCTGACAAAAGGCCGAAAAGGAGAGAACGGGAGTATAAGAGGAGCTATTTTTAGCGCATACTTTCTCGTAAAGAGAAGCTCCTGTGAGACAAAACTTGCTCATTCCTTACGTATTTGTCGGGTCACGCTGTATATCTGCTCAGACCCTGAGAGTATCGGTGACCCCTGATTACCCACACCCCCACCCCTACTTACCAGATCTCAGCACGCGCGCACACACACACACACACACACACACACACACACACACACACACACACACACACACACACACACACACACGTGTACACACATAAACACTGGGTACTGGAGAATACACTCCCATTACTGGACATGTTCTTGTGTCTGCCTGCGTCACAGTCTTGGTCTGGATGTTATTCTTTAGACAAATCTCACAACTGAAAAGCAAAAGAGCATAGAGGGGAGGGGTGATAAAGAGAGGGAGGAGTAGACGTGACAAGATAGTGGAGACAGACAGAAAGAGTTAAAGTTAGTCATTTAATCCAAGGGGCCTGAGGGACAAAAGACCGGAATGCTCTGACGTTACATGCTTGTCCCAGTGACGAAAGTTGTCACCATGGACAAATGATTTGATTACCCATTAGAGCATGAGACAAGTGCATAGACCATTTACATATTCTCACTCACTCACTGGGAAACTGCTTACTCTTACTAGAGATGCATGTATGCTAGAGCCTATCTCAGCAAATATTGGGAAATTGCGAGGTACTGAACAGTTTGCCAGACCACTGCAAGGCCAACACACACACACACACACACACACACACACACACACACACACAACCATTCAAGCTCACACCTAGAGGCAATGTGGAACAGCCAATTAGCCTAAGTGGCATGTGTCTGGACTATAAGTGAAAACCAGAGTACGGTGAAGAAACTCGTTCTAGCGCAGAGAGAACACGCAAATTCGACACGTAAATGCCCAAGGCTGTGACTTGAATCCAGGACCATCTTGCTTTAAGATGGACATGCCTAAAAAATTAACTAATAAATAAACTAATAAACATTACACCACTGTATCACATCGTTCACATTCTTCCACAAGATAATACACAAATGTATGTGAAATCTTATTTAAAACAAAAATAAATATCATTGGGATTGTACAAATCATAACTTATAAAATTTGACAGACATGACATAAATAATAGCATCAGCTCAAACAAAATTAGGTCATGGAACTATCACACTTGCCTTATGATATAAGTTAGTATCTAGTGAATTTTTTATAGTAACCCCATAATAGGCTGTTTATTCCCAGTATCATACAGTCACCCTGCCTACTGTCAAACAGCTAACAGTTTTGAGCACTTTTAGATGTATCTTGCATAATGCGTGGTGGGGCAGACTGTTAACATAGATGTCTAAGAGTAATATAAATAATAAGCCTGTAAGTAAATTTCTGTAAGTAAAATAATAAGCATGGCAACCAATAAGTCCACCCTTTGTGAAATTTGTATGTTCTTCTTGTGCCTGCCTTACTTTGCACTGAGTGTTCTGGTTTCTTCCCATAGTCCAGAGAAATGGATCATTGGTGGATTAGGCCCATAAATGTGATTTTAGGTAAAGTCCGTTTGGCTTTTTACACCTACTCATCCCTGGATTCTGTAGCATGAAGCGACTAGGAGTTCAACTCCTCCTGGATGGGACGCTAGCCCATCGCAGGTTACCTTCCCAGTATATTTTACTGGTAGCCATTTGTACTGCTGGGTGAACAGAGGCACACTTGTGGTTAAGACCTTGCCCAGGGGTCTTAGAACAGTGGGGGTCTTACTGGGATTTGAACACACAAGATAGATGTGATTATGAGAGTGTAAATTGCTGTTTGCCTCTGTGTGCTAACTGTGTGATAGACAGGAACCTATTCATTGGTGTACTCAGTATCAAACATGAAGTCCACTGACAATGGCGCCACCTTTCTCATGACCCTGTTGGATGAGTGATATAGATAACAGATGATGAACGGATAGTGGCATGATGATTACAGCTTCCACATCACAGCAAGAACATTCTGAGTTTGAGTTCCTGGCTTGGCTGTGGTGTCTTGAACTTCCTCCCGGTACCTCGTTTTTCTCCCACTTCTTCTTCTTCTTCTTCTTCTTCTTCTTCTTCTTCTTTTCCTTTTAGCTTTTCCTTTCAGGGTCACCACAGCGAATCATCTGCCTCCATCTCACCCTATCCTCTGCATATTTTACTCTTACTCCAACTACCTTCATGTCCTCCTTCACCACATCCATAAATCTTCTCTTTGGTCTTCCTCTCGGTCTTCTGCCTGGAAGCTCCAACCTCAGCATCCTACTACCAATATACTCACTATCCCTTTTCTGTACATGTCCAAACTATCTCTATCTAGCCTCTCTGACGTTGTCTCCAAAACATCTTACATGTGCTGTCCCTCTGATGTACTCATTCCTGATCCTATCCATCCTCGTTACTCCCAAAGAGAACCTCAACATTTTCATCTCTGCTACCTTCAGCTCTGCCTCCTGTCTTTTCCTCAGCACCACTGTTTCTAAACCCTACAACATCACTGGCCTCAACACCGTCTTGTACACTTTTCCTGTCATTCTTGCCGATACCCTCCTATCTATCACACATCACACCGGACACTTTTCTCCAACCATTCCAACCTGCCTGCACACTCTTCTTCATCTCTCTTCCACACTCTCCATTGCTCTGGATTGTTGAGCCTCGGTACTTAAAATCCACCACCTTCGTTATCTCTGCTCCCTGTATTCCTCTTGGGTCCTTGTCGTTCACACACATGTATTCTGTTTTACTGAGGCTAACCTTCATTCCTCTTCTTTCCAGGGCATCGCCACCTCTCTAGATTTTCCTCCACTTGTTCTCTGCTCTCACTATAGATCACAATGTCATCTGCAACCATCACAGTCCATGGAGATTCTTGTCAAGCCTCGTCTGTCAGCCTGTCCATCACCATAGCAAATAAAAAGGGACTCAAAGCTGACCCTTGATGCAGTCCCACCTCCACCTTGAACTCTTCTGTCACACCAACAGCACACCTCACCACTGTCTTACATCTGTCATACATGTCTCGCACCACTCTAACATACTTCTATGCCACTCCAGACTTCCTTATGCAATACCACAGTTCCTCTCTCGGCACCCTGTCATATGCTCTCTCCAGATCCACAAAGGCACAATGCAGCTCCCTCTGGCCTTCTCTGTACTTCTCTATTAACATCCACAAAGGAAACACTGCATCTGTGGTGCTCTTTCTTGGCATGATACCAAACTGTTGTTCACAGATGCTGACCTCTGCCCATAGTCTAGTTTCCACTATTCTTTCCCATAACTTCATCATATGGCTCATCAACTCTATCCCTCTGTAGTTGCCACAACTCTGCCCGTCTCCCTTGTTCTTAAAAATGGGCACAAGCACACTTCTCCTCCATTCCTCTGGCATCTGCTCACTCTCTAATACCTTGTTGAATGTTCTTGTCAGAAAATCTACTGCTACCTCTCCTAGACACTTCCATACCTCCACAGGTATGTCATCAGGACCAACTGCCTTTCCACTCTTCATCCTCTTCAATGCCCTCCTCACTTCACCCTTACTAATCTTTGCTACTTCCTGGTCCTCAACAGTCACATCTTCTACTCTTTTTTCTCTCTCATTTTCCTCATTCACCAGCTCTTCAAATACTCTTTCCATCTTCCCAGCACACTTCTGTCATCAGTCAATACATTTCCAACTCTGTCCTTAATCACTCTAACTTGCTGCATGTCCTTCCCATCTCTACTTCTGTGCTGTGCCAACCTGTATAGATCATTTTCTCCTTCCTTACTGTCCAGCCGATCATACAAGTCATACCTTGTTTTCCTCCCACAGTCCAAAGAAATACACATTAGTGTTTGTTTCAAGTTGTTCCTAAATTTAAGTATGAATGGTTGTGTGTTGGCTCTGAAATGGACTGGTAGGCTGTTCAGGGTATACCCCACCTTTGCCCTGAGTTAGCATAGATGGACTCCAGCCACCCTGTGACCCTTGTAAGGGTCAATAGTTCATCAATCTCTTCTTGTGTTTGAGTTTTTTGTGTCACGCGATACAGCCTAGCGTTCAAATTTTATCTTATTGGAGGGCACTTAGTACATGACAAAATCTAAATTAGCTGATGGATTTTTTTATTGGACAGGCATTTGCAATGATTTTTGCAGCAGTATGCACCATGCTGTATATTCTATCTTGTGAACTACCATTCACTCTAAAAATGCTGCTGCAGCTTCTCACAATAATTGAGATTTCCTTCAAAGAGTTGGGATTAGTTACACACCATTAAAAAGTTTTGCTTATGGGCATAGCTTTGTGTTACTCATGGTGGATTATGCAACTGAACAGATGGAAGCAGTATCATCGTGCAACATTTGTGCATAGTGTTACAGCAACAGGCTTTACAATGTCACCCCCTGTATAAGAATTTCAAATTAAATTCTTATAAATCAGCGCTCTATTTTTCTATTATTTAACGCACAATCTACCAACTATATGAATTATTGGTGATTAAATTGGTCTGCACCAATGCATACTATCTCCAGATGGACAAGTTGTTTGAGCAGTTTAATCAGACATTCAACCGTGATTTGTGAATTTATTTATGATGATACACAAAATTAGGATAAATGGCTCTAGCCTTTATTATTCAACATGCAAGAGGTTCTGCAAGCCTCCATAGGATTTCTGCTGTTTTAATTATTATGTAATTATGTCTTCAAAGTTATTTGAAAAAATTGTGATGGACCTTCACAAAGTAAAAATAAAATTCAGTATATTCTTGAGCTTAGAGAAAAATTACACAATATAAGTCATCTCACACAGGAGAATTTGCTACAGGTACAAAAATACCAAGACAGGCTATATAACAAATGTGCTCAACTAAGGGAATTTGCACAAGGAGAAAAAGTGCTCACTTTACTGGCCATTTCAAGTTCTAAATTACTTGTATTTCATTGCCAATTCAGTAGAAAGGGACCTTTGACGTCACAAGTCGACTATGAGGTTAGATGAACCAATAAAGCTGATGTATTTCAAATAGACCACCTCAATTTCCTAAAACAGTGAGGGGAGAATACTGAATCTCTGGCAATATCTGTTCCAGAAAGGGTGGACCTGGGATTGGAGGTTACTAAATTGTGTCCAAAATCACCCCGTCCCCTCTGGAGGCCACCTCTCAGCATCCCAGGGATATCTTGTAGTTTGGTGGGACCCTTCTCTCTGCAAAATAGGAACTCGAGATTTTAGGGATTACAAGCTGACCTGGGCAACACACCTCTCAAATGTGTCAGAACAGGCTTGGCAGAAGCTTGGGGTCCTAAAAAGAGTTGCCAACAAGCTGACTGCTACTATCTTCACCAGTGTCTATAAATCTCATGTCCTCAGTGAGTGCATTGGCCATGAACCTGGTAGTTCTAGACAAAATCCAGTGTAAGGCCTGTAGAATCATCAATTGGGACAGCTCTGTTGTACTTACAAGTCTTTATCATCATTAGAATGTGGCATCAGCCACTGCACTCTACAAAATTGTGTACAATATGCAAAAAAAGTGCCAACATGACTTGAAGAATTCCTTTGACTGCCATATATTAAGAAAAAAAACTGTTCTAATCTGCTTGGCTTACACCTACGTGTGACACCATCATTTAGATTGTTTGGAGCCATAGGAACATTTGAGGCACTCATGAACAAGATCCTCTGGTGCACAATGCTTAAATGATATGATTATTTACAGTAACGATTGGCAGCAGCATTAAAAAAGTCTAAAGGGGCAATGCTAACAGCAAACATAAAGATTAGAAAGGAGGAAATGTGGTATCTGGGCTTCCACTTAGGACCTGGGCAGGTGTGTCCCCAAATGAATAAGATTGGGATTGCATCCTACCCAAAGCCTAAGACTAAAAATCAAGTCAAGCAGTTCCTGGGGCTATTTGACTATGAGAGAAGGTTTGTATTTAATTACTTGGATGCCATCAGCTTGCCAACTCTCCTCATGAAAAAGGGGGCAGCAGATTCAGTTTGGCCGATTGAGATATGCAAACAGACTTTCTGCCTGGTAAAAGTGTTTTTTCTGTGGCCCCTGCTGTTGAATTAATCTGATTTGTTTTTTTTTTCCTTCTGTATTGTAAACAAATGCATCAGATCAAGGGCTGAATACCATTGTGTCCAAGAGGGAGGAGAGGGAGGAGTGCTGGATACTGTATATCAGGTACAAGCTACAAACTTTTTTGGAAGACAAGTTCATCACCCTAGAGAATTAGTGTCTGGCTGTCAAGTGTCTGGTGCTCACTCTTCGTTACCACCAGAAGGAAACCCATACAATCATGAGGCCAACAGGAAAAAAACGCATAGAGAAGCCCTTGTTGAGCCTGGGACCCAAACAAAGGACTTTCTTGCTTTGAGGTGGATGCGGTAACCACTATGCCACTTTGCTGCACCAAATAAAAAAAGATTATTTCTAAATTAAATTTTATTTGTATTTCATTGCCACAGTAAAAACCCAACATATTTCATGTTTTGTATTGTCAAGTTCTTTTTAGCTGTTAATACACACATATTGCTCCAGTTTAGATTGCATCCTGACCGGCAAAACAAAAAAATGGATAAAAGAACTTCAGGGTCAGTAATAAGGTAAAACTTAAATAATGATAAATATTGTATGTATATGTAAAAATAATGATGCGATTCAAAACAGGTGATGTCAAAATGTGATTGTGATCATGTCATGATTTGGTACAAAAGCAGTATTCTGGAAAAGATTAGTTTTTAAAAAGCAAAGATAGACTAAACAAAAGCATGAGAAAATTATTAAAATGTTTAAGTACTGTTCTGCAAAGAAATATATGGACTTTAAATATTTCACCCTCTATGCTGAATGTCCTTAAACCATTCATGGAATCTGGAGGAATTTTGATGTGTAAAGGTCAAGGATGCAAGCCTAAGCTGATTTCCAATCCTTCTTAACGAGCATTAATCTATAGTTAATATAAACACATTAGTTTGGAGTCAGACTTTTGCAAACCCATGACAAGCATTTTAATATGAAGTTATGCAGATAGAAATTACAACTTTACTGTGTGAAAAGAAAGACTTGTTAGCTGTCTGCTAAAGCACTGTTGATTTCTGGGCTTAGAGGCATCCAAATAATGGACCATCACTCAGTGGAAACATGCATAATGGTCAGATGAATCAGTATTTATTTTTTGTCAAAGGTATATACGCAGTGTGTGGAAGACAAAATACATAGAGACAATCCAAAAGCAAGGGTCTGTTGTGGCATGGGGTTGTGTCAGATTCCCTTTGTCAAAGGAGCTAACAGTTCTGTGGTGGAAGCATTTATGTAGAACAAAGTTTTGGATCAACTTGTTTTCTGGGGTCACCTATGCACATTTCAACAATAAAGTGCAAAATCACATTCTTGACACATTACAAAGGCATAGTTGCGGAAAAGGAGGGTGTGGGTGCTGGACTGGATTGCCTGGAGTCCTGACCTGTCCCAATAAAGAATCTGTAATAAAAACAATGGCTTAAAGTTTAATTTCAATTTCAACAGACCATCCCAACTTCCTAACTGGGCTTGTATTATCTATCTATAATCGTTTCTTCAATGCAATAAATGGATTTAGTAATTTTGCTGTAAAAACAATTAGTACATCATAAAAAAACTTTAAACATAACGCTAGCCATGCAATGGACTGACAAGAAGTTCAGTGTGTACTGCCCCATTTGCATAACTTTTAGCTGAGGTGGATTGATTTTTTTATTTATGGCTTTACTATGTAATGTTTTTTTTTTGTTTGTTTGTTTGTTTTTTTTTAACCTTAAATAATTTAAAAAATACATTATAACCATTATACTAGGTGAAAAAGATGTCCATACTTGAGAGTCCCATGCGGGCAAAAAAGTAAGGCACAGATTTGTATCATTTTTAGAATGTAAAGTGTGAATGAGTGATTATTAGATGGCAGTTTATTATTTGTTTATAGCCTCATTCATTGGCATTTTAAAATACCTATCTCATACTTAAAGACAGTAAATAGTAAATTATTTTCTGTAGCAGGGCGTTATATAGAAAGAATTTCTATGCTGTTAATCTAAAGAAATTCTCTAGTACAGGACTCATGTTAAGCATGGAAGGACCAATCATAGTTTCTATTAGAGTATTGGTCCCCAAACTACGGCCCGTGGGCCGGATATGGCCCACCTCCACATTTGGCCCGGCCCCCTGAACAATACCGGAGATGCATTATGATAACTTTTTTTTGGTCTGGCCACACAATCAAGACTAATACACAGCTAGAACATGAAATTCAATTCCACCTTTCTGCCACCTGTGCCCCTACCTGGACTACCCCCAGAAACAAAAATCCTAGGCTCTCCCCTGTCAAATAGAACGGAATAATGGTGAAAAGGTTATGGAAGAAAAAATTGATTCAGAATGCAGGGTATTTAACCTACAGTGGACAAACAATAATTTTTTGGTTTAATGCAAAGAAAACGTTGCTTGTATCATCTGTCAAGAGGCAGTGGCGGTATTCAAAGAATACAATCTGCGCCGACACTCAGAATCCCGTCACAAAGATGAGTATGATCGCTTGCAAGGCCAAATGCAAGTAGACAAACTCTCAAAGTTAAAAAGTGGACTGTTAGCTCAGGAGAATACATTTGTTCGCCAGGCTCGGCTGAACCAGTCGTCTGTTCGGACAGCTTTCAGATTGCTCAACTGATAACAAGCAACGTTTTTTTTTCTTTCCTGACTTTTTTCTGTGAAGGTCCCAGAAAGGGTTACTAATATTGGCTATGTGTGGCTTACTGGAAAACAATAAATGTTTACATTTAGGCAGCCCTGCGATCCCCATAGTTTTTCTCTTACAAACTGACCTCGGCCTCCCATCAGAGAAGGGAAAAGTTATGGCCGTCGCAGGAAAAATTTGGGGACCCCTGTATTAGAGAGTTCAGAAGTGAAAGGTCTAATGTGTTTTCCCAGTCCCATATTTTGTCTGCCTGGAAAAAAGTATGATGTGCATGGGGACAGGTAAACAGCATTGATGCCATGATGAAAGAAGAGGTGAGCGTACTCACTTGTTAACATTGTAAAAACACCGTACTTGCTTGTTTACATTACAAAATCGCATATATCCCCTCCTTGAATCACCACCTTATCCTGGTGGAGGGGTTTGCATGACCTAATGATCCTAGGAGCTATGTTATCGGGGGCATAGGGTCACCCAAGGCAAACAGGTTCTGGGTGAAAGTCCAGATGAAGTGTGGTTCAGAAGACCTCTATGATGAAAGTAAAAACAAGGATACAGTTTCCCTTGCCCAGACATGGGTCACCGGGGTCCCCCCCCCTGGAGCCAGGTCTGGGGGAGGGGCTTGATGGCCAGCGCCTGGTGGTTGGGCTTCTGCCCATGGAGCTCGGCCGAGCCCAGCCCAAAAAGGAGACATGGATCCGCCCTTCCATGGACCCACCACCCGTGGGAGTGTGTGTGTTGGGTGGCAGCTGAAGACATGTGTTCTGTCGGACTGATCCTCAGTTACTGACTCTGACTCTTGGGACATGGAATGTCACCTCTCTGGTGGGGAAGGAGCCTGAGTTGGAGCATGAGGTGGAGAGATACTGACTAGATATAGTCAGGCTCACCTCAATGCATAACTTGGGCTCTGGAACCACATATATCGAGGGAGGCTGGAACTTATTCCAATCTGGACTTGCTCATGGGGAGCGGTGGCGAGCCGGTGTGGGCATCCTTGTTGCCTGCCGTCTCAATGCCCGAACATTGGGGTTCTCCCTAGTTGACGAAAGGGTAGCTTCCATCTGCATTTGGGTGGGGGGATGGGTTCGGACTGTTATTTGTGCTTATGCACCAAATGACAGTTCAGAGTACTCACCCTTCTTGGAGTCTTTAGGGGTGTGTTGGAGAACGCTCCCTCGAAAGACTCACACGTTTTCTTGGGAGACTTCAACGCCCATTTGGGGACGTGTGACCTGGAAGGGTGTGATCGGTAGGTACGGCCTCTCCAGTCTGAACCCGAATGGTGTTTCGTTGTAGGACTTCTGTGCTCGTCATAGTTTGTCTATCACGAACACATGTTCGAACATAAGGGTGCCCATAAGTGCACTTGGCACCAGGACACCCTAGGTCACAGTTCGATGACCGACTTTGTCGTCATGTCACCAGACTTGCGACCGCATGTTCTGGACACTTGGGTGAAGAGGGGAGCTGAGCTATCAACCGATCATCACCTGGTAGTGAGTTGGCTTTGATGGTGGAGGAGGCTGCCCTCCAGATCTGGCAGGCCCAAGCGTGTGATTAGGGCCTGCTAGGAACGTTTGGCGGAGTCTCCTGTCCAAGAAGCTTTTAACGGCCACCTCAGACAGAGCTACAACCACGCTCCAGAGGAGGCGAGTGACATAGAATCCGAATGGGCCATGCTTCATGCCTCCATTGCTGAAGCGGCAGCCCATAGCTGTGACCGGAAGGTCGTTGATGCTTGTCGTGGTGGTAACCCCCGAACCCGGTTGTGGATACCTGTAGTGAAGGAGGTTGTCCAGATTAAAAAAGAGGCCTATCGGGTCTTATTGGGACTCTTGAGGCAGCAGATAAGTACCGGCAGGCCAAATGTGCTGCAGCCGAAGCTGTCGTAGATGCAAAATCTCGGGCGTGGGAGGAGTTCGGTGAGGGCCTGGAGAGTGATTATCGGTTGGCCTCAGAAAGGTTCTGGACCACCATTCGACACCTCAGGAGGGGGAAGCAGTTCTCCACAAACACTGTTTACAGTGGAGGTGGGGAGCTGCTCATCTTTACTGGGGATGTCGTCGAGAGGTGGAGAGAATACTTTGAGGACCTTCTCAATCCCACCAAAACACATTCTGTGGATGAGGAAGCCCTTGGGAATCTGGGTGGGGGTCTGCCCATTAATGGAGTGGAGGTCACTGAGGTAGTCAAAAAGCTCCTCTGTGGTGGGGCTCCAGGATTGGATGAGATCCGCCCTGAATATTTCAGGGCTCTGGTTGCTGTAGGACTGTCTTGTTTGACACGTCTCTGCAACATCGCGTGGTCTTCTCGGGCTGTACCTCCAAACTGGGGTGGTAGTCCCCCTTGTCCCTCCCCGGAGGGTGTGTTCCAATTATTGGGGAATTGCACTCCTTAGCCTATCCGGGAAAGTCTATGCAGGGGTACTGGAGAGGCAGATCCGACCGCTAGTCAAACCTCAAATTCAGGAGGAACAATGTGATTTTCCTCCTGGCTGTAGCACTCCTGACCAACTCTATACATTCCACAGGATCTTGGGAGTTTGCCCAATCCGTCCACATGTATTTTGTGGATTTGGAGAAGGCTTTTGCCTGTGTCCCTCGAACTATCTTGTGGGGCGTCTTCCGGGAGTACGGCGTTCCGGACCTGTTGCTTCGGGCCATTTGATCGCTTTATCACCGGAGCCAGAGTTAAGTCTGTATTGGTAACAACAGGTCAAATTCATTTCCGGTGAGGGTTGGGGTCCACCAAGGCTGTCCTTTGTTACTGATTCTGTTCATAATTTTTATCAACAGAATTTCTAGGCGCAGCCGAGGCATTGAGGGGTTCTGGTTTGGTGGCCATCGGATCTTGTCTCTGCTTTTTGAGGATGATGTTGTCCTTTTGGCTTCATCAAGTCAGGACCTCCAGCTCTCATTGGAGTGATTCGCAGTCGGGTGCGAAGCGGTCGGATAAAAATGAGCACCTCCAAGTCTGAGGCCATGGTTCTCAGTCGGACCAGGGTGGAATGCACCCTCCGGGTTGTGAATGAGGTCCTGGCCCAAGTCGAGGCATTTAAGTATCTTAGGGTCTTGTTCACAAGTGAGGGAATGATGGAGCGGGAAATCGACAGGTGGATCACTGCAGCCTCTGCTGTTCAACAGAGCCTGTAGCAGTCTGTCTTGGTGAAGAAGGAACTGAGCCACAAAGCAAAGCTCTCAATTTATCGGTCGATCTACATTCCAACCCTCACTTATAGCCACGAGCTTTGGGCAGTGACCGAAAGGACAAGATCGTGGATACAAGCAGCTGAAATGAGCTTCCTTCACCGGCTCTCCCTTAGAGATACCGTGTTTCCCCAAAAATAAGACAGGGCTTAAATTAATTTTCATACCGAAATATAATACTATTATTTTTAGGTGATATTCACCATTTTCGAACCATTCGGAGATCCAAATTCTTTTCTTTACAGAAAACGGCAAGGTTCTTGCCCAATGATTCCTTCACAATTCCTTTCTTGTACTCGATTGAATAACTCTTTCTTGTGCTCATCTTCTTTAGTCTCGTAAGGGTGAAATCAAAGCGGACCGAGATTTAGGGTCAAATATCGTTCGATAAACCCTGGGAACGAAGCACGCTACCAAGTTTGAAATAAGTTTGATTGACGTCGCTATGATGACTGCATAAAAATATGTCGCATCGTGGAATGTTGAAACCATGGGAAAGAATTGTAACCAGAACTGAATCGAGAGATTTTAGACATTTTTATGAACGCAAGTGTATGTCCTCGTTTAAAAACAGTTGCTGACGTCATCAACTGAGCCTCAATGTGCATGGATTGATGCTTTGACAGCGTAAAAGCTGCCTAATACTAGATGAGTCAGCACTTTCACCTAGAGCCCTAGATTGAGCGAGTAGCAGGCCAAAGAATTGTTGCTGCTCTCAACTAGGGCTTATTTTAAGGGGAGGGCCTATATTAAAATCATCTTGTAAAATCACGCTACATCTTATTTTGTGGTTAGGTATTATTTTCAGGGAAACACGGTAAGGTGAGAAACTCTACCATCCGGGGAGAGCGTGGAGTAGATCCGCTGCTCGTCCACATTGAGAGGGGGCCAGTAGAGGTGGCTCAGGCATCTGGTCAGAATGCCTCCTGAACGCCTTTCTGGTGTCGTGTTTTGGGCATGTCCAACCGGGAAGAGACTCCGGGGTCGACCTAGAACACGCTGGAGGAACTATGTCTCTCGGCTTGTCTGGGAACACCTCGGTGTCCCCCGGAAGAGCTGGAGGAAGTGGCTGGGGAGAGGAATGTCTGGACCTCTTTGCTTAGGTTGCTGCCCATGCGACCCGACCCCAGATTAAGCGAAAGAAGATGAGATTTGATGAGATGAGATGAGAATCTCATATATACACTGGTCTCCATAATTATTGACACCACGGTTAAGATATGTTAAAAGCCTTAAAATAAATTCAATTTTCATTGCAGAAGTATACTTTCACACTGAAAATTGCAAAAAATAAATAAATAAATAAAAAGTAACCTTCAACTCAAGTCAATTATCAGGAGGGGGATCCCTGACTAAGAAATAAATATTTTTCATAAAATCATCTGTTCCATAATTATTGACACTAATAACAGTTCAGTTCATTTTCTGTAACCGCTTAATCCGAATTAGGGTCGCAGGGAGGCTGGCACCCATCCCAGCCAACTTCTGGCGAGGGCAGAGTACACCCTGGATAGCTCGCAGGCCATCGCAGGGCGGAAACATGCTGACGGCTTTGCAGCCTACTCTTGTCGAAAGTCAGCAATGGTTCTTTTACATGCCTCACACCATAGACAGTGAGAGACATGGCCAGCCTTTGATAACCCAGTTAGCTGCAATGGGGAGGACAGTGACAACCTTGTGGAGAGTGGGAATCGAACCCCCAACCTTTGGATCAGCGATCCAGCGCCCTATACCACTAGACCACCACTGCCCGAGGCACTAATAACAATTCCTAGGAAATAAATATAATTAAAGTATTTCTGCCACTTCTACAGTAGTTTACAATGTTGATCAGAGTATCTCGGAACATTTACTTAGTAATTTATCACTTCCTGTTTCCCTGGGGTATAAATATGACCTGACACAAAGGCCAGTTCTCTTATCCACTCTTCAACACGTGAAAGACAAAGGAACACACCATTCAAGTAAGGTAGATGTGTGTCAACCTTCACAAGTCAGGCAATGGCTACAAGAAAATAGCCCTTTGCCCACACATGCCCATATCTACTGTCAGAGGAGAGGAATCATTAAGAAGTTGAAAACAACTGGAATAGTGGTAAACAAGCCTGGACGAGGATGCATGGTTATTCTGCCTGCTCACTGTGTGTTTACATCAGGGGTGCTAATAATTGTGGCTGACATGATTTGATGTAAAATAATTACTACTTAATATGAGATTTTTTTTCCCACTTCGAGGTTTTTTCTAAGTGTTTTTATTACTCTTTAAGCCTGAAAGAAAATTCAACTTAATTTTCTTTAAACATACATTTTCAAGGAGTTGGTGACATTTCCACTTCGGTGGGCAATGAGCGCCTGAACTTTAACTGATGAAATACATTTTTAAGAAAATCAGACATGGTTTTTATTTTCCTTTTTTATCTGTTTGATTTAAAAGATAGATTTCTCTCTTTTATTCATTGTGGTCCTATATTTTAAGGGAGGGGGAATTTATTTGAAGCTAAAGAATCTTAACAAGGGGTGCCAATAATTACGGAGGGCAGTTTAAGGGATAATTGTGTAAATTTGGGGGAAATTGGAGATGAGGATATTTGTAAAAATTTGTAAAAATGGAGCAATACATTCTAAATCTTTTTGATATGGGCAATGTAAGAACGCAGAAAGTTTAGCAAATTATGATAGTACAGAGAAAAAGACATTTACACAAGCCGGAATTTGGTTAGAATTTGCAAACAGTTCATGGAGACAACAGCAATTAATGTTATTTTAGTTTTTATGGAAGTTCAGGGGCTGTTGTGGTGTTGTCATCCTTGCAACTTCATCGTTAACAATCAGATTTAGTTTGCTTTTCACTATATTTTTCTGTTTACCTTTTCTCTATTTCTCTTTCTATTTGCATGATAGAAATGACCCCCCCCGTGAGAGCTTGGCCAATCAGCTCCCATGGACTCCCGGAAACAGATGGCTGTGGCATTAAATCGGATTCAAACTTGTGATCTCCGGGTTAATAGTTATGCACCTTGTCAATGCGCCACGCAAGAGCTCCTATATGAGTCTTTTTTCTTTTGAAATATAGAAATATTGGTGTATGCACACCACTGAATACTACTTTTATCAGTGTTGAAATTTTAGTTTACACTTGAATGCTAGTGATTCTGTCTATATATTTTATTTTGTTTAAATTAAGAAATAACTGAAGTCATATTGTATATTTTTATGTTGTGGTTATTTTCAATACAGTTCATACTTAATTCATATATGGGTTGATATAAGCACCAAAAGGAAGGGGAATATCATTAATAGACTGATTAGCAGCCCAAGCCCTTTCTCATAGGTACATGGGATGAGTATTACATGTTTTAAGCATTTTTGTGTGTTTTAGGTAAGTCCTGTAATTTTATACCTCCAAAATATCTATATTGTGCGTGTGTCTGATAAAATTTCCAATAAGTATACTGTATAGCTAAAACACATTGGAGAATTGCCTGGATTTCATAATTAATCCCGAATAAAAAACAGTCTAATCTCCATCTAAGTAATAATAATAGACAGTCAGACATTCCATTTTGACTAATAACATATTAGCCACTACTATTATAGAGTAAAAGAATCTGTGGCGACCTGGACACTCCATTGGTGTGGACCGCTGAAAACATGTGTTTGTAAGATAAGTGAAATGGGTCTGTGTCTACTCACACTTTTGTCAAATCTGATGTATTCTTCTACTCTTGTTGCTCATCCTCCCCAAGAGTTGAGGTGTACTGAGATCTTTTTTCTGCTCACCACAGTTGTAAAATGGGCTTCGTTGGGTAATTTTTTTCTCTCTCTGTGGTATCCCAAACAGAATATGTCTATTTTCCATTGACCTCTCCTATCACCAATAGACTGACAATGACCTGGCTGAAGTAAGATGCCCAGACTATGGTCTGTTGGTTTGGTATATTTGCAGCCTTTTAATTGACTCATAATTCTCCAGAGCCCCTGGTAGGGTCACCCAAGGCAAACAGGTCCGGGGTGAAGGTCCAGACAAAGTGCGATTCAAAACAAACCCCTAAGACACGAGACAACATAGGAATCAGTCTCCCTTGCCCGGACGCGGGTCACCGGGGTTCCCTCCTGGAGCCAGGCCCAGGAGGGGCTCAAGGCGGCGCCTGGTGGTCGGGCTTATGCCCATGGAGCCTGGCCGGGCCCAGCCCGAAAAGGAGACATGGGTCCGCCCTCCCATGGACCCACCACCCGTGGGAGGAGTTTTAGGGGTCGGGTGCAGTGTGAGTTGGGTGGCAGCCAAAGGCATGGGTTCTGTCGGACTGATCCTCGGCTGCTTACTCTGACCTTCGGGACATGGAATGTCACCTCTCTGGCGGGAAAGGAGCCTGATTTGGTGTGTGAGGTGGAGAGATACCGACTAGATATAGTCGGGCTCACCTCAACGCATAGCTTGGGCTCTGGAACCATCCATCTCGAAAGAGGCTGGACCTTCTTCTATTCTGGAGTTGCTCATGGGGAGAGGCGGCGAGCCGGTGTGGGTATTCTTGTTGCCCCCCCGTCTCGGTGCCCAAATGTTGGGGTTCTCCCCGGTTGACGAAAGGGTAGCTTCCCTCCGTCTTCGGGTGGGGGGACGGGTCCTGACTGTTATTTGTGCTTATGCACCAAATGACAGTTCAGAGTACCCACCCTTTTTGGAGTCTTTGGGGGGGGTGTTGGAGAACGCTCCCTCGGGAGACTCGCTCGTTGTCTTGGGAGACTTCAACGCCCATGTGGGCAACGATAGTGTGACCTGAAAGGGTGTAATTGTCATAGTTTGTCTATCACGAACACCATGTTCGAACATAAGGGTGTCCATAAGTGCACTTGGCACCAGGACACCCTAGGTCGCAGTTCGATGATTGACTTTGTAGTCGTGTCATCGGACTTGCGACCATATGTTCTGGACACTCGGGTGAAGAGAGGAGCTGAGCTGTCTACCGATCACTTCCTGGTGGTGAGTTGGCTTCGGTGGTGTGGGAGGTTGCCTTCCAGACCTGGCAGGCCCAAGCGTGTAATCAGGGTCTGCTGGGAACGTTTGGCGGAGCCCCCTGTCCGAGAGGCCTTTAACTCCCACCTCCGGCAGAGCTACAACCACGTTCCGGAGGAGGCGGGGGACATGGAATCCGAATGGGCCATGTTTCGTGCCTCCATTGCTGAGGCGGCAGCCCATAGCTGTGGCCGTAAGGTCGTCGGTGCTTGTCGTGGCGGCAATCCCCGAACCCAGTGGTGGACACCTGCAGTGAAGGGGGCCGTCTAGCTGAAGAAGGAGGCCTATCGGGTTTTATTAGCCTGTGGGACTCCTGAGGCAGCAAACGGGTACCGGCAGGCCAAACGTGCTGCAGCCGAGGCTGTCGCAGATGCAAAATCTCGGGCGTGGGAGGAGTTCGGTGAGGGCCTGGAGAGTGATTATCGGTTGGCCTCAAAAAGGTTCTGGGCCACCATCCGACGCCTCAGGAGGGGGAAGCAGTTCTTCACAAACACTGTTTACGGTGGAGGTGGGGAGCTGCTTACCTTGACTGGGGATGTTGTTGAGAGGTGGGGGGAATACTTTGAGGACCTTCTCAATCCCACCAACACGCCCTCCGTGGAAGAGGAAGACCCTGGGGGTTCGGGTGAGAGTCCGCCCATCACTGGAGTGGAGGTCACTGAGGTTGTCAAAAAGCTCCTCGGTGGTCGAGCTCCGGGGTTGGACGAGATCCGCCCGGAATATCTCAGGGCTCTGGATGTTGTAGGACTGTCTTGGTTGACACGTCTCTGCAACATCGCGTGGTCATGGGGGGCTGTACCTCTGGATTGGCAAACTGGGGTGGTGGTCCCAATTTTTAAGAAGGGGGACCGGAGGGTGTGTTCCAATTATCGGGGAATTACACTCCTCAGCCTACCTGGGAAAGTCTATGCAGGGGTACTAGAGAGGAGGATCCGACCGATAGTCGAACCTCGGATTCAGGAGGAACAATGTGGTTTTCGTCCTGGCCGCAGCACTCTTGACCAACTCTATACGCTCCACAGGATTCTGGAGGGGGCATGGGAGTTTGCCCAATCTGTCCACATGTGCTTTGTGGATTTGGAGAAGGCTTTCGACCGTGTCCCTCGAAAGATCTTGTGGGGCGTGCCGCGAGAATGCGGCGTTCGGGATCCGTTGCTTCGAGCTATTCGGTGGCTGTATCACCGAGCCAGAGTTTGGTCCGTATTGGTAACAGCAGGTCGGATTCGTTTCCAGTGGGAGTTGGAGTCCGCCAAGGCTGTCCTTTGTCACCGATTCTGTTCATAATTTTTATGGACAGAATTTCTAGGCGCAGTCGAGGCGATGAGGGGTTCTGGTTTGGTGGCCATTGGATATCATCTCTGCTTTTTGCGGATGATGTTGTCCTTTTGGCTTCATCAAGTCGGGCCCTCCAGCTCTCATTGGAGCGATTCGCAGCTGAGTGCGAAGCAGCCGGGATGAAGATCAGTACCTCCAAGTCCGAGGCCATGGTTCTCAGTCAGACAATGGTGGAATGCACCCTCCGGGTCGGGAATGAGGTCCTGCCCCAAGTGGAGGAGTTTAAGTATCTTGGGGTCTTGTTTACGAGTGAGGGAAGGATGGAGCGAGAGATCGACAGACGGATCGCTGCAGCCTCTGCTGTTAAGCGGTGCCTGTACCGGTCAGTTGTGGTGAAGAAGGAGCTGAGCCGCAAGGCGAAGCTCTCAATTTACCAGTCGATCTACGTTCCAACCGTCACCTATGGTCACGAGCTTTGGGTAATGACCAAAAGAACAAGATCACGGATACAAGCGGCTGAAATGAGCTTTCTTCGCCGGGTGGCGGGGTTCTCCCTTAGAGATAGTGTGAGAAGCTCCGCCATCCGGGGAGAGCTCGGAGTAGATCCGCTGCTCCTCCGCATTGAGAGGGGCCAGTTGAGGTGGCTCGGGCATCTGGTCAGAATGCCCCCCGGACGCCTCCCTGGTGTGGTGTTTCGGGCATGTCCAACCGGGAAGAGACCCCGGGGTCAACCTAGAACACGCTGGAGGGACTATGTCTCTCGGCTTGTCTGGGACCGCCTCGGTGTCCCCCCGGGAGAGTTGGAGGAAGTAGCTCGGGAGAGGGATGTCTGGACCTCTTTGCTAAGGTTGCTGCCCCCGCGACCCGACCCTGGACTAAGCGGAAGAAGATGATGATGATGATGATGATGATGATGATAATTCTCCAGAAATAAGCAAGTATAGAGTTGTATGCCCTGATTAAAACAACAGAGTTTACACTTTTCCTTCATTCTATTGTTTTATGTGAACATGAACTGAAGAACCTCACCTGGATCTGCATGATTTTTTTTTTAACTGTGCACATACTGTACTTTTTTGTATAGTTGCATAATTGGCTCATTAGATAACCGCATGAATATTCAGGTGTATAGATATTCCCACTGGAGTGTATGGTGAGTGAATAGACTTAATTCATAAAAGAAAAATCAATGGCAATGTTAAGTTCTGGCAGTTGTTTGGCTTCTGTGTGAAGGAAGAATGAAAATGCTTTTATCCGGTGATAAAACATTATTATCCTGATGGGAGTAGTTGACTCCACTAGACAAAATGGCACATCAGAGGTTCGTTGGGGCTGGGAATGAAAATCAGTGGTTAGGGTACAGTCAAACATGGACAGAGAAAGGCCATATATTGTAAGCTGTCAAAGAAAAATCATAACTTTATGGGTGGGGTGATTGATAAAAAAATTGTGATTGAATGGGATTAAAACACCAAAAGTCACATGCACACCTCTTAATAGCATTACATCATTCCAGTAAAATTCCAAAGACTTGTAAAATGTTAAGCAATTGTCAGGTATTGAAACTGTTTCAGCTATTGAGACATTTTATGTCTTTTATCTTATTCATCAGTCAGTGTGTATATTTGTGAGTCATGAGTTTCAAATAATAAATAGGGTTTGAAGTGAGGAATGGACGGAGAAGATAACCAGTGCTCTTGCCTCATCCCACTTTGGTAAATAACCCCTCTCCACTTTGCTCTTTGCTCATTTAGTCTGCATAATCAGAGGAATGTGTTATATGCCCTGCATATGGACAGATTTATTTTTAGAAGTCAGTTTACATTCCTAATTATCCTCCCACACATGGAAGCTAAATATTCATCTCAAGCAGTGTCCTCAGTGCTTTAAAAATCCTCAAATATCTGTCTCTTATTAATTCCTTCTTGGTCTGTCTCCTTTCCCGTCTCTACCTCTTTCTCTCTATCTCTTTCTCTCTCACTCTGTTTCCTGTTTTGACCTCTCCCAGGTATGGCAGGAATGAAGGGAATGACACAATCATGGATCAAGGGAAATTCCCTAAGGGAAAGACAGGAGGAGACTAAGAAGCTGACAGAAATTTGGCAATATGGGTGGAACAAGGGATGAGAAAAAGGGCTGACGGAGGGGTCGGCCGGATGGGCGAGGAGCGACAGAGGATGAGAGGGAGAGGTAGAAAGCAAACAAACGCTCTTTGATGAAGCCATGTGACACTATGCAGAAGCTGGGCGGCACGCAACTCGTCCTTGGAACGAATCATTTATCCAGGAATGAGTCAGTATAAACGAAGCCTGTATCAGAAACATTACCTCTGTCTGCACCTTCAGAGAAACAAAGAGACAGCGGGAGAGTCTAAGAGGGGAAGTGAAAATCAGAGCAGGCAAAACACAGATACATCAGATTATAGGACTGGACCGCCAAAGTAGTTTCTCCCTGTTTCCTCACGTTACATCACCGTTTACAATGCAACAGGCCATGAGCAGACACATGCCATATTCCTCCCGCCTTGCACAGAGGGCCAGAACACACACACAGGTCTGACATCACACCCATCAATCCCTGATCCCACTTTAGACTCCTATATTTGGACCTAATGCGATGAGAGGAGAAAAAAGTAGTGGGAGAAATGTGTTTGGGGAGGAGACGCAAGACTGCAGTGACAGTGAAGAATGATCTGGTGCAACAGAGTGAGATAGACACTTAAAAGGTATAGAGAAGGAAGATAGATCCAACTGAAAGGAAGGATAAGGAATTTAAATAGAACAAAAGATTACATTATAAATAAATTCCGAAACTTTAGGTTCAGGTTTTATGACTGCGATGATTAATTTGTACATATTGGACACTATTTGAGGCTACTGATATTCAGAACACACTTCAAAAGAAAAATCTGTAAATTCCCTTGAGTGGACATCTCTTTGTTGGGCATATTTATTTGCTCAATGAATTCTACATATGTGTAGAGCAGGTTTTAGAAAACCTCCAGAATGGAGCTTCTGGAAAACAACTGATGGCTGTCCCGTGTCCATCCAGTGTTTGACTACCTTAGGATACCCAATAAGGTTGTTGAATTGCTGAGTTGATGTTGATTGGCCGTTATGTATTGCTGAATTGCACAATGACAGGCAGCAAATAATAATAATGATAATAATAATAATAATAATAATAATAATAATAATAATAATAATAATAATAATAAGGTTTTTGTTATAAAAAGCAATTGAAACCCAAACAGTAACCTCTCGTACACCACTGTTCGGACACAGAAAAAACCAACACACAATCTTACTCACATCATTCAATAGACTTGCATTTAAATATTCATGTAGCAAACGTTGAAATTGAAAGCTGATGGAGAATGAATTCATTAAACAAATAATTATACTACCAAGAAAGGTGATACAAATGAAAATGGAAATCAGCTAGTGAAAGGAAAGGTAGTGTAAAGCAAATCCGTGGTCATCCTGGTGATCTGTATGGAGTTTTCATATTCTCCCTGTGATTGTGTGGGTTTCCTCTGAGTGTCTTAGTTTTCACTGTCAAAAGTGATAAGCAAATTGGCCACTCTTGCTTGTCCCAGGTGTGAATGTGAGTTTGAATGGCTGTATGTCTGTATTGCCATATGATCGTCAGTTGAGCTCTTCAGACAGTACTCTGCCTTTCACCCAGAGTCTGCTGGGACTGGCTCCAGCTTTCCTACAACCCTAAGTAAACCAATAAAGATAATTAATAACTGAAGGAAGTACACACAGAAAGATATGACCAGTAATGAAGTGACCAGAAACGGAAGGAATGTCAATAAAGAGCCTCATAATGATAACAGGCAAAATAATATGAGTGAGGCCAATAGCAGTAAAGGAAACCATTACGACACCAACATAGTTGAGGTTACCGCCAATGGAAGCCATTGCCTCTTACCTACCAGAAGCCAACCAGATCTTGAAATGTCCTCTAGTAAATAAGTGTCATCTGTGAACTGGGCCGCAAGCAAATCACTTTATTTATGTGCACACCTTTAAAATAATTTCAATTATTGCAGTAATCTCTCTTCTGATTGGCTAGAAGCACACCCCCAGAATCAGAATCAAAATACTTTACAGAGCCCAGAGGAAATTGTGTATACACAGTTGCTCCATATAAGTAAGAGTAAGATAAAAATGAAGTCTCAATAAATAAAATCTAAGAAAAAGACAAATACGTAAACATCGACTGTTCCCTTCAGGGAATTTCTCTATTTCTCTGCTGTGCCAACGTGTATAAATCATTTTCTCACTCTTTACTTTCCAACCGAGCATACAAGTCATCATATGCCCTCTGTTTGGCCCTTGACACCGCTACCTTCGCCTTATGCTGTCTCCCTGTACTCCTGTTTACTATCTTCAGTCCCACTTCTTCTTAGCTAACCTCTTCCTTTGTACACACTTCCTCATTTCATCACCAAGTCTCCTTATCTCCTCTCCTTCCAGATGACACACCAAGTATTCTCCTACCTGCCTCCCTGATCACATTAACTGTAGTTGTCCAGTCATCTGGAAGCACTTCCTAACCACCCAAAGCCATTTTCGACACCTCCTTGAAGACAACACAACACTCTTCCTTTTTCAGCTTCCACCAGTTTGTCTTCTGCTCTGCCTTTGCCTTCTTCACCTTCCTCACCATCAGCGTCATCACTGCACACCATCATCCTATGTTGTTTGGCAACACTCTCACCCACTACTACTTTGCAGTCACTGACTTCCTTCAAATTACATCGCCTACACAAGATGTAGTCTACCTGTGTGCTCCTACTTCCGCTTTTATAAGTTACCCTATGCTCCTGTCTCTTCTGGAAGAAAGTATTCACCACAGCCATCTCCATCCTTTTTGCAAAATCTACCAACATCTGTCCTTCTGTGTTCCTGTCCTGGATACCAAACCTGCCCATCACTTCCTCGTCCCCTCTGTTTCCTGCACCAACATGTCCATTGAAGTCTGCACCAATGACCACTCTTTCACCTCTGGGGGTACTCTGCATCACTTCATCTAACTCACTTCAGAATCTCTCCTTCTCTTCTAGCTCACATCCTACCTGTGGGGCATAAGCACTAACAACATTGACCATCACGCCTTCAATTTCTAACTTGAGACTCATCACTCTGTCTGACACTCTTTTCACTTCTAGAACATTCCTGACCAACCCCTCCTTCAAGATGACTCCTACTCCATTTCTCTTCCCATCCACACCGTGATAAAACAGCTTAAACCCTGCTCCTAAGCTTCTAGCCTTGCTACCTTGCTACACACAGTATGTCCACCTTCCTCCTCTGCATCATGTCAGCCAGCTAATTACTACAGCTAGTTACTAATATCTATATAAACAGATACAGAATGAATTCTGTCAGTGAGTGATATGTAGAGTATTATCAGTATGATAAACAGAAGAATGTAAATGTGGTGCAAAATGCAAATGTTTGACAGTGCATGTTGTTGCTATATGGAGGACTTGTACAGTGTAATGGCCACAGGTAGGAATGATTCCCTGTGTTGTTCAGTAGAGCATTTGGGTGGTATCAGTCTCTCACTGAACCTGCTCCTGTGACTGATCAGCAGGTTATGAAGTGGCTGGGACGTATTGTTCAGTATCGGCTTTATTTTGGCCAGCATTCACATCTCTGACACTACCAGCAGAGAATCCAGTTCCATCCCTACAACGTTACTGAACTTGCAAATCAGTCTGTTCAGTCTGTTAGTGTCTGCAACCCTCAGCCTGCTGCCCGAGCAAGAAACAGCATTAGAGCTTAGCGCTGACCGCAACAGATGCATAAAACATTCTGCGTAGTGTCCAACAGACGTTAAACGACCTTAGCCTCCTCAAAAACTAGAGACTGTTCTGACCCTTCTTGTAAAGTGTGGCATGGTTCTTAACCCAGCCCAGTTTATTTTCAATATGAACACCAAGGTACTTGTAATCTGCCACCATTTCCACATTGTTGCCCTGAATGGAAATACGGTGTTTTGGATATCCTGAAATCCACAATCAATTCCTTGTTTTTTGTCACATTATGCTGCAGATGATTGTACAAGCACCATGTGATGAAGGGATCCACCACAGCACAATACTCTGTCTCATCACCTCCACTGATACATTTGACTGCACAGAGACTTGTGATGTTCAGAAGTTTTCTGATGACTCTGCTTTAGTCGAATATATAAATGAAGGTGATGAGACAGTATCAGGCTGCAGTGGATTCAGTCCGTTGTGGAGAAGATGAAGAGCAAAGGGGAGAGAACAGTCCCCTGTGGTGCCCCGGTGTTGCTGACTTTTGTGTGCTGCAGGAGCTGTGACCACCTACTGTGGTCTTTTGCTCAGGTAGTCCACAGTCGAATCCAGGACATGAGAAGCATCAACTCCCATCGATGTCAGCTTCTCACCCAGGAGGGTTAGCTTGATGGTGTTGAATGTACTGGAAAAGTAAAAAAAAAACAACAACAAAAAAGCATGACACTCACAATACTCACCAACTTGTCTAGGATGGTGTAGACATGGTTAAGCAAGTAGATGATGGTGTCCTCGACTCTGAGACAAGACTAATAGGTGAACTGCAGGGGTCCATATGTTGTCTAACCATGGGTAAGTTATTGATACAATATTAGTCAAGAGATTTCATGACATGTGAAGTCAGTGCCATGTGTCTGTAATCCTGGAAGCCACTGGGATGTGGAGTCTTTGGTACAGGAACACGGCATGACCTCTTCCACTGAACTGGAACCCTCTGTAGACTCAAGCTTATTGTGAAGATGTAGAGTAAGACTCCACAGAGCTGAGGGACACAGGGGCTCACCATGTCCGGTCCTGCTGCCTTGTTTGAGTGGAGTCTTTTTCAGTTGTTTCTCGACCCGACTATAAGTGAAGTTGACAGGTGATAAAGGGGTGTCATGTCTGTCACAGAATTCAGGGGTGCAGTGAATAGGATACCTAGTGTATCTTGAACATTGGGCATGAGGCAAAATATCAATGGGAGGGATCCACCCACACACACGCAAACATTCATACACTTATTCTACCTAGGGTCAATTTAGAGTCATCAGTTCACCTACCAGCATGTTTTTGCAAAGTAGAAGGAAACTGGAGAACACCCACGCAGATAGTAACCTGAGCTCTGGATCGACAAGCACAATTCCTTCCATACAAACTGAGCATGTGAATACAGTATCTGCCAAGTCATATAACTATAAGTTGTATAGTGGGCGAGTACAGACTTCTCTTTGCATTTTAAAAAATAGAAAATGCTCTATACTATGTAACAAATTTGTTTGAAAAAAAAAGTGAGTAAAAACCTGTTTTTTTTTCATAAATAAAAATTATAATAATTTAAAATCATTTTTGAATATTACCTTTTAATAATGAAATTGAATGTTACTGAGTTTTTTCATCAATTTGTCTCCATCATTCAAGTGCTGGATAATGATATATTTTGAGGAACAAAAGGTTGTTAACTTCACTTCAGGATGAAAGGAAGAATGTAATGATGGTTGAATGTGTTCTTTATCCAGTAGTCACTGATGTGGAGTGAGAGCTATCTTTTGGCATGGTATTAAGCCCCACCCTCTCAATGATTTACAAATGACACGCTGTAATTTACTTGAATGGGAACACATCACCTGAGTTCAGCAGATGATGTCAGAGGGCTTTCCGTAGTTAAAACAGAGCCGTGAACTTTCACGCACATACATGTGGACTTTACTTGCGCGTACACACACACACACACACACACACACACACACACACACACAGGGAACATTTTAGCAGAGAGCAATAAAACAAGACTATCAGCCAGTAAAATAGTGCTTAAAAATGAAGCTTAATTCTGATTCTCAGGTTAATACCACAACAGAGTTCAGCGAATAAGTGCTACACAATGGTCTATTCCCTCCTGTAAATTAACTGTAGTGTATTTTGTGTTCTGTGATGCATCGTCATGATTACAACAGAAGATGCAATGTCCTATGGCAAGAACATTTCTTTATGGGTTTTCCTCCGGTTTCACCAGTACTTCCCACAGTGCAAACATATGCACATTAGGCTAATTAACTGTTCTGAATTACCCCAATGCGTGAGTATGAGTGTGAATGATTGTGTGTTGCTCTAAAATGGTCTGACAAGCTGTTCAGGATGTACCCTTCATCCCATGTTGGCTGAGATAGACTCCAGACCCCCGTGACCCCAGTACGATTAAGCATTTCAACAAATGAGTAAGAGAATGTCATGTGTCAGGGAGTAATGAGCATGGGAATAACAGACTGACAGAGAAAGACTCTTCAAGCTTCCAGTTCTGTGAAGGGTTTAAGTGCCTATTAGAGGATTGTGGAGGCCTAATAAGACTTGATGGATTCACTTGCAGTCACAGCCAGGATCCAGAGATCCTCCTTGTAGTGTAGTGTTTGTGTGTGTGTGTGTGTAAGAGAGAGAGAGAGAGAGAGAGAGAGAGAGAGTGAGAGAGAGAGAGAGAGAGAGAGAGAGAGAGAGAGAGAGAGAGAGAGAGAGAGAGAGAGAGAGAGAGAGCACTCCCCTTTCTGACACTAATATGGAAAAACTTGTTTGGAGTGAATACGAGTGCAAATATTATTCTTCCTGGGTATTACCACTGCAAACGCCTTGGCCCAGGCGGCTAAAACGGGCTGGGACAAAAAGCCCAAAGACTTTCTCAGTACCTTCAAAAGGAGCCTACATAAAATAAACACGGCCATCAGATTACAGGCACTAACTCGGCTCAGTGTTAAAACCGGGCTTGGTGCGCGCCTAGAAGGTAACTGTGGGGTCCGTTCAGTCAACACGATGACGCAGGATGGAACAAAAGTGTGACAGAAAAAGCAAGTCTGTCGGAACACAGCCCCAACCCACAGCACCACTGACCCTGCTGCCCAGATCTGCAGAAGAGGGGAGGCGACAGGAGGGGGTAGAATAGAAATCAAAACTGGTTGTACTCATATTGTATAATATATATTATATATATATATATATATATATATATATATATATATATATATATATATATATATACACACACACACACACTTTGTAGTAGGAGGTTCTAAATGAAAACTGGAAAGGAGGCACAGGAAAAGGCTGGGATAGGAAAGGAAATGGAGAGTAAGGGTTAGGGTGGAGTCAAAGAGACTAGATGAAAGATATAGCAAGTGGATGAAAAAGGCTAAGAGACAGCAGAAAGGTAAAAAGAGGGGGGGTCGAAGAGGACAGGCAGAGACTGGATGGATTGAGAAAGCAATCATATTTAAAGGTGTGTATGTGTGTGCTGAGGCTTTTGAGGGTAACCCCATTTACCCCTCCAACACTGGACAGCCTCTCTTTGGCTGAATGACATCACAGGGCTCTTTTATATGGCAGACCGTGATGACGTAATCGACCTGGCACTGGGAGAAAGTGAATCTATCCCTGGAGAGAGGCTGGGTGTTTCACTCGCCCTGAGTCTAACCCCAAATGGACAGACAGACTGACATGCAAACAAGATTACAGTTCACCACTTGCCACATTCCTATTCCAGAATGAAGGCGTCATAAACATTGAATAAATAATCACTCAGGTGCAAAGAAATGTTCATCAAACTTGCAGTGACTATCATATGCATGCACTCGCGTGCATTCATGCACACAGCAGCAAAGGAAAACTCTGGCCGGCTAGACTAGATTGACCGCAGTGGGTGCAGACTCAACTAATGTGTGCAAGCACACACGCACGCATACTCTCTCTCTCTCTCTCTCTCTCTCTCTCTCTCTCTCTCTCTCTCTCTCTCTCTCTCTCTCTCTCTCTCTCTCTCCCCCTGTTCTCTCTAGTAGAGCATACTTTCCATTAAAACACTTGTGATCAAGAAATGTGTTTTGATATGTTACATTTTATGCAAACCTGATGGTAACAATTTACTGAAAACATACTATTAATAAGTTCTCTCCCAATAAGAGTTATTAGTCCTACTCTAGCCCCCGTAGCATTACCACCTTATTAGCACAGCTGTTTTGTTTTGAGAATTTTCTTCGCAGCAGTAGAAAAAAAGTCAAGCATCAATTATAAAAAAAAATAATTTTGCTATGTTAGAAAGAAAAAAATAGTCTGAAGCATGTGAATGCCTATTCCTGATTTCACACAGAGGGTGCATTTAAATCATTAATGCCGCCTGTGATTCAGAGTGACCCTCGGATGTCTCATTAAGCTCCATGTTCATCAGCTCTGACTCGCACAGCCGTAGCCTAGACTGGGGGAAATTTCATTTATAAATAGCTAAAGAGAAGTTATTTTTTTATACTCTGTATCTAACACCCCACTTGCATCTACTGTATGCTTAATGCATTAAGGTGTCTTTAGAGCTTTATCATTATGTCACTCATATGGCAGAGCAATCAGAGTGCTGAGTAAGTGTTCCTTTAATGCAGTCACCTGAGCACTAAAGCTGAAGGCTGAGGCCTGGAAATTCCCTCTGGTGCCTAATCAGGGTTTTTGGAACCAAAACACAAGAATAGTGAGATTCTCAAAAGAGTCCTGACTGAAAGTAGAGCTTCAGCTTGCAGTGAGGTGCCTGTATGCATTCAGGCACACATAGGGTGTGTAAGCATCTGATTGTAGCTGCTGGGCATTATAGACACAATTGTACCAAAGTTCACACAACAAGGTCAAGCCACTCAGTCTCACAAATACACACTGTGCCCAGCCCTCCCCATCACCCCCCCCCCCACCAAGTTTACTGACTCAGCTGTTGTGTAGGAAGCCCATGGCCTTTGAAGACGGGAAGAATCTATCATTACTTGAGAGATGCAGAAAAAGGAAGCAGAGGGAGAATAAGCACTCCATTGTCTACCCAGTTACCCCTCCCTGTGTCCGCCATATCCGAAAATAATTGTATTGTCCTAATTACAGAGAGCTTCTTGAACAGGTGTGAGGTACTTGCACCTGGATCGCACGGGTGTGTGGTAGACTGTAAGTGCATTTATGTGTGCATACCCATACACTTGCGTTATTGTTATTTCTCTAGATGTGGCCACATGGGCCAGTCAGACATTATGACTGCATGAGATGTAGTAATTGACACATGACAAAGGATTATTGCTAATTAGTAAAGTAGTATAGCACTCTCTAATAGCCCTAATTTTTTTCATAAAAGTATCAACTTAAGTATCAGTTAAAAGTATCAATTTATTTTGGATAAATATAAAAAAGGATGAAGGGAAGGTACAGCTTATCCCCCCAACCCCCCGCCTCATGAGCCTTTGTCTCACGTTATGTTATCTTCCTAAAAGTTGGTGTCAAGTCTTCCAATTTTTCTTTTACAGAGGGAGGTGTGACACAGTGGACAGATGCTGCAGTGGTTGTGATCAGGTCATTGTGACACCTGCGGCTACTGAGAGGGCAGCCGACTATGAAGTACATATACACACACACACACACACACACACACACACACACACACACACACATCTTTTCCTTTCGGCTGTTCCCTTCAGGGGTCGCCACAGTGAATCATCTGCCTCCATCTCACCCTATCCTCTGCATCCTCCTTCACCACATCCATATCTTCTCTTTGGTCTTCCTCAAGGCCTCTGATGTACTCATTCCTGATCCTATCCATACTCGTTACTCCGAAAGAGCGCCTCAACATTTTCATCTCTGCTACCTCCAGCTCTGCCTCCTGTCTTTTCCCCAGTGCCAGTGTTTCGAAACCATACAACATTGCTGGCCTCAACATTGTCTTGTACAACCTGTATGCAACCTTCTTCATCTCTTTTCCACACACTCCATTGCTCTGGATTGTTGAGCCGAAGTACTTAAAATCCTCCACCGTCTTTATTTTTGCTCCCTTTAACCTCACCATTTCTCTTGGGTCCTTGTCGTTCACACACCTGTATTCTGTCTTACTGAAGTTAACCTTCATTCCTCTCCTTTCCAGGGCATACCTCCAGCTCTCTAGAATTTCCTGCATTTGTTCTCTGCTCTCACTTCCCCCAGTGCGGCTAACTGGGTTATCAAAGGCGGGCCATGTCTCTCACTGTCTATGGTGAGAGGCATGTAAGAGAACCATTGCTGACTTTCGTAAAGAGTAGCTGCAAAGTCATCAGCATGTTTCTGTCCCTTTCTAAAAAGGGTTGTGACAGGAAGGGCACCCGACGTAAAAACCTCTGCCAAATCAAACGTGCGAATCAGATGATTCGCTGTGGCGACTCCCGAGTAAAAAGGGAAAAAGCCGAAACGAAGACAGACAGACCCTGTTGGCCAACAGCACTAATGGCGGTCGATGTTAACCCGGACCTAGACCGATCCGATATAAAATTCATTTTGATGATTCACATTGTGAATTTTGGCACAAGTTTTACACCGGATGCCCTTCCTGTCGCAGCCCTCTGCATTTATCCGGGCTTTGACAGTAGTAAGGATGAACTCTGGCTTGTGCCCCCCCCTCATGGCTGCATTCCATACACACACACACACACACACACACACACACACACACACACACACACACACACACACACACACACACACACACATATATATGTAGGCAGAGAGAGAAGAGGAAAAGCATGAGTCAAGGTCTGAGAGTAGGGACTTTGTATGTTGGAACTATGACAGTAGAGAGCTGGCTGGCATGATGCAGAGGAGGAAGGTGGACATACTGTGTGTTCAGGAGACCAGGTGGAAAGGTAGCAAGGCTAGAAGCTTAGGAGCAGGATTTAAGCTGTTTTTTCATGGTGTGGATGGGAAGCGAAATGGAGAAATGGAGTTAGATGAGAGTCAGAGGATACCAGAGGAATGGAGAAGTGTGCTTGTGCCCATTTTTATGAACAAGGGAGATGTGCAGAGTTGTGGGAACTACAGAGGGATAAAGTTGATGAGCCATACGATGAAGTTATGGGAAAGAATAGTGGAAGCTAGACTAAGGGCAGAGGTCAACATTTGTGAACAACAGTTTGGTTTCATACCAAGAAAAAGCACCACAGATACAGTGTTTGCTATGAGGATGTTAATAGAGAAGTACAGAGAAGGTCAGAAGGAGCTGCATTGTGCCTTTGTGGATCTGGAGAAAGCTTATGACAGGGTGCTGAGAGAGGAACTGTGGTATTGCATGAGGAAGTCTGGAGTGGCAGAGAAGTATGTTAGCATGGTGCAGGACATGTATAAGAGATGTAAGACAGTGGTGAGATGTGCTGTCGGTGTAACAGACGAGTTCAAGGTGGAGGTGGGACTGCATCAAGGGTCAGCTCTGAGCCCCTTCTTGTTTGCTATGGTGATGCACAGGCTGACAGATGAGGTGAGACAAGAATCTCCATGGACTATGATGTTGTTTGCAGATGACATTGTGATCTGTAGTGAGAGCAGAGAACAAGTGCAGGAAAATCTAGAGAGGTGGAGGTATGCCCTGGAAAGGAGAGGAATGAAGGCTTGCCTCAGTAAAACAGAATATATGTGTGAACGACAAGGACCCAGGAGGAACAGTGAAGTTACAGGGAACAGAGATAAAGAAGGTGGAGGATTTTAAGTACTTAGGCTCAACAATCCAGAACAATGGAGAGTGTGGAAAAGAGGTGAAGAAGCATGTGCAGGCAGGTTGGAATGGTTGGAGAAAAGTATCGGGTGTGATGTGTAATACGCAAGAATGAAAGGAATAGTGTACAAAACAGTGTTGAGGCCAGTGATGTTGTATGGTTTAAAAACAGTGGCCCTGGGGAAAAGACCTGAGGCAGAGCTGGAGGTAGCAGAGATGAAAATGTTGAGGTGCTCTTTGGGAGTAACAAGGATGGATAGGATCAGGAATGAGTAGATCAGAGGGACAGAACATGGAAACAAAGTTAGAGAGGCTAGATTGAGATAGTTCGGACATGTACAGAGAAGGGATAGTGAGTATATTGGTAGTAGGATGCTGAGGTTGGAACTACCAGGCAGACGGCCGAGAGGAAGACCAAAGAGAAGATTTATGGATATGGTGAAGGAGGACATGAAGGTAGTTGGAGTAAAAGTAGAAGATGCAGAGGACAGGGTGAGATGGAGGCGAATGGTTTGCTGTGGCGACCCCTGAAGGGAAAAGCCGAAAGGAAAAGAGGAAGAATATATACTAGTATGTAAGTAAAAATAAAAGGACAGGATAAAGACTTTCTATTGAAACTTCATTTTTCACTACAGATCTGTTTCATACATACATATATACATACACTGTATATGTATACATATGTGTGTGTGTGTGTGTGTGTGTGTGTGTGTGTGTGTGTGTGTGTGTGTATGCATGAGTAGCCAGTGATTCCATGTTAGTAACATTCATGATATCATGAGTGTAATTTATCACATTTCTTGCACTTTCTTTTTCACGTAACGCTTGCTGTGCTTTCTTTACACCTATTAAAACTTTTCAAATGATCAATCACAGAACACCATTCTTTCCAAATAACCGCTGAATCAATGAAACATTATTGTTCGGCAGACACACACACACACACACACACACACACACACACACACACACACACACACTTCTCTGACTTTGATTTAAACTATTTTTGGTTATGTCTGGTTATACGTTAGCAAGGTTTTCCATCTGCAACTATTTTTTCCAGGTTATTTTTTGACTACCACTTTCACCACTGCCACAGCCTCATTACCAAAATTAGAGTTTTGGTGGCGGTATTGTAATCACCAGCATTTGTGAGTTGGTTTGTTTGCTTTCTTTTGAACAAAATTCTGCCTACACTCGTGCACAGATTTTTTCCCCCCAGATTGGGTAGATTTACTACCCTTCCTGAGTCCCAGCGGTGATTTCATTTTGGAGTCAAAGGTCAAGGCGCGGCCACAAATTATATATATATGTATGTGTGTGTGTGTGTGTGTGTGTGTGTGTGTGTGTGTGTGTGTCTGGTGTGTCTTCTTCTTTTCCCTTCAGGGGTCGCCACAGCGAATCATCTGCCTCCATCTCACCCTATCCTTTGCTTAGTTTCCACAATTCTGCACGTCTCCCTTGTTCTTAAAAATGGCACCATCACCTTTCTTCTCCATTCCTCTGGCATCCTCTTACTCTCTAAGACCTTGTTGAATGTTCTTGTCAGAAAATCTACTGCTACCTCTCCTAGACACTTCCATACCTCCACTGGTATGTCATCAGGACCAACTGCTTTTCCACTCTTCACCCTCTTCAATGCCCTCCTCACTTCACCCTTACTAATCTTTGCTACTTCCTGGTCCTCAACGGTCACCTCTTCTACTCTTTTTTCTCTCCCATTTTCATCAGCTCTTCAAAGTACTCTTCCCGTCTTCCCAGCACACTCCTGTCATCAGTCAATACATTTCCCTCTCTGTCCTTAATCACTCTAACTTGCTACACGTCTTTCCCATCTCTATTTCTCTGCTGTGCTAACCTGTATAGATCATTTTCTCCCTCCTTACTGTTCAACCTATCATACAAGTCATCATACACGCTCTGTTTGGCCTTTGACACCGCTACCTTCGCCTTACGCTATGTCTCCCTGTACTCCTGTTTACTCTCTTCAGTCCTCTCAATGTCCCACTTCTTCTGAGCTAACCTCTTCCTTTGTACACACTCCTGCACTTCCTCATTCCACCACCAAGTCTCCGTATCTCCTCTCCTTCCAGATGACACACCAAGTATTCTCCTACCTGTCTTCCTGATCACATTAGCTGTAGTTGTCCAGTCATCTGGAAGCACTTCCTGACCACCCAAAACCTGTTTCAACTCCTCCTTGAAGGCAACCTGACACTCTTCATTTTTCAGCTTCCACCAGTTTGTCTTCTGCTCTACCTTTGCCTTCTTCACCTTCCTCACCATCAGTGTCATCCTGCACACCACCATCCTATGCTGTTTGGCATCACTCTCACCCGCTACTACTTTGCAGTCACTGACTTCCTTCAAATTACATCGCCTACACAAGATGTAGTCTACTTGTGTGCTCCTACCTCCACTTTTATAAGTCACTCTATGCTGCTGTCTCTTCTGGAATAAAGTATTCACCATAGCCATTTCCATCCTTTTTGCAAAATCTATCAACATCTGTCCTTCTGTGTTCCTGTCCTGGATACCAAACCTGCCCATCACTTCCTCGTCCCCTCTGTTTCCTGCACCAACATGTCCATTGGAGTCTGCACCAATGACCACTTTTTCACCTCTTGGGGTACTCTGCATCACTTCATCTAACTCACTCCAGAATCTCTCCTTGTCTTCTCGCTCACATCCTACCTTTGGGGCATAAGCACTAATAACATTGAACATCATGCCTTCAATTTCTAACTTGAGACTCATCACTCTGTCTGACACTCTTTTCACTTCTAGAACATTCCTGACAAATTCCTCCTTCAAAATGACTCCTACTCTATTTCTCTTCCTATCCACACCATGAAAAAACAGCTTAAACCCTGCTCCTAAGCTTCTAGCCTTGCGACCTTTCCACCTGGTCTCTTAAACACACAGTATGTCCACCTTCCTCCTCTGCATCACGTCAGCCAGCTCTCTACCTTTTACTGCCATAGTTCCAACATTCAAAGTCCCTATTCTCAGTTCTAGACTCAAGCCTTTCCTCTTCTCTCTCTGCCTACGGACACGCCTCCCTCCTCTCCGTCTTCGGCGTCTTCGACCAACAGTAGTCCAATTTCCACCAACACCCTTTTGGTTAACAGCACTGATGGTGGTCGTTGTTAGCTCACACCTGGACCAATCCAGTATGTCATTCTTTCTTGTGATTTGCATATTGTGTGTGTGTGTGTGTGTGTGTGTGTGTGTGTGTGTGTGTGTGTGTGTGTGCAATACACGAAAGATCTGAAATCATATACTGTACAGTACATGCTTTCAATGACACAATTATCTTTGACTTTAAGTGAACTTGAAAGGTCAAAATCAAAGTAATAGTGAAATAAACTGCTGACAAACAGCTGACGCATCCTGGATGAGATGCTAATCCATCACATGTTACCTTTCCAGTATTTTCACTAGTGCCAGTTTATACTGCTGAATGGACAGAGGCACACTTATGTGTAAGATCTTGCCTTGGGGTCTTAGCACAGTGGGATCTGATAGGATTCATATTCACAACCTCTCAGTCATGAGTCCAGCACCCTAATCAATGTAACACTGGCCTCAATTATGAACTTTAACTGAGAAATTGCCTTTGATTTTGAGTAGATTTTGAATTCTTGCAGATTTAAAAGAAGTGCTAACAGACACGCTGTTACTGTGGAAGACATATAGGATGGGCAATCACCCATATCATTAAGTATCTTCATCATCATAATCATCATCATCATCATCATCATCATCATCCTCATCCTCATCATCTTCTTCCACTTAATCCAGGGTAGGGTTGCGGGGCAGCAGTCTAAGCAATTAGGTCTAGACGTGCTTCTCCCCAGCCACTTCCTCCAGCTCTTCCAGGGGGACACCAAGGTGTTCCCAGACAAGCTGAGAGACTTAGTCTCTCCAGCGTGTTCTAGGTCGACCCCGGGGTCTCTTCCCAGTTGGACATGCCAAAAACACCACACCATGGAGGCTTTCGGGAGGCATTATAACCAGATGCCTGAGCCACCTCAACTGGCTCCTCTCAATGCAGAGGAGCAGCGGTTCTACTCTGAGCTCTCCCAGGATGGCTGAGCTACTCACCTAACTCTAAAGGAGAGCCCCACCACCCGGCGAAGGAAGCTGATTTCATCCACTTGTATCCGTGATCTTTCAGTCACGAGCCAAAGCTTGTGACCATAGTTGGAGCATTGCTCAACTGCTCAAGTGAAAGCTTTGCTATGTGGCTCAGCTCCCTCTTCACCATGACAGACCAGTACAGGCTCCGGTTTATAGCACAAACTGCGCCTGTCAATCTCCCATCCTATTCTTCCCTCACTCGATAACAAGACCATGAGATACTTGAACTCCACTACTTGGGACAGGACCTCATTCCTAACTCGAAGGATGCATTCAAGTCTTTTCCGACTGAGAACCATGGCCTCGGATTTGGAAGCACTGATTCTCATCCAGGCCACTTCACACTTGATTGCGAATCGCTCCAATGAAAGCTGGAAGTCCCAGATTAATGAAGGCAAAAGGACAATGATATCCACAAAAAGCAGAGATGAGATCAAATGGTCACCAAACCAGAACCCCCTCAATGCCTCAGCTGCATCTAGAAATTCTGTCCATAAAAATTATGAACAGAATTGGTGGCAAAGGACAGCCTGGCAGACTCCAACCCTCACTGGAAACAAATTCAACTTGTTCCCAATGTGAACCAAGTTTTGGCTACAGTGAAACAGCGACCGAATGGCTGTAGCAACGGGTCCGGAACACTGTACTCCCCTGGAGCACGTCCTACAAGATAGCCTAAGGGAAACAGTCGAAAGCCCTCTCCAAATCCACAAAACACGTGGACAGATTGGGCAAACTCCCATGCTCCCTCCAGAATCCTGTATGTAAAGTGTATAGAATTGGTCGAGAGTGCTGTGGCCAGGAAGAAAACCACATTGTTCCTCCTGAATCTGAGGTTCAACTATTGATCAGATCTTCCGCTCCGGCACCCCAGCATAGACTTTCCTGGGTAGGCTAAGAAGTGTGATTCTACGATAATTGGAACACACCCTCTGGTCCTCCTTTTTAAAAAGGGAGACTACCACCCCAGTTTGCCAATCCAGAGATACAGCCCCCAATGACCACACAATGTTGCAGAGACATGTCAGCCAAGACAGTCCTACAGCATCCAGAGCCCTAAGATATTCAGGGCGGATCTCATCCAAACTTTGGAGCTTAACCACCAAGAAGCTTTTTGACTCAGCTCCAGTGACGAGTGGACCCCCACCAAAAGCCCCAGTTTTGTCCTCTTCCACAGAGGGTCTGTTGGTGGGATTGACAACATCCTTGAAGTATTCCTTCCACCTCCCAATGACATCCCCAGTCAAGGTGAGCAGCTCCCCACTTCCGGTGTAAACAGTATTTGTGGAAAACTGCTTCCCCTTCCTGAGGCATCAGATGGTGGTCCAGAACCTTTGCAGCCAACTGACAATCGTTTTCCAGGCCTTCACAGAACTCCTCCCACGCCCGAGATTTGACATCAGCAACAGCTCGGGCTACAGCATATTTGGCCTGCCAGTACCTTTCTGCTGCCATGGGAGTCCCGCAGGCCAATAAGACCCAATAGGACTCCTTTTTCAGTTGGAATTCCCCTATCACCGCAGGTGTCCACCACCGGGTTTGGTCGTTACCACCACGACAGGCACCGATTACCTTCCTGCCACAGCTATGGGCTCCTGTCTTAAGAATTGGAGGCATGAAACATGGCCCATTCAGATTCCATGTCACCCGCCTCCTTTGGGATTTCGTTGTAGTTCTGCCAGAGGTGGGAGTTAAAGGCCCCTGTGACAGGAGACTTCAACAAACAGTCCCAGGAGACTCTAACTACACGCTTTGGCCTGCCAGATCTGGAGGGGGCATCATCATTGGAGCCAGCTTGGTTGACAGCCCAGCTCCCCTCTTCATCCAATTGTCCAGAGCATGTGGCCGCAAGTCCGGTGACACGACTACAAAGTTGATCATCAAACAGCCTAGGGTGTCCTGGTGCCAGGTGCACCTGTGAACACCCTTATGTTCAAAAATAATTTGTGATGGACAAACTATGATGAGCACAGAACTTCAACAATGAAACACCATTTGGGTTCAGACTGGAGATGCCATACCTACCAATTACACGCTTCCAGGTCACATTATTGTTGCCTACATGGGCGTTGAAGTCTCCCAGGACAATGAGTGACTCTAAAGACTGCAAGAAGGGTGAGTACTCTGAACTGTCATTTACTGCATAAACACAAGCAGTCAGGAATCATCCCCACACCTGAAGGCGATGGGAAGCTACCCTTTCATCGACCGGGGAGAACTCCAACACATGCGCACTGAGACGGGAGGCAACAAGGGGTGCCCACACCAGCTTGCTACGTCTCCCTATGAGCAACTCCAGAATGGAATAAGGTCCAGCCCTTCTCAAGATGGGCGGTTTCAGAGCTCAAGCTATGTGTTGAGGTGAGTCCAACTATATCTATTTGGTATCTCTCCACATCACGCACCATCTCAGGCTCCTTCCCAGCCAGAGAGGTGACATTCCTTATCCTAAGAGTGAGTCAGTAGCCAAGGATGGGTTCGACAGAATCCATGCCGTCGGCTGCCACCCAACTCACACTGTACCCGACCCCTATAGCCCCTCCCACAGGTGGTGGGCCCATGGGAGGGCAGACCCATGTCTCCTTTTAGGGCTGGGCCTGGCCAGATTCCATGGGCAGAAGCCTGACCACCGGGCCTGACTTCAGGTGGGAACCGGTGACCGTTCAGGCAAGGGGAACTGTGTCCTTGTTTCTTCTTTCTTCAAAGAGGTCTTTTGAACTATACTTCATCTGGACCTTCACCTTAGACTTGTTTGGCTTGGGTGACCCTACCAGGGCATTATGCCCCCGACAACATATCTCCTCAGATTATTAGGACCATGATACAATGGTGGTTCAAGGAGGGGGTATACAGTCATACATAATTAAATTTAGTACCCATGTAGGGCAAAATTGCCAGATACCCCGCATTTTAAGAGTTTCTTCTTTTTTTTTATTACATGAAAATTATTTTAATATGCAAAATTTCTTGATAAATAAATGAATATGCAAATCAACCTATAACACCTTCAGATCTATTTTGAGCAGGAATACATACTTTTTGTCCAAATGTATGTGGACACCTGACCATGAGCTCACTATGTCAGCCTTCTTCAAACTTTTACCTTAAATTTAAGTAACAATTTCCTTGTGCACAAAGTGAAGTCCATGAAGACATGATCTGTTTTATTTCTGCTTCTCAGACAAGTCACCACTGACAGGTAGCAAACCGCATGAAACATTATCTGCATAAAAACAATGTTAGATTGAAAACCCTGTAAATATTGACTGCATAAAGTCAAGATCGGACAATATGAGCACTGCCTGATTTTTACAAGATTTAATTATAGTATAGATATTCCCACAGAGGGTCAGTGGTGGTCCGGTGATAGGGTGCTGGATTACTGATCCCAGGGTTGTCGATTCAAACCCTACTGTTACTGTCTCCCCAGTTCAGTCTCTCACTGTCTGTGATTAGACATGTAAAAGAATCATTGCTGACTTTCGATAAGAGTAGGCTGTATTGCTGTCAGCATGACACAAAATATTAAATGTGATGGTTCAGTTACTTATTCCTCCCCCTTCTGTCATTGTTCGCATGCTATCCTCCTTCAAATATGAAAACCTATAAATGTTTGGGTGGTTTTAGTTAAAGCAGACACTGTTTTTTCATCTGTTTGTGGGGGAAGCTGGAGGACGTGGGAGTGGACGGACATCTTGCTGCCTGGATTATCGACTACCTCACTAACCGTCCACAGTACGTGCGGCTGCGCGGCTGTAAGTCAAAGGTGGTAGTCTGCAGCACAGGGGCACCACAGGGCACCGTCCTCTCACCCTTCCTTTTCAACATTTACACCTCGGAATTCACCTACAGCACAGACAGCTGCCACCTCCAGAAGTTCTCGGATGACTCCGCCATCGTGGGCCGTATGTCAGAGGGGAACGAGCTGGAGTACCGGTCGGTCATCGTTGACTTCATGGACTGGTGTGAGCGCAACCACCTGTGCTTGAACACTAGGAAGATGAAGGAGATAGTGGTTGACTTCAGGAGAAGCACTTTAACACTAACACACACACACACACACACACACACACACACACACACACACTCACTCACTGGTGAACATCCAGGGACAGGACATTGAGACAGTGGACAGTTTCAAGTACCTGGGCGTTCACCTTAACAATAAACTGGACTGGTCCCACAACACCAACGCCCTGTACAAGAAGGGCCAGAGTCGCCTTCTCCTTCTGAGGAGACTTAGGTCCTTCGGAGTATGCAGACCTCTGCTCAGGACATTTTATGACTCTGTGGTAACCTCTGCAATCCTCTACGCTGCCATCTGCTGGGCCCGGGGCAGCACAGAGCGGGACAGAAAGAGACTGAACAAGCTGGTCAGGAGGGCCAGCGCTGTCCTAGGCTGCCCACTGGACTCTGTGGAGGAGGTGGGCGAGAGGAGGATGGTAGCAAAGCGCACATCCATCATGGTCAACATCTCTCACCCACTGCACCAGACTGTATAGGAGCTGAGCAGCTCCTTCAGTGAACGACTGAGACATCCTCAGTGCAGGAAGGAGTGCTACCGCAGGTCCTTCATTCCCACCTATCAGACTGTACAATGCCACTTTGTAAATGTCTGTGAAAAAAAAAAAACGGTTATGTGCAATAAAAACCCCGTGCACTTTAATCAACCACATCTACCCCACTGACTGTGAACCATATCAACCCATCTACTCTGCCCTCAGATACATATACACTTGAATATAGGCCAGTCTACAAAGTTGTTCTTTTCTTTTTCTTTTTTATTGTATATTACTTTATACTATTTATGTATCTATTTATTTATTTACTTATATAATATATATGTATGTGTGTATGTATGTATGTATATGTATTATTGTATATGTCTCTATTTTGCACCCCCTACTGATGGTACCTCAAGAGCCTGTAACAGTGAATTTCTCCATTGTGAGATTAATAAAGCTGTATCTATCTATCTATCTATCTATCTATCTAGCTAGCTAGCTACCCTGAAAAGCTTGCAAGACCATTGCAGGGCAGAAACACGATGATGGGTATGCAGCCTACTTTTGTCGAAAGTCAGCATTGGTTCTTTTACATGCCTCACACCATCGACAGTCAGAGACATGGCTGGCCTTTGATAACCCAGTTAGCTGCATTCTGTGGTAAGTGGGGCTTGAACCCCCATCCTTAGAATCAGTGATCCAGCACCTTTGCCACTAGGCCACTACTGCCCCCCCCCTTATCAGACAAGAGACAATGCTAACCTGATAACCCATTTAGCTGCATTAGAGGTATACACATTGTACACATATAGACACTTATACATACAGTACATACATGTTGTTTGTTTTCCTTTTGGCTTTTTCCCTTTTCCCGGGAGTCACCACAGCGAATCATCTGATTCGCACATTTGACTTGGCATAGGTTTTTACATCGGATGCCCTTCCTGTCACAACCCTTTAGCAAGGGACAGAAACACGCTGACGGTTTTGCAGCTACTCTTTACGAAAGTCAGCAATGGTTCTTTTACATGCCTCCCACCATAGACAGTGAAAGACATAGCCTTTGATAACCCAGTTAGCAGATGCACTGGGGGGGGGCAGTGACAATCTTGGGGGGACTTGAACCCCCAACCTTAGGATCAGCGATCCTGCACCCTATCCACTAGACCACCACTGCCCCTTTCTCGAAACATGACTATTGCACTTAAAACTTGAACATGAGTATTGTCCAAGAAGATGGTCTGAATGATGTTTATTCAGTCAGTGTGTGACAGTTGTGGTGGTGGGGTTACATGTTTAACAGCTTATGGGTAAAAGCTGTACCTTTTTCAGCAGGGGGAGGGGAGAAAGGGGGGGGGGTGTCCAGGATGTGTAGAGTCTCTGATAATTCCGCAGGCTCTCCTATGACGTCTGTCAGTGTAAGTGTCACTGAGGGAGTGTAGTATAGTTCCAATTACCTGCTCTGCTGTCCTCGCCACCGACTGCAAGGTCTTCCTGTCCTCTGCAGTACAGCTGCTGAACCACACTGTACAGCAGTAGGTCAGGAGGCTCTCTATAGCAGAGGGTTAAAGTTCATCAGTAGGGGTCGGGGTAGGTGGGCTTGTCAGAGCTTCTGAGGAAGTACATCCTTCGTTGTCGAAGTCAGCAGAGACCTCAACACCTCTCTACCTTCTTTCCATCAATGTAGAGGTCAGAGTGCTCAGTTTGTTTATATCTACTGAAGACCATTATCATCTCCTTGGTTTTGGATAAATTAAAACATACACACATAAACAGTGAGCTCACTCACACACTCAAAGTAGTGATGGGAGCTCACTGAATGAGATTGAACTGGAATTTTCAGGAGGATAGTCAACAATTTTTATCTTCCAGATTCAGATATATTGCAGAAATTTATATTTATAGCTGATAGGGGGTGAGACTGAATGAGATTCCTGAATTCTCATCGGGTCAATTTTGTATGTCTCACCTAGTTTATCAACTGAACAAATTGCCAGACCATTGCAGGGCCAAACACCCCCCCCCCCCCACACACACACACATACACATTCATACCTAAGAGCAATGTTGGAACATCAAATTAGTCTAATGTGCATGTCTTTGGACTGTGGTACAAAATTGGTGTACCCAGAGGAAACCCACATAAGCATGGGAAGAGCATGCAAACTCTACTCCACTCAAATCCAGGACCTACTTGTTGTATGTCACCATAACCACCCGAACAATCAAAATCGATCTTGGAAAAGGATTTTGTACACAGACTCATTTTAATAGAGTGTTGATTGAGATAAAGTACTGTCTTTTCCTTTAATAAGTCTGACCAACCTCTCCCAAACATCTGAAGTGTTTTCTTCTCGTCCATCACGAGTGGATATGACCAGCTCAGTGCAGCCGTCGGCAAGTCTCACTCACAAACCACACGAACTGAAGAATCAGAAACGGCATAGTCACTTAACTGATTACAAGTTCAACCACAGGGCCGCGAAGTGATGATTCACAAATCAAGCAACTTACGTCTGCGACTGAGAGTGTATGAGTTTTTTACTATTAGTATTCATGATTTAGCCTGATAGAGATCAGCCAATCTGAGCTGCTATGATTTAACTCTCTCTCTCTCTCTCTCTCTCTCTCTCTCTCTCTCTCTCACATGATATCGCTTGCCGCTTACTGTAAATCACACGAGAGTTGAGCTGTCAACAGGAAAACAGGATCTGCACCAATTACAATGCGTGGAGTTATGACCTCTGCAGACTGCATAGCAGACAATGAGAGTGTTTTCAATCCCAATGAAGCTGTGAGTAGGGAAATATTCAGCGTAAAAATGGCTTTGACATAAGTTAAAAAATAGATGGATATTTCTTAATCATAAAACAAACACACTTGCTTTCTACTATAGTGTACTGAGATGAACAGGAGTTGTTTTTGTTTAAACTGAGGACAGGACGTACAAATTAGTCCTACAACATGACATAAACTGCTGTACACTCTCGTCATAACAAGAGAGCTTTTTCACCACAGTCTTGACATTGAGCTGCTCCCCATCTTTATCTCTGTAAACACCTATAAACTCATTTCAGGTTTATTGGGATACATTTTTAATGTTCACATTGCATTAGTTTTCATATTTGTAAAAAAAAACCTAAATACCCAAACAAAAATTCTCCAGGTGTTCAGTATTTACCGTGAAAGAAAATGTCCATGGGAGGACAGAGTTAGTTAGAATTTTCTATTTTTCTAAATTTGCCCACCCTATAATTCACATACAGTCGATGAGAGTGACTTTAATCAAAATACAGTATAATCTTGAGAGTATGTGACCTTTCACAGGGATCCATTCTTTCTCTCAGTCATTTGCTGAATCAATGCTATAAAGTTTGCAGGGAGGCTGGAACCTATCTCAGGGCAAAGGTGTGGTATACCCCGGACTCTTTAGACCATCACATGGCAACACACACAATCTTTCAAACTTACACACACCTAGGCACAGTTAGCCTAACGTGCATGTCTTTGGAATATGGAAGGATACCGGAGCACCCAGTGGAAACTCATGCAAGCACATGGAGTAATGTCTTCACTGAACTTGGGACTTGAATTCAGGACCTTTTTTGCTGTAAGGTGAGACTCCTACCACTGCCACCTTTGACAGAGAATGGTTATTATTATTATAATTTAAGTCTCTCAGCCACTTAATCCTAATTAAGGTAGTGGGGAGGCTGGCACTCATTTCAGTCAGGTCAAGGAAAGGGAGGGTGACGCCTGGTACAGCTCGCCAGGCCATCACAGAGCAACACACCTACAACCATTCACACTAAAACCTAGAGACAATTTTTGGAAGAGTCAATTAGTATACTCAGCATGTTTTTAGACTGTGGGAGGAAACCTGAGTACCTGGAGGAAACCCATGTGAGCACATGTAAACTCCACACAGAAATATCCCAAGCCCGAGAATCAAACCTAGGCTTTATTGCAGTGAGGCCCGTGTCAACATGTTGCCTAATTATGCAAGTATTATTCATTAATTTAATGATGGGAAACTTTTACAAGATTGTAAAATCAAGTATAATTCTATTTTTACAATGTAAAAGTACTGAGATATACTTTTTCATAAACACATAGTGTCATCATAACAAATGCAGCCATGAGGTGGGGGGGCACTAACCAGTGTCTCTCCCCCTCATGCCGGTCCCAAGCCCGGAGAAATGCAGAGGGTTGTGTCAGGAAGGGCATCCGACGTAAAACCAATGCCAATTATTGATTATGCAAATCAAAAGTATTACCTCCATACCGGATCGGTCGAGGCCCGGCTTAACAACGACCGCCATCAGTGCTGTCAATCAACAGGGTGCTGATGGAAATTGGACTACTGTTGGTCGAAGACGTCGAAGAAGGAGAGGTGGGAGGCGTGTCCGTAGGCAGAGAGAGAAGAGGAAAGGCATGAGTCTAGGACTGAGAGTGGGGACTTTGAATGTTGGAACTATGCAAGGAAAAGGTAGAGAGCTGGTTGACATGATGCAGAGGAGGAAGGTGGACATACTGTGTGTTCAGGAGACCAGGTGGAAAGGTAGCAAAGCTAAAAGCTTAGGAGCAGGGTTTAAGCTATTTTATCACGGTGTGGATGGGAAGAGAAATGGAATCGGAGTCATCTTGAAGGAGGAGTTTGTCAGGAATGTTCTAAAAGTGAAAAGAGTGTCAGACAGAGTGATGACTCTCAAGTTAGAAATTGAAGGTGTAATGCTCAATGTTGTTAGTGCTTATGCCCCACAGGCAGGATGTGAGCTAGAAGAGAAGGAGAGATTCTGGAGTGACTTAGATGAAGTGATGCAGAGTACCCCCAGAGGTGAAAGAGTGGTCATAGGTGCAGATTTCAATGGACATGTTGGGGCAGGCAACAGAGGGGACGAGGAAGTGATGGGCAGGTTTGGTATCCAGGACAGGAACGCAGAAGGACAGATGTTGATAGATTTTGCAAAAAGGATGGAGTGAGAAGGGCATTGAAGAGGATGAAGAATGGAAAGGCAGTTGGTCCTGATGATATACCTGTGGAGGTATGGAAGTGTCTAGGAGAGGTAGCAGTAGATTTTCTGACAAGAACATTCAACAAGGTACTAGAGAGTGAGCAGATGCCGGAGGAGTGGAGGAGAAGTGTGCTGGTGCCCATTTTTAAGAACAAGGGAGACGTGCAGAGTTGCAGCAACTACAGAGGGATAAAGTTGATGAGCCATACGATGAAGTTATGGGAAAGAATAGTGGAAGCTAGACTAAGGGCAGAGGTGAGCATTTGTGAACAACAGTTTGGTTTCATGCCAAGAAAGAGCACCACAGATGCAATGTTTGCCTTGAGGATGTTAATAGAGAAGTACAGAGAAGGTCAGAGGAAGCTGCATTGTGCCTTTGTGGATCTGGAAAAAGCATATGACAGGGTGCCAAGAGAAGAACTGTGGTATTGCATGAGGAAGTCTGGAGTGGCAGAGAAGTATGTTAGAGTGGTGCAGGACATGTATGAGAGATGTAAGACAGTGGTGAGGTGTGCTGTCGGTGTGACCGACGAATTCAAGGTGGAGGTGGGACTGCATCAAGGGTCAGCTCTGAGCCCCTTCTTGTTTGCTATGGTGATGGACAGGCTGACAGACGAGGTGAGACAAGAATCTCCATGGACTATGATGTTTGCAGATGACATCGTGATCTGTAGTGAGAGCAGAGAACAAGTGCAGGAAAATCTAGAGAGGTGGAGGTATGCCCTGGAAAGGAGAGGAATGAAGGTTAGCCTCAGAAAATCAGAATACATGTGTGTGAATGAGAAGGACCCAGGAGGAACGGTGATGTTACAGGGAGCAGAGATAACGAAGGTGGAGGATTTTAAGTACTTAGGCTCAACAATCCAGAGCAATGGAGAGTGTGGAAAAGAGGTGAAGAAGCGTGTGCAGGCAGGCTGGAATGGTTGGAGAAAAGTATCCGGTGTGATGTGCGATAGGAGAATGTCAGCAAGAATGAAGGGAAAAGTGTACAAGATGGTGGTGAGGCCAGCGATGTTGTATGGCTTAGAAACAGTGGCGCTGAGGAAAAGGCAGGAGGCAGAGCTGGAGGTAGCGGAGATGAAATGTTGAGGTTCTCCTGGGAGTAACGAGGATGGATACGATCAGAAATGAGTATATCAGAGGGACAGCCCACGTAAGATGTTTTGGAGACAAAGTCAGAGAGGCTAGATTGAGATGGTTTGGACATGTACAGAGGAGGGATAGTGAGTATATTGGCAGTAGGATGCTGAGGTTGGAACTACCAGGCAGAAGGCCTCGAGGAAGACCGAAGAAGAGATTTATGGATGTGGTGAAGGAAGACATGAAGGTCGTTGGAGTCAGAAAAGAAGATGCGGAGGACAGGGTGAGGTGGAGGCGGATGATTTGCTGTGGCGACCCCTGAAGGGAGCAGCCGAAAGTAAAAGAAGAAGAAGAAGAAGACATAGTGTCATCATAACACCGTCACTTTTTGAAGTGAATATGTAATTCTACGCCATTTTTAAGGGGCAGTAGTGGCCTGGTGTTAAAGGGCGCTGGATCGCTGATCCTAAGGTTGGAGGTTCAAGTCCCACGATTGTCACTGTCCCCCCAGTGCGGCTAACTGGGTTATCAAAGGCGGGCCATGTCTCTCACTGTCTGTGGTGAGAGGCATGTAAAAGAACCATTGCTGACTTTCGTAAAGAGTAGCTGCATAGCCGTCGGTGTGTTTCTGTCCCCTGTTAAAGGGTTGTGTCAGGAAGGGCATCCGACATAAAAACCAAATCAAACGTGCGAATCATTTGCTGTGGCGACCCCTGATAAAGGGAAAAAGCCAAAAGGAAATCTCTCTCTTTAACATTGCAAAAATTAGTAATATATGATATGTTTCCACAAACCCCATTCTGCAAGTAACCTTAGTCTCCCCTGTTTTGAATTTTGAAGAAGAATGACTTGTCAAAATTTACTGAATTTTTTTCTAATTTGGGGACACTTAGAAAATGTTGAACTACCTTCTACAATGGCAATAATGTGGCATAGTGGTCAGCACGTCCACCTCACAACACGAAGATTCAAGGCTGGAGTCTGCGAGTTCCAGGGGGTTTCTGTATGGAGTTTGTACTGTATGTCCTGGCTTGCATGGGTTTCCTCTGGGTGTTCCGGCTTCTTCCCACAATCGAGAGGCATGATGTGAATGGTTGTATGTTTGTGTGTATGTGTGTGTGTGTGTGTGTGTGTGTGTGTGTGTGTGTGTGTGTGTGTGTGTGTGTGTGTGTGTGTGCACGCGCGTGCCTTGGCCCTGCATTGGACTGGTGAGGTGTTCAGGGTCATTGTCGGCTGAGATAGGCTCCAGTAGGATTGTACGATTCAGAAAATGAATGAATGAATGAATGTTCAGAAAAGATCACACTGTTGTAATATTGTTTTAACACAATAGCTGACTGTAAGTGCACAGCAGTTTATTTTTTATTTACAAATATCAGGCCAATTAACAAATAATATACAGTCCTTGTACTGTCTCAATTTACCAGATATCCAAATATGCTCAAATTCATTGTACATGATTATCATATACAGTTTCACATTATGCCACTTATATTATGGATTAGTACTCAGTCTGTTTTAACTTTCAAATAACCTTTCAAACAGCTATTACAATACAAATAAAAGTTATGAGTCTATAAAGCACTTGGAGTTTGTCCTGCAAAAAAAAGTCCAAATTGCCAACAGCTTTATTGAGCTATATGGTTTTAGGTATTGTGTATGGACATCCTAGATGCTTTACTATTTATGAAATTCATTTTCAAAACTCCAGGTGAAACAGCTTTAGGGTTTGTTGCTAGCATTTCACATCATAGCGATGGCCGATCCAGTTCTGAGACTGATCCTATCAGTACTGACAAGGAAAACCAGATTTATTGGATAAATTTAATTTTGTTGGGCCATATCAATGGTAGCTTTCATCAATATCCTGCTTTTATAAAACCCATAAATATGTGCAGAATTTTTTAAAAGCTAGGCTGATAATTTTGCCACAGGGTCACTTATGATTATGATTATGACCGAATGCTATACAGTGTCTGAATGTATGCACTTGTTATTGAATAAAACTATTGAGTCATTTTCAGGAAGAAGATTTCACTGACTAAATTTCACTTTGTCTACTGACGACAGACTTGATGATCTCATCACCCCTCACACTTGTCTTGCTGTCTGAACTGTTGCCCTTCTTGCTCAGAAGGGATCTGTTGGTAATGACTCCTTTATTAAACCGGTGTGTATTGGGACTGTGTACATCGTGCCCCCTAGCGTTCATTAATGGAATGACACGAGCATCACTTGGCTGATAATACATACACACCATGAAAAAGACAAAGGCAAAAAAGAACTGGTGTCATGACAGTAATTTTTATTGGCAAATTGTGAGCAACCCATGAATAAAGTATTTAATTCATTGAGATGAACCTTGTCAGTGCATTATGAGGTCAGTGTATTTGAAGTGAGAAGCAGATGTTGGAGATGGTTCAGGAGTGTAATGGTTCATCAGGGCGGGTGAGATCACGGATAACTCTGAATCACTAATTGTAAAGAGCAGTGAGGGGACCTGGAGGGGAGCATGGGTTCTTTCTTTACTGTAAGTGTGGATGAAAAGTCACCACAGGGAAAAGGATATCAGGTGTGTTGAATAGTGCAACTGTTGTATATAAAATGTGTTTATATAAACTTAAAACCCAAGTATCATGAGATATGATTTAAAGAATGACATATACATACTATATTGTTACATTCCAACCTTTAGTGTGTATTAGTGTATATTTGGCTAAGGTCTCACCAACAGCATTTCGAACAAGTTAAAAGAGTGAATATAAAAACATTTAAAAACCTATACCTATAAGCAAAGTAACCACTGCAACCAGGCAATGATTTTACAACTTAATGTGGATATGCAAGATGATCCCCATCTTTTTCAGCAGGGGCAGCACAGTGGCGTACTAGTTAGTACATAGACCTCACAGCAAAAAGGTCCTGGCTTCGAGCCCTGTGCGTCTTCTGTTTCCTTCGGGTTCTTCGTTTTCTTTCCACAGTCCAAAGACATGCACATTAGGCTAATTGGCTGTTCCACAGTGCCCCTAGGTGTGTGTGTGGCTGTGAGTGTGAATAGTTATATGTGTATGCCTGCCCTGCAGTGGATTAGTGAGCTGTTCAGGATGTAACCCACCTTCACCCTGAGTTGGCTGAGATAGGCTCCAGCCTCTCAGAAACCTTAACAGGATAACGTGGTTGAATGAAAATGAATAAATCTCTCACAACAGTTTAACCAATTTAATCCTTCTGAAGAGACTTAAAGTAATACAGCTAATTTCAGGTAGATATACTTGAAGAAAAAACTCAGAAATAAATTGTACTTCCATAGAGAGGAACTGATATGCATTGCACAATTACAGATGTGTTGTATAGGCCGAGACTTTGCTGTGCCTTTCATGAATTTAAGTATCGGTAACACCAGAGATTCAGCATTCTTCTACTACAACCTAGTTCTCTGATTGGCAGGAGGCTCATCTTGATCCAGACCCCACAAGAAAGTCCGAAGACGTGTCACTTCCTTTTGGAGCTCAGGATTTGGGATTGGCTGAGTAAGGTCCAGGCTTGGGGGTTCATTTGGTAGGATGAGAGGAGGATGGTCGAGGAAGCTCTCAAAAATATCTAAATTTAGACAAAAACATGCAAACTTTAAGATTTATACTCCATGATGCATCATTCATTGAACAGAATTTGATACTTACCGCCTCCGAGTTCAGTGCCTGGGGGTGGGGCCCAACAAGAAGGCTGTGCTCTGGCTGGTCCTAGCTTATAATGAGTCAGAAGGTGGTGAAGCTGCGTTGGATTGATCAAGGCATGGTCCTCCAGTAGGTTGGCCCATGAGGACTAGCAAAATAGTCAGTAATGTAAAAAAAAAAAAAAAAAAGATCTTGAGGCTTGGTTTTAAGCACAATTTTTCTAAACACTGTAACAATGTATAGTATTTTCTATGGACAATAAATTGACTTAGATTTTGGATTTTGGTTAAACCCCAACCAACCATGTCACTTTTTGAAGGATATATGATAGCAGATGGTTAGAGAATGAAGTTTCAAGAGGGGGTTTCTGTGTGGAGTTTACATATTCTCCCTGTGTTTACATGAGTTTCCTGCAGGTATTCCAGATTTCTTCCCACAGTACAAAGACATGCGCATTAGGCTAATTGGTTGTTATCAATTTCCCATAAATGTGAATGAAAATGGTTGTGTGAATGTTTGCCATGTGAGAGACTGGCGAGCTGTTCGTGGTGTACTCCATTTTGCAGAATGTCAGCTGCAATAGACAACTCCAGTAGGATTAAATGGTTTGGAAAATGGATGAATTGATGAGTGCTAAACTGTATGTTTTTTTTTTTTCTTAGACATTTACCTGGATAAGGCGGGTCTTGGGAATACACAGGAAGTTGACAGTATTAGATAGCTTTTTGAGGAATTCCGAGGCAATATCTCCAAGGCCTGCTCCCTGTAGCCAATCTAGAACCAGGTCCAGATTAGTGCGAATCTGCACTGCACGTGACCAGGAAAACAAATTATCTGTAATAACACAGAGAACACAAATTACGTGAGGAATGTTTCAATTTAATATTTCCCATTCTGTTGAAAAGTTTTCATTTGTATGCATCAAATACATATTTTGAATCTCTCTTTCTTCTGCGCTTTCTCACTCTCTCTGTCTCTTTCTATGTGTCTCTCTTGCTCTCTCTCTCTCGCTCTCTTAGTTTATGCAAACATATTAATTTATTAAGTCAACTTTTAAGCTTTCCATGATAAACATAAAACATTAAAGCATTGCTACCTCTCTCAAGAAGGGTGTTAAGGAGTGAGGTGTTGGTGAAGAAAAAAAGGTAGCCAAAGGTCTGGGAGGTGAGAGGAGGCGACAGACAGGCCTCACGCGTCAACTGCAAGGAAGAGCGATACACTTCCACTAGCCCTGCCACTGTAGAAGGTAGATTGGACACATCACTTTGTTCTTCACCCTCTCCTTCAACACTGTGACTATCTCCATCTCTCACTCCAGCTTTCTCCTTCTCTTTCTCTTCACTGGAGAAAGGGTTAGTGTCCAGTAGAGTAGGGAGGAGCGAGTATAAGGTCTGAGGGAGATAGAAAGAGCAAGATGAAGCTGGAGAGATGAAGAAGAATTTTTGATTTTTATTTTCACTGTGCAGCCAGGCACGCCTTGATTATCTCATCACACTATACAAGAACCATACCTTACCTTTGTCAGATGATACACACACTGTTGGAAAGTATGCATGATGACATCATCTAGCTGCGCCAGTGCATCTGAGCATGTATCCATGTCAGCTGATAGAACAGGGTCACTGGGAGCTAAGCATAGGGTAAAAACAGAGCCTATGAATATGAACACTGGAATAATTCCATGAGATTGTACTTACAAATCAAAGATGCATTTATAGACGCATATTAGAAAGGAAGAAGGTTGAATTTGGCCATGGTGTGTAGTTTCATGCCTTCCACAAATTAGAAAAATACTGTAAGTAGCAATTCAGCACCCTGATAGACAATTATTTCCATATGCTAGAAGTTCCAGCACAGTGTTGTTTGTTTGACAGCTGCAAATAATTAGATAGAAGAAAATATAAAAGTGCAAGTCTGTTGTGACTACTGTGTTGAACACAAACAGTAGCGTGAGCAAATATAATGTGGAGACGATTATTCAAGCCTGCGGAGACATAATAGTTTTATCTCACTAGATATTTGCAGCATTTATTTTTGCATGTTGTGTAAATTACTCTGTAATCTTCTCTGAGATAAGGTTCTTCTGTATTTTTTGTTTTGTTTTTTTTCCCCCTCACCCTCAAACTCCCATTCCTTCTCCATGGCCTCTACTTTGATCTGGAAGAAGTTGAGGAGCTCCGTAGCATTGGACATCCAGAACATGAGAGGTCGGAGGTCAGCAGAAAGGTTCTGCACATTAGGTAGAGGAAGGTCAGCTTCAGACTCTGGAGACCTACACACATATACACCCACACCACACACTTATGAGCTTTAGTGAAAACACAGAATACATTTAAATACTCTATGTATGGACAGCAGTGGACTAAAGACTATCACTGATAAAAATCTAGTGTCCAAAGAGTGCTGGGATCTGATAACTCTAGTTCTAAAGATACAGAGGCCTAGACCACTTCTAACCGCTCATCTATGTCGCTTTAAGTCATCAAATTCAGTAATACAGTGACATCTACCATGCACAGAATCATTGCAAGTCTACAGAATCACTAATGACATATTGTTCTGTATTCTGTTCAGCTCAAAAATCACTATGCTGTGCTACTGAATGTCTTTATAAGAGGCAACACACATCTGACATAGTTAAACTGTGTGACCAAATGTATGTGAACATTTAAACATCACACCCATACACAAGCCTAACTCAAAATTATTTCTACAAAATGAAAAATTACAATTGTGCAGCATATCTAACCATGACCCAGCATGACAATGCTGCTGTGCAGAAACTGAGGTTCTTGAAGACTTGGTTTGAAAATAAACTTAAGTGACCTCAACCTCACCCAACACCTTTGGGATGAACTGGAAAATAAATTGTGCACTGGGTCCTCTTAGCTGACACTACACAAAAGCTTTTTTGACTGAATGACCACACATCCACACAACCACACGCCAAAATCTAGGAGAAAGCCTTTCAAGAAGAGTGCAGGTTAATATACCAGGAAAGTAGGGCAAAATATGGAAAGGCGTCCCAGTTTTCCATAAAGAACTTCGAATTGTGATTCGTCTGACCACAGAACAGTTTTTCACTTTTCTACACTCCATTTTAAATGACCCCTGGCACAGAGAAAACACTTGCGCTTCTGGGTCCTGTTAAGAAATGGCTTCTTCTTTGTACTGTAGAGTTTCAGCTGGCAACAGCGGATGGCACGGTGGATTGTGTTCACCAACAATGGTTTCTGGACGTATTGCTGAGCCAATTCTGTGATTTCTCTTACAATAGCATTCCTGTTCATGGTGCAGTGCTGTTTGAGGACCCAAAGCTCACGGGCATCCTGTGTGTATTTTTTCCCTTGACATTACACACAGAGATTGTTCCAGATTCTCTGAATCTTTGGATGATGTTATGCACTGTAGATGATGATAACTTCAAACTCTTTGCAATTTTTCAATGGGAAACACCTTTCTAATATTGCTCCACTATCTTTCTGTGCAACATTGGGGGAATTGGTGGTCCTCTACCCATCTTCGCTTCTGACAGACACTGCCACTCTGAGAAGCTCTTTTTATACTCAGCCATGTTGCTAATGGACCTCATTAGTGATAATTAGTCTTCCAACAGTTCGTCATAAGTGCAATTGACTTTTCCAGGATCTTATTGCTACCTGTAACTGTTTTGAGATTTGTTGACACCATGAAATTTAAAACCAACATGTTTTTCCCTTAAAATTATACATTTTCTCAGTTTAAACTTTTGACCTGTCATTTATGTTCTGTTCAGAATAAAATATTGAAATTTGGCATTTCCATGTCATTGCATTCAGTTTTTATTCACAATTTTATATATATAAGTAAAAATAAAAGGACAGGACAAAGACTTTCTATTGAAACTTCATTTTTCACTACAGATCTGTTTCGAGGGGTGGTGAAACCATCCTCTCTCTTCAGGTGATTACAGAAGAATATATATATATATATATATATTATATATATATATATATATATATATATATATATATATATATATATATATATACCATTGGCCCTCTACTTACGAAATTAATCTGTTCCAGAGCCTTTTTCGGAACCTGGAGTTTTCGTAAGTAGAGGCGCATTTTACATGTAAAATGCGTGATTCGTACCAAGGTTCCCAAGACTACCCCATAAACCCTTTAAAAATAATAAAAGTACACTAATTTTCTATGAAATATGTATGAAATATGTGTTAAAAGTAAAAGAAAACTATTTATTAAACTATTTAAACATCTTATTAACATAGTTGTTAATTAAACCATTATTAAACATTTTTATTAACGCACACACACACACACACACACACATACACACACACACACACACATACACACATACACACACACACATACACACACACACACACACATACACACACACACACACACACACTTTCTCTCTTTATCTCTCTCTCTCTCTCTCTCTCTCTCTCTCTCTCTCTCACTCTCTCTCTCTCTCTCACACACACACACACACACACACAAAACTTTCTTTCTCTAGTGTGCTTTGTGGAGTGGCGTGTTTTGCCGAATGCGGGCTCCGCCCAGTCACAGCGTGCAGCTGACGGAGCTTTTGAGATGGTGTGTTGTATTTAAAGCAGAATTACAGTACAGTACCTGTTTGAAAGATCAGAGGTCTGGATTCAATATTAACTTGTTTCCTTACAAGAACAGAGGTCTTGTCCCACGGAGCACTCTGCTTTTCTCTGTATCTCCACTTTTAATGCCTCCTTCTGCTTCAATATTATTCCGAAATAATCGCCTCCGTCACTGTATTTCTGCGTTTAAGGTCTCCTTCTGCTTTAATATCATCCTGATTGTAGAGGGGTTTCGCCCATACTCCGTTGTAATTTCACTCAACCGCATCCCACTTTCAAATTTTTTTATTATCTCCTGCTTCACTTCGATTTATAACGGAGCCCACTTCTTTTCTGTGTCACCAGGAATCACTTTCTTGGGGTCCATGATGAATAACGAAATATAACGCTGCAATGATCAATCTCAAAACAAGCCAACAGTCCTGTTCAAAGCTCCTTCACGTGTGTGACAAACAGGAAGTATGAATATAGGAAGTATGGGTACAGTTCAGCTCCCTCCTGGCCAATGGGAGGCCAGCAGGGTCAGGATGTTGGGAAACAGCCAATGAGAGAGCAACTTGAGCATTGTTTGAATTTTTGAATGGCGCATTGTTTGAATTTTTGAATGGCGCGTTTCGTAAAAAGAGGATGTTTTTGTAAAAAGAGGGCGAAAAGTTAGGAAAATGTTTTTCGTATTCAGAGGTTTTCGTAAGTAGAAGGCCAACTGTATATGTATGTATGTATGTATGTATATATATATGTATATATGTATGTATATATGTATATGTATATATATATGTATATATGTATGTATATATATATATATATATATACTGTATATATAATACATTTGAGAATCATCTGAAAATATAATTATTTTGTGGATCCAGGTTTTCCAAGATTCCATGTGTTGGTAAATGTTTTCGTTATACATATCTTTCTATCTATTATCACACACATAATAAAACAATGCAAAAAATAATACTGTATTCTATTAGAAATCTGAGGAGTGAAACTGTTTGAGTATTCTGTTTCTTGGAGTTTGGAAGGTTAAGTGGGCCAGACAGCTGAGGTTGTGATAAACAGGATGGCACATCAAGCAATCATATACACAGTTAAATTCGGAAGTCTGTCTTACGTTTGCGTGGGATGTTTGTCTCCAAACTCTTTAATGTTCTCCTGAAACATGGATAATAAATCAGAGAGAGAGAGAGAGAGAGAGAGAGAGAGAGAGAGAGAGAGAGAGAGAGAAGATTAGAGCAGACTGGGATAAATGCTTGGGCGGGTGTGTTTGGCCAATGTGTCCGGACAATGACAGCACATTTTCCAAATGGGTGGAAATGACATCAGTCAACCTCTGTTTACAAACTCCAGTGAAATACCAGTGAAAGCCCATGTGTGTGTGCAGCTGTGGCTCCTCAAACCACAGCTTGCTCCAGCCCGAGCTCTTCACAGCACACACACACGCACGCACGCATACACACCCTGTTGTCACCAAATCTTATTCGGCACAATTTTGCTTCAGTTATATCAGATCTTCTTACTCCACATATTCTTATAGGTGATCTTAACTGAATGGTAAAATAACAGATCAAACATTTATAAGACTGATTGAGGAATAGCAAGTGCTATTTTTATCCCATTGCTGTTGAATTCTCTGTTTTGATTGGAGTTGATTAATATTCTAAAACATGACTGACACTAAATCACTAATGTGTGCATTCTAATACAGTACTTTATATCAGTGTATCTGTAGTAACAACTCACTTATGTATAAGCAGAAATAAAAAAACAAGAGCACCCAGAGAGTACAAACCTCCATCCCATATGAGCCAAAAGTCTACAACATTGTCAAAGAATATGTGAAAAAAATTTAAATCCATAATTTGATGATGATTCGCTCCAAAATCGAATGGAATTTTAATTGTAAAAACCCGACCAATCCAAAGATAACTCTTTGCATAGTCCTGTTAACAATGTCTAGAGAGAGAAAAAGCAGAGATGAGGAAATTACTATTTATAACAGTGACTACGAGCAATAGAAAAAATAAACTTGTTATGTGGACAACTACAAATGGATAAAATAATATTTAAAGTTAGGTGCTGCGTAAAGACAGAGCTTCTGACAGGTATCTCTACTGATAGGTGTCTGAAGCTTGTGTTATTTAATAATTGTGTTGTACAATAATTGAGAGGTTCCTTTAAAGCTTATATCAATTTAAACCCTGAAGGAAAAAGATAAGTAAATTTCCTCTGCGTTTTACAACCACGCTCTGGAGTGAAAGGAGGAAAGGTAAATCTTGGTGTTTTTTGATCGCCTGTCATTGGCTAATTTCTGGATTCATTTGTATTACCTGTATAATCAATTGTATTATGTTTAACAAGTTCATGTTCGTGCTCCCATTAATGCTTGCCGTTTTTCCCTGTAAAATATTTGTCTGTCTTCCTGACTAATTTAGATTGTGTGTTTTTTATTCTGTGTGAGGCTGACTGTGGCGCATGAGTTTCTAATTTTTGGGCTTGAGTTTAGTGATCATTAATAAATGGAACAACCATTAAATATATATTCCATGTCTATGCAGCATTGCTCAAGAGTTCTGTTGTGAAAATTTTTAAATATAATTACTTCACAAGATAATGATGTCATAATTTCCCATTATTGATTAGTTTCCTGAAAGAGCATGACATTTTCTATTCCTTATATAACTTTTGTGAAGGGGCAGTGGTGGTCTAGTGGTATAGGGCGCTGGATCGCTGATCCAAAGGTTGGGGGTTCGAGTCCCACTCTCCACAAGGTTGTCACTGTTCCCCCCAGTGCGGCTAACTGGGTTATCAAAGGCGGGCCATGTCTCTCACTGTCTATGGTGAGAGGCATGTAAAAGAACCATTGCTGACTTTCGTAAAGAGTAGCTGCAAAGTCGTCAGCGTGTTTCTGTCTCTTGCTAAAAGGGTTGTGACAGGAAGGGCATCCGACGTAAAAACCTCTGCCAAATCAAAATATGCGAATCAGATGATTCGCTGTGGTGACTCCCGAGTAAAAGGGAAAAAACCGAAAGGAAGACAGACAGATATAACTTTTGTGAAACAAAACTTTTAAATATGAACAAACAAACAAACAAACATTATTAAATTAATTAAAGAGCATAATTGTCATATTTGTTTATGTGTACAAGACGGTGGTGAGGCCAGCGATGTTGTATGGCTTAGAAACAGTGGCGCTGAGGAAAAGGCAGGAGGCAGAGCTGGAGGTAGCGGAGATGAAAATGTTGAGGTTCTCTCTGGTAGTAACGAGGATGGATAGGATCAGAAATGAATACATCAGAGGGACAGCCCATGTAAGATGTTTTGGAGACAAAGTCAGAGAGACTAGATTGAGATGGTTTGGACATGTACAGAGGAGGGATAGTGAGTATATTGTCAGTAGGATGCTGAGGTTGGAACTACCAGGCAGAAGGCCTCGAGGAAGACCAAAGAAGAGATTTATGGATGTGGTGAAGGAAGACATGAAGGTCGTTGGAGTCAGAAAAGAAGATGCAGAGGACAGGGTGAGATGGAGGCGGATGATTTGCTGTGGCCATCCCTGAAGGGAGCAGCCGAAAGTAAAAGAAGAAGAATTGTCATATTTGTTTATGGTAGTGGTAGCAAATTGTTTATTCTCACCCACACAATCGCCTTTATCTGATTGGCTGCCTTTAACAGAAGCTGGGGTGTTAGTGCAGGATCCATATGTTTGGAGGCATAGTCAATCATCAGTGACAGCAGATAAGCTGGCGCTAACGGTCCACCACCTGAATCGGGAGTCGAATTCTTCGAGATAATTTCCTAAAACAAAAGCAGAAAGTAAAACAGAGAGAAATATAGTTTCTTGTGTGCCTGGCCAGGAACTATTATAGTTTTTGTAGTACTGTACTGCAGACACGTAAGAATAAAGGACTCAGAGTTAAATCACTGTAATAATTTTGTAGTCACTATTTCTACCTGTTAAAATATTTAAAGAGATTAAGTACAAACTATGTTTTGAATACTAATCTTATATTAACTAGCTGACTACATGCATATAATTGTGATATTTAACGGTACTATTTTACTGAGATATTTTTCTGAAGAAAAATCAAGCATAATGGCAGTATGTACACCAATTCTTGTACCTGTAAGAGGATGTCTGCATGATTTTCCTGAAATTTCAACACTGCTTCAGTAGATGCAAGATATTTCCTGAGAGCTTCCTGTCTGTCCACCATATTTCCTGGGCCAAAGGACATAGTTCCCTCAGTCTGAAAGGGTAGAACAAGCGCCAAAGGTGGGGCAGGGGTCACTCTGGGGTCACGGTACAGGAAGACAAAGTGACTGCCAAGCCCTATGAGATCTCCAGGTTTAAGGACCGTCTCCCTGTAGAGCACTATTCCATTATGACTGACAGCTCCTCCTCTGAATGGACGCAGCATAGCTGAGGGAAAAATATTGAGCAAGTTTCGTGCCTTTCGTGGTCAAACAGATCAGATCTAATGCAACCTTTTTCAGTAATTCAGAATGCAAATCAAAAATTTAATGGGCTGAATGTCTCCAGAAACACAGCTAGGCTCGAGTCACCAAACTGAGATTGCTTCAGGGTGCGCTTTCACAGAAGTGAAAGCATAGTATGATGAACCGGACTTTGTTCATACAAGTAGTCAAAATAGACATTTGAAACTGCTAAGGACGCCAAAATGTGTCCTGGCATGATGATTTTAAATGATTACAAAAAGAAGAGTAAGAAAATAAAATAGAAATCAGAACCACAGTGCTGCTCCACAATAACCAATTGTTTGTCATTTTACTATACTTCAGCATCTGTTTCTGTAAAAAGGTTGAAAAATTTTTACTTGGCCCAGTGGCATAGTAAAGAACTGAAAAATAGTTTAGCATGCCCACCTGACAGCAAAACAGTCCCCCATTTGGACCCTCAGGCTCAGCTAGGGTTGTTCTGTGTGTAGTTTCCAAGTTCTCTGTGTTTGTGAGTTTCCTCTGGATGCCCCGGTTTTCTCCCACAGTCCCAAGACAACCACATTAGGATAATTGGATATTCAATTGCTCCTAGGTGTGAGTGTAAATAATTGTGTATGTGTTGGCCTGCCCTGCAATGGTCTGGCTGTTCAGAGTGTTTCCCGCCTTTGCCAAGAGTCAGTTGGTATGGTTTCCGAGCATAATTTTTTTCAGAAAAGACACGAACTTAATTATTATCTTGTACAATATATTGTCTGCTGGTTTGTGCTGATGGTTTCCATCTGATGGAGTACTTGCAAAACATCAAGACCAGAAGGTGATCAGTATGCTACTTTCACTTTAAATGTTTAAGTGCTAATTTATTGTCTTATTAACTCTATTGCAGATATATGTATAGTATAGAGACAAAGTTAAAAATAGCACCTATATGTAGAACTTCCCAAAATCTTAGCACCAAGTTAATACACAGAATCTGTTTGCATTATAGTTTCCTCTTCATTAAAAGCCTCAAGCCTGCTGTCGAGTAACCGACTATACACAAAGTTCAGCATGGAGCAACTTTGTGTTACTTCATCAAAATCAATGCTCAGACTCTTGTGTGATGGTGGTTGAATTAACAGAAATCCCAAAGGCCCAAAACCGAGTGGAAAGCTGCAATTGCTATTTTAGTAGCAAATTGGGAACAAGTCCATAAAATGCCATTGGCTTTAGAATTTTCAGTTCTTTGGTGTCCACTGTTTACATGCATTCATAGTAAGATATACTGTTTTAGGACAGCTGTAATACCTTGACCACGATGTTGCTCAGGGACAGCTGAGTCCCTCCTGACCAGAAGGTGACGGACGAGCAGGTCAGGAGCCGAGAGGAAAGTATCCACTCGAAGAGGCCTCTTCCCTTTCTGTTCACGCTCCCTGTCTTTCTCCCGCTCGCGGAATGTAGGCTTCCGCCCGAAAATGTGCATGTGGCCCGTCATGATGTACAGAACAAAGTCCTGATTGAGTAAGATGGAAAACCAAAGTCAGAGAAATAACAAAAGGAGGTGAAAGAGTGAAACATAGATAAAGAGAAACAATATTGTTGCTATTTTGAGTGCAGGTTGATGATGAACATCAGCTCTATCTTCACACTTAAGTTGATCAGAATGGCAGATGCGATAAGGGATGAAGTGGGTTACAGTTTTCAACAATGTGGTCTTGTGTGAGGACATTGTGTGGTGAGGCCATATGTAGACGCTGTGGGTTTATAGAACTATTGTGTGGCTTGTGTGGGCATTATAAGCCTCTGTTTAGCTGCTTTGTGCTATGTGCCCAATTCAGAGGTCTAAAAGAACAGATGGTATGCTGTGATAATGGCAATGCTGGTATGATATCAGATGGAACAGTGTGATAGTGTTGTGCTGCATGTCTAGCCTTGCTTTGGTCATAGCCCTGTAACAACAGGAAGTAAGGACGGTCTGTAGGTGGGAGGATCAGGCTTTGGGACATCACTTCCAGGTCACAGGCATCTTTTTCATCTTCACTTGCTCGCATGTTTCGGTTTGCCTCACTCACAACCCGTGATCCGATTACCTATGGCATAAAAAAATTGTGTTTATTCAAACATTTTATTTAATTTATTTCACACCAGAATTCTCAGTGCAATACTGATGCAGAAATAATACTGACGCTGGTAGAAGTAAATATGGCACAGCACGGATAGTAAGGTTTTAAATGCTCACTCTATGTACTGATTAGGAATGTACAAAATGATAAATTCAGTCCAGGTACAGTGGTACCTTGACTTACAAGTGTCTTTTATAACAAATTTTCCATGATACGAGCTTCGATCCCACCAAAAATCTGCCCCATTCAACGAGCAAAATTTCTATTTACAAACTCTGCTGGGGAAATGCCTTTTCCGGGCCGATTAAGCTTGTATTCTTCTGTGTGTATTCCTCCGTGCTCCAATAACACCTTGTTCAATGCTTCTCAGGTATTTTCTATGATACCCCCGATAGGAAGTAAAAAAAAAAAAAAAACCTCCCCGCTCCTCAGCGTCTCCCGCGTGACTACAAATAGTGTTTACTGCACTTCATATCATTTGCTTGGTGCTTTTTCATATACCATAGGGAACACAGTTAGAGCGCCACTGGCACCTACTGTAAAGGATGCGCATTTACACTTAATTCCGGTATAGTATGGCAAAAAAGCATGTTTCCCAGTGTCATACGCGTGACCAGGGCATCACACAACGCCCCACTATTTGAGAAGCACTGACCTTGTGGGAGCTCACAAAAAGCCTTTCCTTGCTGCCATTTGTAGCATGCACATGCACGAAATTCTCCTCCTCCTTCTCTATTACGCAGCACCTCATGCCTGCCCACATGACATTTCGCGTCCACGTGACATCTTTGCCGCATGTGTGTGTGTGTGTGTGTGTGTGTGTGTGTGTGTGTGTGTGTGTGTGTGTGTGTGTGTGTGTGTGTGTGTGTGTGTGTGTGTATATAAACTATATTGAATAAAACCTTAAAGCCAGACCCCAACATTCCATGACTTGTACAAACCGGATTCCAAAAAGAAGTTGGGACACTATACAAATTGTGAATTAAAACTGAATGCAATGATGTGGAAGTGCCAAATTTCAATATTTTATTCCGAATAGAACAAAGATGACAGGGTCAAAAGTTTAATCTGAGAAAATGCATCATTTTAAGGGAAAAATATGTTGATTTTAAATTTCATGGTGTCAACAAATCTCAGAAAAGTTGGAACAAGGCCATTTTCACCGCTGTGAGGCATCCACTCTTCTTACAACATTCTGCAAACGTCTGGGGACTGACGAGACAAGTTTCTCAAGTTTAGAAATAGGAATCCTTGTCTAATACAGGCCTCTAACTGTTCAACTGTCTTAGGCCTTCTTTGTTGCACCTTCCTCTTTATGATGCGCCAAATGTTCTCTATAAGTGAAAGGTCTAGATCGCAGGCTGGCCATTTCAATACCCAGATCCTTTTCCTATGCAGCCATGATGTTGAAATTAATGCTGCATGGGATCTGGCATTATCATGTTAAAATTGCAAGGTCTTCTCTGAAAGAGATGATGACTGGATTGGAGCATATGTTGTTCCAGAACCTGAATATACATTTCTGCATTGATGGGCCTTTCCAAATGTGCAAGCTGTCCATGTTACACGCACTCATACAACCCCATACCATTACAAATGCAGGCTTCTGAACTGAGCACTGATAACAACTTGGGTTGTTCTTGTCCTCTTTAGTCCAGATGACATTTCGTCCCGGTTTTCCATAAAGAACTTTGAATCGTGCTTCAGAGAAAACGCCTGTGCTTGGCTTCTTCTTTGTACTGTGGAGTTTCAGCTGGCAATGCTGGATGGCATGGTGGATTGTGTTCACCGACAATGCTTATTGGAAGTATTGCTGGGCCATTTCTGTGATTCCCCTTGCAGTAGCATTCCTGTTTGTGGTGCAGTGCCGTTTAAGAGCCCAAAGATCACGGGCATCCAGTATGGTTTTTCATCCTTGACCCTTACACACCGAGATTGTTCGAGATTTTCTGAATCTTTGGATGATGTTATGCATGGTAGATGATGATAAATGTAAATGCTGTAAAAAAACTCTGCAATTTTTCAATGGGAAACACCTCTCTAATATTGCTCCACTATCTCTCTGCCCAACAATGGGGGAATTGGTGATTCTCTACCCATCTTCGCTTCTGAGAGACACTGCCACTCTGAGAAGCTCTTTTTAGACTCAGTCATGTTGCTAATGGACCTCATTAGTGGTAATTGGTCTGCCAGCTGTTCATTACAAGTGCAATTGACTTTTCCAGCCTCTTATTGCTACTTGTCCCAACTTTTTTGAGATTTGTTGACTCCATGAAATTTAAAATCAACATATTTTCCTCTTAAAATCATACTTTTTCAGATTAAACCTTTGACCCGTCATCTATGTTCTATTCGGAATAAAATATTGAAATTTGGCACATCCACGTAACTGCGTTCAGTTTTTATTCACAATTTGTGTAGTATCCCAACTTTTTTGGAATTAGGTTTGTATATTACAACATCAGTATCTATTGTTCCCAAATGTGTTAATAAGACATTAATTATTTGATACTTATTACTATTCACACAACTTTTTGGAGCCACAGGACCTCAAACCTAATACCACATACCATGCTCAGTTTTTTTAAAACTCTGATAGAAGGATTTATAACAGTACATAGAGGGACAGCATTTGTGTGGAATATCAGTAAGTTGTTTAAACTCCCAACAACACTGCTTCACCTGAAACACTAGTACTTTATGTTTTGGTATTTCACAAGGTCCTCTTCCTTCCATTTGCACCTGTTTTACTCTCACCTGTCCTGGGTCTGTTGAAATCATGCTCACAATATTCTTCCTGTCTTGTGTACCACCACCAGTTGTTGCATTGCCACTATATCTGGAGTCATTGTTGGCATGGTTCCCCTGGCGACGTCTCAAGGTCAAGTTCATGTCACTGATGCTCCTTCTGAGTTCGGTATTGCGCCCTCTGTGACTTCGTTCCTCATCTAGACCACCTCCTGAGGCCATGCGGCTTCGTCTCCAGCGCACTGGCATTAAAACAGTATGCAACATTTAATTTTCCTTTTTTTTTTTTTCTTTTTTTTTTTTACAAGATTTTTGGGTTTGCATTGAATACAGTACATAAAAAAGAGAAAGAATGGATTGTGGTGGAAAGCTTGCTTTGGTAATTTGCTGCAGTATCCAATTTCTTAAACCGCATGTAAGACAAACATACTCCAGTGCCATATAAACATTTTGTTCTTGACTAGAGGTGTAAAAATACTGTAGGTATTTATTTACAAAAGTTTTAAATGTACTTTGCATTTGTGATGAAAATGTTTAAAGAATGCTTTTTTTTAAAAGATCCATCAGTTTGTAGCTTAAGTCCTTCTCACCTTGGTGATTGTCTCCATCCCTCTCCCTCTCCTTCTCTTTTTGTCTCTCCTCCTGTTCATATTCGTCACGCCGCTGGATTTCAAATCGACGTTCAAAGCCCTCCTTGGGCCTCCACATGTCTACTAGCAGCAGAGGACATTCCCAGGGTGCGACACCTCTCCGGCATTCGGTCTGCCATTGTACAATCCCATCTGCCTGCTGAATGGGCTTTCCAATGACATCACATAACAGGAAGTTCTCTGGAGAATGCTTCTGAAGAGCTGGGCAGGTGCACAGGACATTGGAACCCTCTTAAAGAAGTGACTTTATCACAGGCATGTAGAAGATATACAGTGCAGCTATGAGCTGTTTGCAGTACAATTTTTGGGTCACGTGCCAACAATGGTAATATAAATTAAAATATAGAATTTAATAATTATTCATCCCAGCATTCAGCTATTTTAAAACAATTACAATGACAATGGGGTAAGAACACTGATCTCAAAAAAGAAAACAAACACACAAAAAAGACTGGATCTCACATTAGGGTTTTAACTGTGAAGCCATGGGGTGGCCATCTTGGTGAGACCTCAATGTGGAAGGTGACAATGCCCAAAAACCTGTAAAATGTTTCTGCTGGGTTGGGAACCACACATTTGTCCTACTGGTTTGGGAATCAAACCAGTGACCTTTCAATCCAAGAGCCACTTCTCTAACCATTAGACTATGACTGCCCCAGGTAAAATTAAAAGCTATGATGCTACAGGAGCAGCATGAAATGGAGTAAATTATTAGATTACTGAGCAACACACAATGGAATATTAATTATTTTGTTATTATTGTTTTGTTATGTATTAAACCTTATTTAAAATTATTCATTGATTCATTTTCTGAACTGCTTAATCCTAATTAGAGTCACAGGGAGGCTGACGTCCATCTCGGCCAACTCTGGGCGAGGGCGGAATACACTCGGGGACAGCTTGCCAGGTCATCAACACACTGACCTCAATGCAGTCAACACCTGATGAAAATTAGAAATGGTTCTTTTACATGTCTCTCTCCATAGACAGTGAGCGACATGGCCGGCCTTTGATAACCCAGTCAGCTGCACTGGGGGGGGGAGCAGTGATAACCGTTGACAGTGGGTCTTGAGCCCCCAAACCTGGGATCGATAATCCAGCACCTTACCACTGGGCCAACACGGCCCTGTGATTTTAATGTTATATTTTTTAACCAAAATTCCCGATGTAATGTTCTTCATCTTTTCATACCATTGTTATTTAACTTTTAATATTTAAGAGGTCAATGAAATAGTTGCATTATGTAAACACTAGGATAAATAATTATGTCTTTCTTTGAGATGAGAAGGACAGAACCTAACTATTGAGCTGCCAAAGAGAACCTGAAATACCCATAATCCACCATGACCCCCCACAGGAAGTGACATTGCACACACTTACCAGTGTCATCGATCTCACTCTCCCTTTCTCTCTCAGTATATCGAGTGATGACCTGCTGGATGAGCTGTCGTGCTGTAGAGTGGATGTTAGCCAGCAGGCTGCGATAGTTAGCGCCACTTGATAGTGCATCACCATAAATTTTTACTAATCCTGGGGCAGAAGATGAAGCAGGAGGCAAGTAGTGATGCAATGATGGAGTGGCTGAATGAGCCCACACTTCCCTCTCACGCTCACCAATGGCACGATCACGATCACTGTTAGATCGCCCTCTCAGGAAGAGATGGGAAAGACGTTTGGCACGAGACTGCTGATTGGCAGGTCGTGGACGAAGGAAGGCAGGATTAGGTGAAGGGGAGGGTGGTGCAACCAATGGACTAGAGAAAGAGGTGGCAGATGGAGAAGCTTGGGGTGGGGTCTCATGCACAGAGGCTGCATCTGAGCTAGTAGTCGATCTGAGGAAGTAAATATGAGATAACAATTTGTAAAAATCATGCGAAATCAGCTACGTATAGGTGTTTGGTGCAAACTCTATATCATATCCAAGCCACAATCACAACTTCTCCATCAAAAAGCAGAGCACTCTCCCTGTCCAAGCTCCAAACACACTGTTTTTCATTTCAGCATGCCATAGCGTTTGGTTAGATGAACATATTACTTTTATAATAGCTGTCTGACAATTGGGAACACAAACAAGCATGTTTATAGGTTAGTTTAAAATTGCTGCTTGATTGGGACAACAAATTAAGCAATGTTGTACCGCAGACCTGAAGTTTCTGTTTAAAGTTTTGGAAAAAGAGAAGAACCCAGTAAGCGTTTGGTGCAATGACTCTTTGACCCCTACTGTTTGTTATTAATTCTGGTGTGTATAGTGCTGGAGTGGAGAACGACAATCATTTCCCGGCGTGATTTACCACATTTCATCACAGAAATGCGTAAAGATATATCTACTACAAACAAATAATATCACTACAACTGTGCAGTTTTTTTTTATTATTAAAAAGAACACTGACTTTACTGATGCTGCACTTGGCCACCGTGCTCCCAGCTTGGAAAAGTGCTTCCGTGGTGAACTTATCCACAGGCCCACAGGGAAATGGAGCTTCCCAAAGCGAGGACTACCAGATTCCTCCATCTTTGTGGTCCGGAGAAGAGAAAACAGCAAAGCATAAAATGTTTGGGGAAATTAAAGGATTCCGCAAAATAGACAGACTAGACAAAGATGAAGACATGACAATGAATAAAAAAAGAGGAAAATAACAACAAAAGGGTTCACTGAGCTCATAGTATGATGAATACCATTAGGATTTCTTTTCTTTTGCTTCTCATTAATCTTTTTGCTCTATTGTCCTCGGTGAAATCAGTTTACCGTGTCTCAGTTATTGGCAGTGTATGACATCAGTCAATAGGAGACAGGAAATCCTGAAATATCCTTTCGAGTAATCAGGACATGCAAGGTTGAATGTTTTTTCCTGCTTTGTTCAGCTTTCAGCAAAACCTCATCGAATATTAATGTTAAGCTATTGAGGCATCCAGCAAATACTTAGGGCTTTATGAAAATTATTTGTTTTGTGTTTTTGTCTTCATATTAAAACCAAATCAGACAGTTTGGCTTGGAAGCTCAAGAACTAAGCAAAGCTTGTAGGCTGAAAAAATAAAAGTCAGTTCTTAAGAAGAAGCCAGTATAATGTTAGTAGTGTAAATGTATTAATACTTGACTTTAAAACCAACGATATAATAATTTATATTGTATTACATCTCTTCTTCTTAAGATTATATTATATATTTGTATATTATTATATTTTCTAAAGAGCTGGGTTCACACTTGCAAACCCATTTTTTTTATTCAAATAAATAATTAAATATGACCCTATTAATTGCTATTCATATTCCAGAAACATTTCACACTTCAGAATAGAAATAACTTCACATCTAGAATTCAGTTTCACTTCTAATCAAATTATTTAACATGAAGATCTTAATGACAGTTAAAACAGTTTTAATATGTATAGAGTAAGCATTTCCTCTCACCAGCAGATGACTTTCGGTCTGACTCACTCACTGTGACACGTTTGTGTTAAAATGTCCTGTTTAAATCTCCTTAAACACAATTGTTTTCTTGACAATCTTTTGCTATAACAAGCAAATATAGTCAAAACATTTTGATTTTCAATCCACAATTTACGTCCTTATTTCAGAGAAGTCATGGTCCATATTTTTGGGGGTCGGCCTCAAGGTGCTGGATCCCGTTTGTTTCCAGTCAAAGTCACTCGTTAAGTTCTTCTAACATTTCTGTTTTTTCCTTCAAACACATTTCCCTACACTTCTATTAAGTCTTGATTTTGCTTTCTCTGGCTCCCTCGTTTTTGTTCTTTCTCTCCTAATGTGTGCCTATAGATAGAGAAGCAGGTCTATTGTTCTAAGTGGCAGTATTTCCTCCCTCCCACCCCCATCCCTTTCTGGACAACACCTATATCCTGAGAGAAAGGGATAGAGACATACAGTATAATGTGTAACTGTTCGGAATCGTGAACTCATGTTAATCCAGAAAGGGTGGCATGGTGGGGTGGTGGTTAGCATATCTACCTCACAGCAAGAACTTTCTGGGTTTGATTTACAGGCTTGGTGATCTCCTAATAATTGCGTGCCTTTTCTGTGTGGTATTCTGGTTTACTCTCAAAGCCCAAGAACATGCACATTATGCTAGTTTGCTATTCCAAATTGCCTAAAGGTATAAATACGGATGGTCCTATGTATCTGTTGCTCTGCAATGGATTGGCAAACTGTTCAGAGTGTACCTTGCCTTCACCCAGAGTTGGCTGAGATAGGCTCCATTCTTCTTGCAACTCTCTCTCTCTCTGTGTGTTTGTGTGTGTGTGTGTGTGTGTGTGTGTGTGTGTGTGTGTGTGTGTGTGTGTGAGTAGTGTGTGCGTGTGCGTGTGCGTGTGTGTGTATACAGTGGTATCTCACCTTACGAAATTAATCTGTTCCATAGGTGGTCTCGTAACCTAAATTTTTCATAAGTTGAACTGCATTTTACATGAAAAATGCGTGATTCATTCTATGGCTATCAATACTACTCCTTAAACCCTTTAAAAATGATAAAAGTATACCTTTTAAGGCCTCCTTCTGCTTCAATATCGTACTGATGGTAGACAGGTTTGGCCATATTCCTTTGCAATATCACTCAACCGCATGCGACGAGTCCGCTTCTTCTTTTCATTTTCACCAGGAATCACATGCATGCGTGTCTGTGTGTCTGTGTGTGTGTGTGTGTGTGTGTGTGTGTGTGTGTGTGTGTGTGTGTGTGTGTGTGTGTGTGTGTGTGTGCGCACACGTGTGTTGACCATGTCTTCTTAGCAGAATTATAATCTTACAAATGTTGATGCAAGGTTAAAAGCCTGAGCCAAAAAATAAAGTTGCAATGAGCACACTTGAAAAACTCACGAAACAACAGTAACTCTGTCCTTTCCACGAAAAGCATCATGAGTATTATGGAGATGCAGCTCTATAATAGCCAATGGGAGGGAGCGGTGTCATCCTTCCTAGCCAATGGGAGGCCAGTGTGGTGGGATGTTGGGAGATAGTCAATGGGAGAGCAACTTGTGCATTGTTTGATTTTTTGAGATGGTGCTTTCGTAATGTGAACTTGTTTCGTATCCAGATACAGAAATTTTAAGAAAATCCTTTTCGTAACCTGGATTTTTCATTTTTTGGGACTTTTGTAAGGTGAGGTACCACTGTATATATATATATATATATATATATATATATATATATATATATATATATACATACATACATACATACATACATACATACACACACAGGGATCCCTCCCTTTCCGCGGTTAATTGGGACCGAGATCCCCCTGTGAGCGTTGAATTCCGCGAAGTAGGATCAACCCCCCCCACCCCCCAGACTGACATATATGTTCATGTATATGTGTATATCAATCAATCAATCTGGGTGCCGTGCCAGAATTGTGGCATAGGCGGCAGCCATAACAGCCTTGTAATGGCTGTATACGAAGGGCAAAAAAAAAATCCACAGTAGAGGCCCACAGTTCTTTCTGCAGGGTGTTTTTAGTGAGACACCATCTCTAGCTAACTGGCAGTTCACTCTAAAGAGTTCATTCGCCTTTTCATAGGTCTTGTTTTTATTCCTACTGGAACCTGGTGGGGAAGCCGGTTTAGTCACTGACCACTCGGCCATGCAACAGGTTGTACTGGCTTACAAGTTACCAGTAACAGGGCAAAACCTGACCTGACAGGATATGTGTATATAATATCAATAAATACATATTCAACTCTATAAATGCTTATAATAACAATTAAACATTGAAAAATAATGCATAAGATGCAAATAAAATATAACTGCACACACATACAGATGCAAGTGAGCACGCAGGTGGGCGTGCACACACTAACATGCGCACCTCACATAAAAATGTAAGTAGTTTTGATGGGAGTTTTAGGTTGTTTTTTGTTTTTGTTTGATTGTTTTTCCCCCCCCCATAATTATCATTGTTTTGCGCCATTTTCCTTAATGTTTCCCCCTATTGTTCCTTAATTTCCTTATTTTTTTATTCAATGGATACTTTAAAAAAAAAAACGCGATGCACTGAAGCCGCATGAATTGAAGCGCAAAGTAGCGAGGGATTCCTGTATACATACATTTCTTCTTCTTTTCCTTTCGGCTGTTACCTTCAGGGGTCTCCACAGCGAATCATCTGCCTCCATCTCACCCAATCCTCTGCATCTTCTTCTCTTACATTAACTACCTCTATGTCCTCCTTCACCACATCCATAAATCTTCTCTTTGGTCTTCCTCTAGGCCTTCTGCCTGGTAGTTCCAAACTCAGCATCCTACTACCAGTATACTCACTATCCCTCCTCTGTACATGTCCAAACCATCTCAATCTAGCCTCTCTGACTTTTTCTCCAAAGCCTCTTACATGTGCTGTCCCTCTGATGTACTCATTCCTGATCCTATCCATCCTCATTACTCCCAAACCTCTCCTCACCACTCACCTCAACATTTTCATCTTGGCTACCTCCAGCTCTGCCTCCTGTCTTCTCCTCAGTGCCACTGTTTCTAAACCATACAACATCGCTGGCCTCAACACCGTCTTGCACACTTTTCATTTCATTATTGCGATACTTTTCTATCACACATCACACCAGACACTTTTCTCAAACCATTCCAATCTGCCTGCACACGCTTCTTCACCTCTTTTCCACACTCTCCATTGCTCTGGATTGTTGAGCCTCCACCTTCGTTATCTCTGCTCCCGTTAACCTCATCGTTCCTCTTGGGTCCTTCTCGTTCATACACATGTATTCTGTCTTACTGAGGCTAACCTTCATTCCTCTCTTTTACAGAGCATACATCAACCTCTCTAGACTTTACTCCACTTGTTCTCTGCTCTCACTAGAGATCACAATGTCATCTGCAAACATCATAGTCCATGGGAATTCTTGTCTAACATTGTCTGTCAGCCTGTCCATCACCATAGCAAACAAGAAGGGGCTCAGAGCTGACCCTTGATGCAGTCCCACCTCCACCTTGAACTCTTCTGTCACACCGACAGCACACCTCACCACTGTCTTACATCTCTCATACATGTCCTGCACCACTCTAATATACTTCTCTGACACTCCGGACTTCCTCATGCAATACCACAGTTCCTCTCTCGGCACCCTGTCATATGCTTTTTCCAGATCCACAAAGGCACAATGCAGCTCCGTCTGACCTTCTCTGTACTAACACTGCATCTGTGGTGCTCTTTCTTGGCATGAAGCCAAACTGTTGTTCACAAATGCTGACCTCTGCCCTTAGTCTAGCTTCCACTATTCTTTCCCATAACTTCATCGTATGGCTCATCAACTTGATCCTTCTGTAGTTGCCACAACTCTGCATATATACTCAGTCCATATGAAAACGGACCACTCACGAAATCTGGAATAGCTTCACGTATTGATATGTGAAGTATATACTTATGATGCATTTGATATAATGAATGATTTAAGAAGCCATGTAAACATCATTCAATTTCATTCACGATAATGTTAATGCGATAATGTTAATGCATCAATATGGGGCCAAAATAAGAACATCGTACATGCAGGCCTGCAGCTTGCAGACGGTTCCGTATGGTGTTGGGGTGAATGATTCCACGTCATTCTTGAACTTGAGTAGCCATTCTTGTCGCTGGTAGTGTTCGGTCTCGGACATGATCCCATACGATCTGACGGTTCTGACGTGCCGTTGTCACACATTGTTGACCCGGTCCAGGACGGTCCAGCGTGCTCCCCGTTTGCAGAAACCTTTGATGGAGTCTTGCGATCATTATGTGTGTGCAGTGTAGTCATCTGGCAATTTCCCTGGTGCACCATTTTGAAGCATGCCTATAGCACATTCTCGTTCAGGGGCTGTAATCGCGGCATCATGTCGGCCTTTCACAAGTGTCAGTGAACAAGTGAAATTTTATTCGGATTCACATGCTTTTAAAGGCAATGTGTGCACAAATTCGGAGTGAAATTCATTTTTCCCGTGAATGAATAACTATACACCAAGTAATTTCACCCCTCCTTGAATCTCCACCTTATCGTGGTGGAGGGGTTTGCGTGACCTAATGATCCTAGGACAGGGGTGTCAAACTCGTGCCACAAAGGGCCATGTGGCTGCAGGTTTTTGTTTCAACCAAGCATCAGCACATCTGACTTGGCTCATTCAAACAACTGATAAGAGTCTTCAGGCATTTAATTGGTCAGTCTCTGGACAGTGCACACAGATCGACCAATCAACTGCCTGAAGACTCTTATCAGTTGTTTGAATGAGCCAGACTGACCAATCAAATGTCTGAAGACTCTTATCAGTTGTTTGAATGAGCCAAGTCAGGTGTGCTGCTGCTTGGTTGAAACAAAAACCTGCAGCCACATGGCCCTTTGTGGCACGAGTTTGACACCCCTGTCCTAGGAGCTATGCTGTTGGGTCATAATGCCCCTGGTAGGGTCAATTAAGGAAAACAGGTCCAGGTGCAGGAAAATCTAGAGAGGTGGAGGTATGCCCTGGAAAGGAGGAGAATGAAGGTTAGCCTCAGTAAAACAGAATACATGTGTGTGAACGACAAGGACCCAAGAGGAATGGTGAGGTTACAGGGAGCAGCGATAAGGAAGGTGGAGGATTTTAAGTACTTAGGCTCAACAATCCAGAGCAGTGGAGAGTGTGGAAAAGAGGTGAAGAAGTGTCTGCAGGCAGGTTGGCATGGTTGGAGAAAAGTGTCTGGAGTGATGTGTGATAGGAGGGTATCGGCAAGAATGAAAGGAAAAGTGTACAAGACGGTGGTGAGGCCAGCGATGTTGTATAGTTTAAAAACAGTGGCCCTGGGGAAAAGACAGGAAGCAGAGCTGGAGGAAGCAGAGATGAAAATGTTGAGGTTCTCTTTGGGAGTAATGAGGATGGATAGGATCAGGAATGAGCACATCAGAGGGACAGCACATGTAAGACGTTTTGGAGACAAAGTCAGAGAGGCTAGATTGAGATGGTTTGGACATGTACAGAGGAGGGTTAGTGAGTATATTGGTAGTAGGATGCTGAGGTTGGAAATACCAGGCAGAAGGCCTAGAGGAAGACCAAAGAGACGATTCATAGATGTGGTGAAGCAGGACATGAAGGTAGCTGGTATAAGAGAAGAAGATGCAAAGGATAGCGTGAGATGGAGGCAGATGATTCGTTGTGGCGACCCCTGAAGGGAAAAGCCGAAAGGAAAAGAAGAAAGAAGAAGAAGAAGACTGATAAAAATGAAACTTTCATATATTTTAGATTCATCGCACACCATGTGAAATATTTCAGGCCTTTTATTGTTTTAATACTGATTATTTTGGCATACAGCTCATGAAAACCCAAAATTCCTGTCTCAAAAAATTAGCATATCATGAAAAAGTACTGTAAACGAGCTATTAACCTAATCATCTGAATCAACCAATTAACTCTAAACACCTGCAAAAGATTCCTGAGGCTTTTCAAAACTCCCAGCCTGGTTCATTACTCAAATTGCAATCATGGGTAAGACTGCTGACCTGACTGCTGTCCAGAAGGCCATCATTGACACCCTCAAGCAAGAGGGTAAGATACAGAAAGAAATCTCTGAGCGAATAGGCTGTTCCCAGAGTGCTGTATCAAGGCACCTCAGTGGGACGTCTGTGGGAAGGAAAAAGTGAAAGAAAGGCCAATTCCAGACCTTGGAGGACCTGTAGATGCAGTGGACTGGGTTACAGGTGCCGCATTCCCCAGGTCAAGCCACTTTTGAACCAGAAACAGCGGCAGAAGCGCCTGACCTGGGCTACAGAGAAGCAGCACTGGACTGTTGCTCAGTGGACCAAAGTACTTTTTTTCGGATGAAAGCAAATTTTGCATGTCATTCGGAAATCAAGGTGCCAGAGTCTGGAGGAAGACTGGGGAGAAGGAAATGCCAAAATGCCTGAAGTCCAGTGTCAAGTACCCACAGTCAGTGATGGTCTGGGGTGCCATGTCAGCTGCTGGTGTTGGTCCACTGTGTTTTATCAAGGGCAGGGTCAATGCAGCTAGCTATCAGGAGATTTTGGAGCACTTCATGCTTCCATCTGCTGAAAAGCTTTATGGAGATGAAGATTTTCATTTTTCAGCACGACCTGGCACCTGCTTACAGTGCCAAAACCACTGCTAAATGGTTTACTGACTATGGTATTACTGTGCTCAATTGGCCTGCCAACTCTCCTGACCTGAACCCCATAGAGAAGCTGTGGGATATTGTGAAGAGAAAGTTGAGAGACACCAGACCCAACACTGTGGATGAGCTTAAGGCCGCTATCGAAGAATCCTGGGCCTCCATAACACCTCAGCAGTGCCACAGGCTGATTGGCTCCATGCCACGCCGCATTGAAGCAGTCATTTCTGCAAAAGGATTCCCGACCAAGTATTGAGTGCATAACTGAACATAATTATTTGAAGGTTGACTTTTTTTGTATTAAAACACTTTTTTATTGGTCGGATGAAATATGCTAATTTTTTGCCAAAATTATCAATATTAAAACAACAAAAGGCTTGAACTACTTCAGTTGTGTGTAATGAATGTAAAATATATGAAAGTCTAATGTTTATCAGTACATTACAGAAAATAATGACCTTTATCCCAATATGCTAATTTTTTGAGAAGGAGTAGTTGTATTATCACCACCCCACCACCAACATGCCCCCCAAAAAAGAGAAAGAGCAGCAGATGGTAACAGTTTGTCTCTCTACACATAATGAAGAGGGTCACTGGGGACACTAATGATCCTTGCTAAAACATTCTGCTTACCACAGCATGTTTTGTACATAGTAGGTTTTATTTTATTCAGGTAGTAGTCTTTTGCTCAAAAAAAAAAAAAGGAAATGTCAAAACTCACTAGAAGTTGATGAGAGAAAGGACCAGCGACCTTTGACTTTTTCAACAACAGGATAATGGTAACAGGAAAAGGGGATGTGTGTGTGTGTGTGTGTGTGTGTGTGTGTGTGTGTGTGTGTGTGTGTGAAGAGAGAGAGAGAGAGAGAGAGAGAGAGAGAGAGCGAGAGAGAGAGAGAGGTTTTCAGTGAATAAAAGTTTTCCACTAAATTATACCCCAGTCCTAATTTCTTTCTTAATTTCTTGTCCTTCATATAACTTTTGATTCACTTCATAATCATAATGGAAATCTTTTACACCGAAACACATATGCCGATATATATATTGGGGCAGTGGTGCTCTAGTGGTATAGGGCGCTGGATTGCTGATCCAAAGGTTGGGGGTTCGAGTCCCACTCTTCACAAGGTTGTCACCCCCCCCCACCCCCCAGTGCAGCTAACTGGGTTTTCAAAGGCGGGCCATGTCTCTCACTGTTTATGGTGAGAGGCATGTAAAAGAACCCTTGCTGACTTTCGTAAAGAGTAGGCTGCAAAGCCGTCAGCATGTTTCTGTCCCTTGCTATAAAGGGTTGTGACAGGAAGGGCATCCGACGTAAAAACCTCTGCCAAATCAAACGTGCGAATCAGATGATTCGCTGTGGCGACTCCTGAGTAACAGGGAAAAAGCCGAAAGGAAGACAGACACATGCAGATATATATATATATATATATATATATATATATATATATATATATATATATATATAGAGAGAGAGAGAGAGAGAGAGAGAGAGAGAGAGAGAGAGACCAGGAGAGTGAGAGAGATCAGGTCCGAGATGTAGTGAGCTACACAATCCTCAGACAGGAAGCTCTGACAGCAGGCTGTGAAGGCTTCTGTGCGTCATTCAGACTCATTCCTCCAAGCTTGTTTTTTGGCAAAGGAGTGAAAGGTTTTCTTGACTGGATGGCTAGAAGAGAGAATGTGGATGGAATGAATGAGTACAGTACAGTAGTGTGTTCATTGAGCTTGTAAACGCCAGACTTTACACCATCTTACAGTACTTTCCTATTTTGGAAAGTCACTGCCATGTTGATAGATTTATTTAGAAGCTGACAATGCCCTGCAAAGGCAAGGAACAGTTACTACACCATGGCTCAGAACTTCTCATCTACCAGCATTAAAAATTCAAGATCTGTTCACTTTTCACCTCATCCCTTTTTCTGAGCTTTCAGTTTGTGTAGCATCACTGCATTTCAAATTTACTGATTAACACAGAGTCCAATCATTACTGCTATGCTTTCTATAATTCAATATTTTTTGAATTCAAGGCTTTTTTTTTTTACTAATAAGAAAAAGAAAATGTGGAAATTACTTCACTGTTCAGTTGAATATTATATATGTTGTGACAAAATGGCAGCAAAGTGCAGTGGTTAGCATGTCCGCCTCACAGCAAGAATGGTCCCAGGCTCAGCGAGGGCATGCTTGTGTGGATTTCCTCTAAAGTGCTCCAGTTTGTTCTCTCCAGTACAAAGACATTCACATTAGGCTAAATGGCTGCTCCAGATTGCCCCTAGTTGTTGATGTGACAGTGAATAGTTCAAGATGTGCTCTGCCTTTACCTAGTATTAACTGAGATGGGCTGCAGCCTCCTTGAAATCCAATTACAATTAAGTGGCTTGACAAATAAATGAGTGAGTGAGTGAGTATTGAGATTTATTTTTCTACACAAGCATTTAACTCAAAACCATGAACTTTTCTGGAAAATTCTATTCCCAAGTTTACAATTTTTAAATGGCAAAAAAATATTATACAATTTTGCAGAATTATAAACAAGATTTTATATGAAGTAAAAAGTGAAAAAAAAAATTCAAGAAATTAATATAACTTTACATAATAATGTGTTTAAAAAAAAGGAAAATGATAAAGGTACATAGAGAACGAAGCATTAATTACTGAACCTTAGGTGGATGTCTGAGGTAGATAATAGTTTTAATATATCCAGGGTGCTCTGTCAAAATCTCATATGCACCTGAAAGTACTCAAAATGACCTACAAGTTTTGTCTCAACACTCTTCAATATACCTATGGCCACAAGCATTGGGTAGCGATCAAAAGCGCAAGAATACAGTACAAGTGGCTGAAATGACCTTCCTTCCCAGGGTGGCAAGAATGTTCCCTTGCGATAGGGTGAGAAATTCGGTTATCCGGAAGGACCTTGGTGTAGAAACGTGGAGGAAGAGGTTTCCCTCCCTGGTGTGGTGTTTCAGGCATGCCCAACTGGGAAGAGACACTGGACTTAATCCAGAATATGCTGGAGGGACTACATCTTTTGATTGTACTGGGAATGTCTTGGTATCCCTCCCAGAAGAGCAGAAGGAAGTGGCTGGGGAGAGGAACATCTGGTCCTCACTGCTTAGGTTGCTGCCCCATGACCCGGTCCCAGAACATGCGGAAGAAGATAAAGATAAAGACCCTTGATTGACTATATGGGAACATGGGTAGAGTGGTTAGCACATTCGCACCACAAGGGATGAATGGTAGTGTGTGTGTTGGATGTTGTCCCTTTGATAGACCAGTGAGATATTCATGGTGTACCCTGCCTTCAGCCAGTGTTGGCTGAGATAGGCTCTAGTCTCCCTGTGACCCTAGAAGGATGAAGTGCTTTTGAAAATGAATGAATACATGGAAACAAAACCGAAAAGAGCACAGTGAATGGTTTTTATTTTATTGATTTATTTTCTACCAACGCAGTTGAGCATCAAGCACATGTACAAGCAAGTGTATTGGCTAAGAGCTGTGAGATGGTTTCTCTGTCTCCTATTCAGAATTTTTTTTTATATGCTATGCGAAAACATTAGGCTAGGCAACTTAAATATTAGACTGTAGCAATGACAGAAGCAGGTCAAGTGACCTCAGTGTTTTGAGCTGAGCAAAGCTATATGGGGCTAGTGGTGTTTTGTGCCTTTCTTGTTCAGAGCTTTGGACACACCTGATGAAAAGATGACGAAAAACAAAATTATTCTTTGCCTATTTTTACTATAAGGTCAGGGAGTTCTGGCCAGTCCAAGCGAATAGCTCTGTTTAGCTAATATCGTCTTTTGATCCTTCCCTTTCAGAGTTTAGAATTCACTTCACAGAAAGTAAACTGTACTTCAGAAAAATGGGTTTTTACACGCATTCAAAGTTTTACTGTGTTGAAATACAAGAAAATAAACTACAATTTCTGTTCTGTTCATTTTTAAAGCCCAACAATGATGCCTGCTCCAAGTAACTGTCACAAACTAAATATCCATCATTTATTTTCAAGCACCACCCATCGAAATAATGTTTTAAATCCCAAGATTGAAGACCAATCAGAGTGTTCCATATTTTGATCAGGTGATTTTACATAATTCCACCCATTAATTCAGTTGATTTTCTTCTCCAATTATGTATAAGGTGTGACTGCTACATGGAAATAAACATAAACCTGCAGATTAGTGGATAAAATGAAACGTTCTCTGCTTTTGACAAATCCATTTAACCTAAGAGATCAAGTTTCCTCTACACTGCCTTCCCCGAGGAAGTCACTTATATCAGGAATTTTACTGAAGTATAACGTCACTTTGCTTCCTTTAGAAAGGCTGCACTACATCAAAAGAGCTTTATTTAGGCTAATAAACTACTGTGACATTTATGAGTCCTCAAGAAGACACCATCCCGGTGTATGGTGCTCCATGGTTAGATTGTCACCTCACAGCAAAGAAGTATGATTCATTTCAAAAGACAGGAACACTCGAAAGACATGTACATTAGTTTAAATGAATATTGCCCATAGCTTTGGGATACTGTTTCTAGCAAGAATACCTACCCTATTAATGTCTTGAACAAGACCCTTAACCCACAACTGTTCAGTTGTAGAGGCAGTGGTGGCCCGGTGGTAGGGTGCTGGATTACTGATCCAAAGGTTGAGAGTTCAAACCCCACTATCACCCGATTGTCACTGCTATCTTCCCAGTGCAACTAATTGTGTTATCAAAAGGCTGGCCATGTCTGTCACGGTCTATGGTGTGGAAAAGAACCATTGCTGATTTTCGTCACAAGTAGGCTGCATAGCCATCAGCGTGTTTCTGCACTGTGATGACATAGCAAGCTGTCCAGGATGTACTTTACCCTCGCCCAGAGTCAGCTGAGATGGGTGCCATCCTCCCCATGACCCTAATTAGGATTAAGCGGTTCAGAAAATGAATGAATGTTCCATTGTATAAACGAGATAAACATTTTCTCTTGAAGAAGGCATCTGCCAAATGCCATATAAATGAGTGCTAATGTGGGTGTAAATGGTTTCTTGAGTTTGAGCCATAGACTTGTAATAAACCTTTCCTTGAAGGAGGCTAGGATTAGTTCTAGCTTCCCTGTGATCAGGATAACCTCACAGATCGATGAATTCGTTCCACTAGCGGGTATAGCAATAGATACCAAAGTTTGGCAGACCTTAGGACTTATAGCCAACACACACACGTATAGGTACATTTTGTACCCTCACTGAGCCGCAGACTCAGACCTAGGACCTTCTTGCTGTGAGGCAGAAGCATTAACAGTATGCCATCTTACTGCCCAAGTAAAGTAGGCATTTGGGGTATTTGTCTACACCTTACAAGGGACAGTGCACAGAAAACCTTGTTTTGAGTTGAAAACCACAAAGATACTCTAAAACTATAAAATAAACATGTCCTGCAGCTGTCAAGAGAGGATTGGTGTTCCACTGACAGCTGTGGAGGATGGGCAGCTTCAGGTATCACAAGCTGTTCTGCAAATACTGTATCTCTTATGCGTGACATGTATAATTTACAACATACAAAATGAACCACAAGACAAAAGCAACACAATGCAATACAATGTTTGTATATAATGTAAGAACTTTATTCAGCGTCTCAATATGCATAAACCAGAAGCTATCACACGATTCATACTACTAGCCAGTTCAGTGCTGTTAACCAACAGGGTTCTGGTGGAAATTGGACGACTGTTGGTCGAAGACATCCAAGAAGGAGAGGCGAGACAGGTGTCCATAGGCAGAGAGAGAAGAGGAAAGACATGAGTCTAGGACTGAGAGTAGGGACTTTGAATGTTGGAACTATGGCAGGAAAAGGTAGAGAGCTGGCTGACATGATGCAGAGGAGGAAGGTGGACATACCGTGTGTTCAGGAGACCAGGTGGAAAGGTAGCAAGGCTAGAAGCTTAGGAGAAGGGTTTAAGCTGTTTTATCATGGTGTGGATGGGAAGAGAAATGGAGTAGGAGTCATCTTGAAGGACGAGTTTGTCAGGAATGTTCTAGAAGTGAAGAGTGTCAGACAGAGTGATGAGTCTCAAGATAGAAATTGAAGGCGTGATGTTCAATGTTGTTAGTGCTTATGCCCCACAGGCAGGATGTGAGCGAGAAAAGAAGGAGAGATTCTGGAGTGAGTTAGATGAATTGATGCAGAGTACCCCCAGAGGTGAAAGAGTGGTCATTGAGGCATACTTCAACGGACATGTTGGTGCAGGAAACAGAGGGGACGGGGAAGTAATGGGCAGGTTTGGTATCCAGGACAGGAACGCAAAAGGACAGATGTTGCTAGATTTTGCAAAAAGGATGGAAATGGCTGTGGTGAATACAGTACTTTCTTCCAGAAGAGACAGGAGCATCGGGTGACTCATAAAAGCGGAGGTAGGAGCACACAGGTAGACTAAATTTTGTGTCGGTGATGTCATTTGAAGAAAGTCAGTGACTGCAAAGTAGTAGCGGGTGAGAGTGTTGCCAAACAGCATAGGATGGTGTTGTGCAGGATGACACTGATGGTGAGGAAGGTGACGAAGGCAAGGCAGAGCAGAAGACAAAGTGGTGGAAGCTGAAAAAGGAAGAGTGTCAGGTTGTCTTCAAGGAGGAGTTGAAATTGGCTTTGGGTGGTCAGGAAGTGCTTCCAGATGGTTGGACTACAGCTAATGTGATCAGCGAGACAGGTAGGAGAATACTTGGTGTGTCATATGGAAGGAGAGTAGATATGGAGACTTGGTGGTGGAATGAGGAAGTGCAGGAGTGTGTACAAAAGAAGAGGCTAGCTAAGAAGAAGTGGGATATAGAGAGGACCGAAGAGAGTAAACAGGAGTACAGGGAGACAGCGTAAGGCGAAGGTAGCAGTGTCAAAAGCCAAACAGAGGGCGTATGATGACTTGTATGCTCGGTTGGAAAGTAAAAAGGGAGAAAATGATTCATACAGGTTGGCACAGCAAAGAAATAGAGTTGGGAAGGACATGCAGCAAGTTAGAGTGACAAAGGACAGAGAGGGAAATGTATTGACTGATGACAGAAGTGTGCTGGGAAGATGGGAAGAGTACTTTGAAGAGCTGATGAATGAGGAAAATGAGAGAGAAAAAAAGAGTAGAAGAGGTGACCGCCGAGGACCAGGAAGTAGCAAAGATTAGTAAGGGTGAAGTGAGGAGGGCATTGAAGAGGATGAAGAATGGAAAGGCAGTTGGTCCTGATGACATACCGGTGGAGGTATGGAAGTGTATTAGAGAGGTAGCAGTAGATTTCCTGTCAAGAACATCCAACAAGGTCTTAGAGAGTGAGAGGATGCCAGAGGAATGGAGGAGAAGTGTGCTGGTGCCCATTTTTAAGAAAAAGGGAGACGTGCAGAGTTGTGGCAACTAAAGAGGGATAAAGTTGATGAGCCATACGATGAAGTTATGGGAAAGAATAGTGGAAGCTAGACTAAGGGCAGAGGTCAGCATTTGTGAACAACAGTTTGGTTTCATGCCAAGAAAGAGCACCACAGACGCAGTGTTTGCTTTTAAGGGTGTTAATGGAGAAGTACAGAAGTCAGAAGGAGCTGCATTGTGCCTTTGTGAATCTGGAGAAAGCATATGACAGGATGCTGAGAGAGGAACTGTGGTATTGCATGAGGAAGTCTAGTGTGGCAGAGAAGTATGTTAGCGTGGTGCAGGACATGTATGAGAGATGTAAGACAGTGGTGAGGTGTGCTCTTGGTGTGACAGAAGTGTTCGAGGGGGAGGTAGGACTGCATCAAGGGTCAGCTCTGAGTCCCTTCTTGTTTGCTATGGTGATGGACAAGCTGACAGACGAGGTTAGACAAGAATCTCCATGGACTATGATGTTTGCAGATGACATTGTGATCTGTGGTGAGAGCAGAGAACAAGTGCAGGAAAATCTAGAGAGGGGGAGGTATGCCCTGGAAAGGAGAGGAATGAAGGTTAGCCTCAATAAGACAGAATACATGTGCGTGAACGACAAGGACCCAAGAGGAACGGTGAGGTTAAAGGCAGGAAAGATAAAGAAGGTGGAGGATTTTGAGTACTTAGGCTCAACAATCCAGAGCAATGGAGTGTGTGGAAAAGAGGTGAAGAAGTGTGTGAATGCAGGTTGGAATGGTTGGAGAAAAGTGTTCGGTGTGATGTGTGATAGGAAGGTATCGGCAAGAATGAAAGGAAAAGTGTACAAGACGGTGTTGAGGCCAGCGATGTTGTATGGTTTCGAAACAGTGGCACTAGGGAAAAGACAGGAGGCAGAGCTGGAGGTAGCAGAGATGAAAATGTTGAGGTTCTCTTTGGGAGTAATGTGTATTGCTAGGATCAAGAATGAGTACATCAGAGGGACAGCACATGTAAGAGGTTTTGGAGACAAATTCAGCGAGGCTATATTGAGATGGTTTGGACTTGTACAAAGAAGGGATAGTGAATATATTAGTAGAAGGATGCTGAGATTGGAACTACCAGAGAGAAGGCCTTGAGGAAGACCAAAGAGAAGATATGGATGTGGTGATGGAGGATGCAGAGGATAGGGTGAGATGGAGGCAGATGATTCACTGTGGCGACCCCTGAAGGGAACAGCCGATGTGAACAACACAAGGACCCAACAGGAACAGTGAGGTTACAGGGAGTAGAGTTAAGGAAGGTGGAGGATTTTAAGTACTTTGGCTCAACAATCCAGAGCAGTGGAGAGTGTGGAAAAGAGGTGAAGAAGCGTGTGCAGTCAAGTTAGAATGGTTGGAGAAAAGTGTCCGGTGTGATGTGTGATAGGAGGGTATCGGCAAGAATGAAAGGAAAAATGTACAAGACGGTGTTGAGGCCAGAGATGTTGTATGGTTTTGAAACAGTGGCCCTGGGGAAAAGACAGGAGGCAGAGCTGGAGGTGTGGCAGTGGTGGTCTAGTGGTTAGGGCGCAGGATCGCTGATACTAAGGTTGGGGGTTCGAGTCCCCACAAGGTTGTCACTGTCCCCCCACTGCAGCAAACTGAGTTATCAAAGGCAGGCCATGTCTCTCACAGTCTATGGTGAGAGGCATGTAAAAGAACCATTGCTAACTTTTGTAAAGAGTAGGCTGCAAAGCCGTCAGCGTGTTTCTACGACCTGGAGAAGGATGGGCTCCGCCAGGCCAAATCAGTCCAAGTCTCTCCATGAAGGCGCCACAATGACATCCTCGAATGATAAGGGATAAGTGAAGTGAAGTGAAGAGCTGGAGGTAGCAGAGATGAAAATGTTGAGGTTCTCTTTGGGAGTAAGGATAGGATCAGGAATGAGCACATCAGAGGGACAGCACATGTAAGACATTTTGGAGGCAAAGTCTGAGAGGCTAGATTGAGATGGTTTGGACATGTACAGAGGAGGGATATTGAGTCTATTGGTAGTAGGATGCTGAGGTTGGAATTACCAGGCAGAAGACCAGAGGAAGACCAAAGAGACGATTCATGAATGTGGTGAAGGAGGACGTGAAGGCAGTTGGTGTAAGAGAAGATGCAAAGGATAGGATGAGATGGAGGCATATGATTTTCTGTGGCGACCCCTGAAAGGAAAAGCCCAAAGGAAAAGAAGAAGAAGAAGAAGAAGCCAATTGAGTGAAACAGAACTTCATTTCACTGCAGAGTAGCAGGCCAACCATTAAAGAGTTCTGGTATTGGTCATCCTTCCAGCATTGTTTGTGTGCATGCAATATGCTCAAGTGATACCAAAGATATGGACATTCGTTGAACTTGGTGCTCTAAATTTTCCCCAGGTATGAGTGTTAATGGTTGTGTATGTGTATCTATATGTCTGTATTGTCTATTGGACTGGTGAGCTGTCGGGATGTACCTAGTCTTTGTCCAGAGTGAGACAGCCTTATTACAACCTTACCTGGATAAAACAGCCCAGTAAATGAATGAATTAATTACATTGCTTTTTCATATACTCGACAGTGTAATTCCTGATCGAAGATTGTGTTTAAAATGTCTACAAAAGCCTTATCATATTCCTAGACATGATTTATTACTTTAATACTGAAGCAATGTCTGAAATAACTGAAAAAAACTAAATAAACAGTAGCTTACTCAGGAGTGACCAATCAGTCAGAGACCAAGAGCCACATGTTATACAGTGTTCCCACTAGGGGTGGGTATTGCCTAGTTCTTGACAGTATTTATTCTTTACAGTACAGTATTTCAAAAAGAGAAATCAACAACATTAAAAATGTTGTCTTGTCTCCTGGTACATCCTTGGGATGATTTTTTTTCAGAAAACATCTTTCTATCAGGACTGGTGTACCTTCCATCCAGAGTTGATACTAAAGCTCTGAATTCTGGAGAGTTTACGATAGAGAAAGGACCTAAATCCTTAATGATAAATCTCCCAATTTTGTCAGTAATTTCTTGTGCACGTTGTGAACTTTTCTTGTAACTTCCTCCAAACCAACCGGTAAGGTCAATTGTTTTTGTTGAGTACACACTCTGACTTTGTATAGATCACTTGGATTCAGTTTCACTAGTTTCAGTTTGTGACACGCATGTGGTCTGACAAAAAAAGTTTAGCGTGGTGTCGCCGCACATGAGCGATCAGATTTGATGTACCCCCCGAAAATTTGATGTCACCTTTGCATGTTTTGCACACAGTATTTGCTTTATCAATGGTTCCATCCAGTACTGTAGTGGTAAAAAAAATAAGTAGGTCTACTATGAGGCTGCTTCGGCACCTGAACAAGACCATAGGCCCAAGGTGCGAGGAGTGCAGGGGGAGGGTGTGGGACATTTTTAAAAATTTCAATGCTGTAGATACCATTTGGTGGCCATCTGCAGCATGTAATATGAAATATATAGTAAATGTACATAAAATTTAGCCTACTATATACATAGTTGTTGCCATGTGTCTGAGAGCAACAGTTTTATATACTGAGGCCAAACTAAAGCTCTAAAATGTAAAGAAACAGAAGATAATTTGAAATATTAACTGCTTTTAATTACATTATATATAAAAATTCAAGATATAATATAATTGTAAAATAACAGAACTGTCGCTTTACAACCCCACATCATGCATACACGGTCCACGCCAAACTTGAACTTGAACTCAAGTCTGCACTTAACTGGCTGTACAAATAACTGCTGATGTCCTCATAAACTAGGAACATAAACAATTTGATATTAGTAAAAATCTTCTTCTTCTTTTCCTTTCGACTTTTTTTCCCTTTTCAAGGGTCGTCACAGTGAATAATCTGATTTGCACGTTTGATTTCGCATAGGTTTTTACGTCGGATGCCCTTCCTGACACAACCCTTTAGCAAGGGACAGAAACACGCTGATGGCTATGCAGCAACCTTTATAAATGGTTCATCAGCAATGGTTCATTTACAGCCTCTCACCAGAGACAGCGAGAGACATGGCTGGCCTTTGATAACCCAGTTAGCTGCACTTGGGGGACATCTTAATGCCAACGAACCGTGGTTTTGTTTTCACCGGGAATCTCCGTATCCTGTATAAAAACAAATTCTATTGGCTGAAGGCCTTCGTGACAATCCGCACTGCCCAATCATGGCTTCTTCTTCTTCTTTTTCTTTCGGCTGTTCCCTTCAGGGGTCGCCACAGCAAATGATCTGCCTCCATCTCTCCCTATCCTCTGCATCTTCTACACTTACTCCAACGACCTTCATGTCCGCCTTCACCACATCCATAAATCTTCTCTTTGGTCTTCCTCTGGGCCTTCTGCCTGGTAGTTCCAACCTCAGCATCCTACTACCAATATACTCACTATCCCTCCTCTGTACATGTCCAAACCATCTCAATCTAGCCTCTCTGACTTTCTCTCCAAAACATCTAACATGTGCTGTCCCTCTGATGTTGGCTCTTATTATGCCTGGCTCTCCACACACTGAATGACTGTAGATAAGAGAACGGAAACACAATTGTGCCAGGATTTTTTTTTACTGTTCCGAAGTTTTTCAAATGCATGTCAAAAAAATGGTTTTGCTTCAGAGTATCGCAATGCATAATATTGTTTGCATGTTAGAACCGGTTTAATCTGAAAAACCGGTTTTATTGTGCAACCCTAGATCCCACAGAGAGCCACATCATACATGCGGGCACACATGAACATCACCCATCTCTCTCTCTCTCTCTCTCTCTCTCTCTCTCACACACACACACACACACACACACACACACATGCCTCTGCTCAACCAGATTTAATTTAAATTCACACACCATCATGCTCATAAAATTCTCACATCTTTGATGGTACGAGTGTAACTGTGATTCAATTGCCGTGTTTATGTCTGATTATCTGTGTTCAACAGTGTGGCCGGACAGTTGGACGTCCGATACCATGCGTTTCAGTTTGTCGTTTTCAGGAGACAAGATTTCAACAACATCAGAGGCATTTTTAACGACCTCTCCTTCATTGTATGACTTTCTGGCCCGTGTAATATTCCAAGCCAGTTGAGACAGTGCAAGCATTACGGTCTCTGAGCATTTTGTAAATTTCTGGGAAAACTGTACTGTATCTGCTTTTCTGCCTGACATTTCAAAGTGAACAACTTGCGCTTGCGAAGTTCAATCCCATCAGGAAATTCCTGGTCGAAGTTAGCATGCAGTGAGCTGAAGCTTTGAAGCTTTAAAATGCGCTAATGATGCCTGACATGAAACAGAATGGTGTGCCATTATGTTAAACAAAAAATATAAACTCCCCCGCTCTTAAAAATGTCCTGTGGTTATCTTCATATTTTCTTTTTTACTGTGCACTTTTCCCTCTGCCTTAAGAGCTAACCTGACACAAATGGTTTATTTCAATGATCTCGCACATAGTGGGAAGCTTTGTATTATTTTCATCTCACGCATAAGCGCATTTAACGAAAATACCATATTGAACTCAAGCGAAGCAAACACGTACATTAAATAAACACAAACTTCGACATGAACGTAAGAGCCGCATGAAACTAGGTACAGTATGTGTTTCAGGAGTCGCGGGTTGACCACACTTGTTTTACATCCTACAATGTCGAACGAATACTTAAACACTAGGTAGTATGGATTGGTACTATGGCGCATGGAGGTCCAGCCTCACTGTTTAAGTTCCTCCCCCATTTCTGTTAGCGATCCCATAATTCATTGCGTTCCACCTCTCTTTCAAGGGGATTCTTTGCTAAGGACGAGTTAGGTAGGCCTCAAAATCTTGTCTAAAAACTGATGTGACGTTAAACTCAATATTTATTTTTGCCTTACGATATTTGGCCAGGATTCTAATATATTTGAGTTCTTTTTTAATTAAATAATATATAATAGGTTATTGCTTTTTATAGAAGTTCGGGCGCTAGGCTAATAATTAGCTATGACGTTAATAAGCTTCGTACAGATTTACCGCAGTTATTAAAACAGTAATAATTACACGAAATGTGGAAAAATTGTGGCAAAGCCGATAAACTTGATATATTTACTACCAAAGATTGCGTAAAATTTCGTCAAAGACAGCAAACGACCTTTATTCGTGAACCGTCAGTGCTAAAGCAGAAGTGCTTCATGGCTGTAGCTTAATTTTGACAGCCGTTATGTGTCACCAATTACAATTTGACTACTAATATATTTTTTGTGAAAATCTCTGTTTTTCGATACCTCATTGACAATTTATTTATTGTATATGTATGTATACCTGAGCTTTCACAGTTATATTGAATAACAAACACTGGTGGAAAGCCAATAAGTGTTGCCTTGATTCTGCATGTTTTCAGTTTTGGACCTGTCACCAAGTTTAGGTCAAAGATGGCTGAGGTAATTGAAGAAAAGCTCAAGGGTTACAGAACCGCTCCATTTGATGCCCGGTTTCCCAACACCAACCAAACACGAAACTGCTTCCAGAACTACCTTGGTGAGTTTGAAGTGTATTACAGTAATTCTGTGACTCTAAAGTTAACACTGTGGCCATGATTGAAGCTGGGACATTGACCCCTCGTGTTGGCTACATTAAAGTCAATTTGTGTTCTATGTCCCCAGAAATTGTATATTGTCAGTGTGTTTTCATACCGTAAAATGCATTACTTTGCTAGAGTATTAAATTCAAGTGTTATCCTGTACAACACACATGCCAAACTGAAGCCATCTGGGCCGATTCCAGTCCTCCATCTCATTACGTGCCCTGAAAATCTTTTAAAGTACAGTCGGCCCCCTACTTATGAAACCCCCTGGGTACGAAAATTCCGGGTTATGAAAAACATTTTCCTAAGTTTTCATCCCCGGGATACGAAAAGCACCAAATGCGCCATTCAAAATTCAAACTCGCCAATCAAAATTTCACATGATGCTCGAGTTGCTCTCTCATTGGCTGTCTCCCAACATCCCACCCTGCTGGACTTCCATTGGCTAGGAGGGATGACGCAGCTGAAAGTTACCTATACTTCCTGTACTCATACTTCCTGTTTGTCACACGCATGAAAGAGAGTTAACTGTTGGCATGTTTTGAGATAGTTATCGCTGAAACCGGTCTACAATCGGGACGATATTGAACCAGAAGGAGACCTTAAAGCGGAAATACAGTGACGGATGGCGATTATTTCGGCACATATTAAAACCGAGTGCTCCGTGGGAGAAGACTGCCGATCTCGCAAAGAAGCAAGTTAATATTGAATGAGGACCTCTGATCTTTCAATCAGGTATAGTCGGCCCCCAACTTACAAAGACCCCTGTGTACGAAATCCCTGGGTTACGAAAAACATTTTCTTGAGTTTACGTCCCCGAGATACGAAACAACCCCATCTTACGAAAAGAAATTCAAAATTCAAACGTGCCAATCGAGAGTTGCTCTCTCATTGGCTGTCTCTCAACATTCTGCCCCGCTGGCCTCCCAGATAGAGACAGAAGGAAGCTTCACTCTTTAGTTTAGTTTTATAAGTTGTTTTAATTCAGTAAATGTTTAATAAATGTGGGTGCATTCATCTGGAATTCCGATCCCTTAAGGAATCAAATTAAAGTTGGATTTGTCAAGCAGGAAATGTGCTTTGAATTCCACGTCTTGTGGGCGTGGCCCGCAGCACGAGTGCAAGAGAGAGATATGTGCGTGTGTGTCTGTGTGTTAATAAAAAATGTTTAATGATGGTTTAATTAATAAATATGTTAATAAAATGTGTAAATGATTTAATAAATAATTTTCTTTTACTTTTAACACATTTCATACAAAATTGGTGTACCTTTATTATCTTTAAAGGGTTTATGGGGTAGTCTTTGGAGCCTTGGAACGAATCAGGCATTTTACATGTAAAATGCGCCCCTACTTACGAGACTCCCACGTTACGAAAAAGACGCTGGAACGGATTAATTTCGCAAGTAGAGGGCCGGCTGTATATGATTGATTTATACATTATTTGCATCAACTATTACCATTGAAACATGATACATCATCCAAATACTAGGTGGAGCTAACCTATTTCAAACGAACATGACTTAGGAAAGATTTCAAGCGAGTTTGTCACTGTGAAGCATTGTCAGAAAATCAAATGAAGGAAAAGAGGACAAATGCATAAACAAATTGATATTGTTATGCAGATTTACTGGTTGCCCTTTGATAATAGAAGTTCAGTGAATATTTGTCTCTATGCAGTTTTTAAACCTGCACTCTTTCAGCCTAGTTTAATTCACATTTGCACTGACCATGAATTTTTATAGCCATGGGGGTATACTGCTTAGCTTTTCTTTACCATTTGGTGCATGTCTTTCTTTTTACAGATTTTCACAGGTGTAATAAGGCACTGTCAGCCAAAGGACAGGACATCACTCCTTGTGAATGGTATCAGAGGGTCTACAAGAGCCTGTGCCCTATCAGCTGGGTAAGAGTCTGTCATGTGACCCAGTACAAAAATTCTAGTTAGTTGTTCCCCCAAGCTAGAATAACTACAAAATTTGTAACTGTTCTCAGCTAAAGTTATGAATAGTAGTAAATGACTGAACAGTGTATGAGTATATGTGTATGTACATTAATACACACAAACCTCAATTTAATGGACAAAAGGGGGGGGCACTTGTCTGGTTTTTCAGATTGTAATTCCTCAGAATGATTAGGAAGTGGGTGATCACAAGTTCATTCCAGAAAATAGGGAGAAATACTGTGTGTGTGTATCCCTCACTTTCCGTGGTTAATTGGGACAGAGATCCCCACGCGACTATTGAAATCCATGAAGTATGATCACCTCCCAACCCCCCTGACTGACTGACACGTACATGTATATGCGTATAGAATATCAAAAAATACATGCTATAAATGATTATAATAACAATTAACCATTAAAAAAAATGCATGAGATGTAAATAAAATATAAATGCATACACATGCAGATGCGCGTGCACGCACTCAGATGCACACCTCCCAACAGTGTAACTAGTTTTGATCGGAGATTTTGGGTTTTGTTTTGTGCTGGTTTAGTTTGGATAATTGGCCTAGTTTTTGTGGCATTTTCCTTAACTTTTTTCCTTATTCCTTAATTTCCTTATTTTTTAATTCAATGAATATTTAAAAAAAAAAATGTGATGCATTGAAGTTGCATGAATTGAAGATTGAAGTAGGGAAGGATCCCTGTAAATCATTTTCTCCCTTCTTACCATCCAACCTAGCATACAAGTCATCACATGCCCTCTGTTTGGCTTTTGACACCACGACCTTCACCTTCCACTGCATCTCCCTTTACTCCTGTTTACTCTCTTCAGTCCTCTCAATGTCCCACTTCTTAGCTAACCTCTTCTTTTGTACACGCTCCTGTATGTGTGTGTGTGTGTGTGTGTGTGTGTGTGTGTGTGTGTGTGTATATATATATATATATATATCAATCGACCGGTCATGGATGAACAAACAAAACAACAAATTAAAATGAAAAAAGAAACAATTTGACGTCACTCCAAGTTCAATGTAAACGGACATGAAGCGTAATAAAGTTTATACTTTTGGTATCGCTTGTTAAACATGCTACAGAAAATAAAATCTCACACACAAACATTCTAAACATTAACTTCGATACTATACTGGAATAATAAGGGGGCAGTGGTGGTCTAGTGGTATAGGGCGCTGGATCGTTGATCCAAAGGTTGGGGGTTCGAGTCCCACTCTCCACAGGGTTGTCATCCCCCCCCCCCACCCCCCCCCCCCACCCCCAGTGCGGCTAACTGGGTTATCAAAGGCGGGCCATGTCTCTCACTGTCTATGGTGAGAAGCATGTAAAAGAACCATTGCTGACTTTCGTAAAGAGTAGGCTGCAAAGCCATCAGCGTGTTTCTGTCCCTTGCTAAAAGGGTTGTGACAGGAAGGGCATCCGATGTAAAAACCTCTGCCAAATCAAACGTGTGAATCAGATGATTTGCTGTGGCGACTCCTGAGTAAAAGGGAAAAAGCCGAAAGGAAGACAGACAGTCTATACTGGAATAATAACAGGAAAAGATTTTCATACAACAGTTCAGAGGAAACTGATTTCTTCAGGAGAAAGCCTTATTTCTTCAGAAGAGACATCCAGCTTTTTCTATCGCTTAGCCAGAGAAGACGCACAGCGTTTGAGTGGCATCATAGAGCTTAACTGGTACTTAAAACACATTTAAAAAAAAAGAGGATCATTGACAACTTGTGCACGAATGAGGAAAAAGGGGTGTTACATCTCAACCAATCAGCTGGAAGGACAGCCATTGGCTGAATTTGAGTGACATGTCAGCTGCTTGGCAGTCCGCGGATACTCAAACCGTGAGTGCAAAACCACGAATAGTCAATGGCCTACTGTATTTATAAATAAAAAGGTCTCTGTGTGGTCATTTTAATGTCATTTTCTGTAAGCGCTTAATCCTAATTAAGGTAACGGGGAGGCTGGTGCCCATCCCAGCCGACTCCGGGCGAGGGCAGAGTACACCCTGGACAGCTTGAAAGGCCATCGCAGGGTGGAAACATGCTGACAGCTTTACATCCTACTCTTGTCGGAAGTCCGCAATGGTTCTTTTACATGCTTCACACCATAGACGGTGAGAGACATGGCCGGCCTTTGATCACCCAGTTAGTTGCACTGGGGGGACAGTGACATCCTGATGAGAGTGGGGCTTGAACCCCCAACCATGGGATCAGTGATCCAGCACCTTTCCCACCAGGCCACCACGGAAATTAAATCGACCACCTTTGCCAATTAAGATGGACATGTGAAATTAAAATCAAGAGATAAGGCAGAACTTGAACTGTTTCCTTCCATAATCCCCATGTTAGTTTAGGTAGGCTCTAGTTTAGCTGTAATTGGGAAATTTGGTAGCCATCAGTACTACCAACCATTCAGTTGCAAAATATCCATGTAGATTTTAAAATGTATGTTCTTTCTTTGCTGCAGGTTGAGAACTGGGATGGACAGATTCAGGATGGAAGCTTCCCAGGAAAGATCTAAACAACCCGGGGTTTCCTTTTTTAGTTTACCTCATTTATTAAACTTGTTAACTATTGTTTAGCTAGAGTGCATAAGGGGTGACCTATTGGCCTATACCTTTCAATGGTTCATATGGTTCAGTTTTGTCACTTTTGTTTCCTATTCACGCTGGTTACACAATAAAGACGCACAATGTTAATTACTTTACCTCTTTGGGTATTTGTTGCTTTAGTTTGAAAAATGTCAATTTTGTCAGCATTCTCAATATAAATAAACAATTGCACAGCAATATACAATTGGCCTGATTTTCATCCCGGACATGAACAGATCTATTTATGAATTGTGTGTACTTGCATTTTTGCTAAATTCGATAATCATGAACATTTCATTTAAAAAAAAAAAAAAACACCTATGCAAATTGTAGAGACTTATTTTCTATACTTAAAACACCACCTCATTCTAATTCACCATGTCAAGGTACAATTAACAACATACAATGAAGAAAATATTGTGAAAATCAGGCATTTTATGTAAATGCTATTAAAGGGTATAAAATAAAAGCAAGTCAACATGAATCTATTCTATAGTTACATTGTTATAATATATGTTAGTTGTTATAATTGAGATTAATAATTCATTAATGAGCATTGCTGCTGTATAAACTGAAATTGGTCTAAGCAAATGCCTCAGTTCAGGTGGAAAATGTATTACTTATATGACTGAAGACTGTCCCTGCCAGTTCTGTGTATAAGGTGAGCCACCATGTTTAAAAGGCCTGCACTGTTTAAACATTTTTTGAATGTATCCTTGTTGTAACATTGTGTCATACAGGACTGACCCTTTCAGCATCTGCCTGGCAATCAGAAAATTGATCACAGGGCTTGGCTAGACTAGTGTTAATTGACAATTGAAGTGGTATGACCAAAAGAAAGCTGTTTTGCAAGTGTAAACAAATTGGGGATAATTGGTCATGATATGATTCAATAACATAAGATGGAGGGACCATTCTGGCACACATGCATCTTAACCACAACTGTCAAAATATGACCGTGTCAGTTTTCGGTTTTTGTAGGTTAGATCACTGGTTATCAGCCCTTAAATATTTTATTAATGTGATATTTTAACATTTTGTCATTATTTCCCATTTTTTCTGGCTTTGCCCCCACGCCAAAAAAGGGTTAGCTTTTCACTCAGTTGTTTGTGTTATGGCATGTGGTCAACATGCACACACAAATATAAAGGAAATCAATGTTTATAAATATGGTGGAATATTCACACAGTTTAAAGACGGATTTCTGCAAAGATTGACAGGGAAGCCTGTTATTTTATTTTATTTTTTTCAGTTATTGAGTACTGTAGATTGTACCAAGTAATAGATAGCAATTCTAACCTGATTTCTATGCCTTAGCCAGGTTTATTTGATGTGCCCATGGAGGGTTTTCTGGATTATGGTATATTTACAGCATTTAGCAGATGCTCTTATCCGGAAGTGCTTCAAAGTCACTATTAGTGAATATATTCTTAGAACACAAACTAAGCATACCACCAGTCAAGCTCAGTCAGTAGGTGGTTTGTTTTGTGTGTGTGTGTGTTTGTATACAGCATAGTGCCAACCTAATTATTGCTGGAAAAGTTAAGTTTTCAGCCATTGTTTGAAGATACCCAGTTGCCCAGCTGTCCAGAGGAAGTTTATTCCACTATCTTGGAGCCAGAACAGAGAAGAGTTTAGGTGCGTTTTACCCTTGTCCATTGGTATAAGTAGGTATCTGTCTAGCAGTACTAGAGGATCTGAGAGAACGTGGTGCAGGGTGAGGTGTGGTAAGTACTTTGAGGTAGGAAGGTGCAGGTTCAGTTTTGGCTTTGTTGGCAAATGTTATTGTTTTAAATCGAATGCAAGCAGCTACAGGAAGCCAGTGGAGAGATCATAGCTGTGGTGTGGGGAAAACTTGATGGCCGAAAACAAGCCGTGCAGCTGCATTTACAGAAGTCGAAGCATAGGCCTGCCTGGAGTGAGTTTCTGCAATCTAGTCTTGATATGAAAAGGGTTTGGACAAGTATTTGAGTGGCCTTACTGGAAAGAAATTGATGAATCATTCAGATGTTAAAGAGTAGAGATCAACATCATCAAGAAAGATTAATGATATGAGAAGAGAAATACAGGCAATTGTTCATGGTTACTTCAAGGCTTCATTCAGTGCCTGAAGGAGAGATCGCAGTATTGTCCAAGGAGATTGCAAGATCTTGATGTGGGGATGAGTCAGCTGGGATGAAAAAGGGTGAAACTTTTATTCCAAAGAACAACACCCCAACTCTAAAACAGAAGTGACAGCCTTGTGTTTTTGAACTGGTGTACTGCAGAAAACCGCTGCCATTATCAAGATGGAAGACTATTCTAGAGAAAGCTGAGTTAGCACTTTATGCACACACATTGTAACAGAACCAACAAAAACTATATACATATATCGGTGTGATGGTCAAGTTTTGGCTTTATATTTCATATTATTAAATTATATTAAGAACAGTCACCCATGATAAAAAATACTAGTTTACAAAGAATTATTGCAAAAAGGCCTTGTGAAGAAAAGTTTCCAAACTTCTTGGTATTGTTTGCAACACCGTAATGTTTTTGCAACAATGTGACCACAATGACTGCAATATTCCTCTTACACCATGAAAGAATATACAACTTAAAATAAAAATTTGGGTGGCGGTATTGGGGGCATTGTGTTTTAATATACAGTGCTGTGCAAATGTTTTTGCCCCCTATTTATTTTTTACTTTTTTGTACCTTTGTCACACTTAACTTTTTTAGATCATCAAACAAATATAAACAATACATACAGATAACCCAAGTATTCAAAAAATGCAGTTTTCCTGTTGTGATTTATTTGTTAAGAGAAAAATCCTATCCCAACCTACATGAACATCTGTGAAAAAGTAATTGCTCCCTCCCCTTATTAAAAGGTGAGGTAATTAATATAAAACCTGTCTGATAAGGTGAGGTAGGCCATACTGAACACACGTCATCATGCTGCGATCCAGTGAGCTTCAAGAGCAAACAAGAAAGAAGATTATAGAGATGTCTCAGTTTGGGAAAGGATACAAAGTCAGTGGTGAATCTTTGGGACTCCAGGAGACCACTGTCAGAGCCATTATCCATAAATGGAGAAGACATGACACAGTGATGACTCTTCACATGAGTGGCCGATCTACCAAAATTACTCCAAGAGCACGACACAGACTAACCGGAGAAGTCACAAAGGATCCAAAATACACTTCTAAATGACTACAAGCTTCACTTGCCTCAGTTAATGCCGGTGTTCATGACTCCACTATCAGAAAGACACTAGCCAAAATGGCATCCATGGATAAGTTCCGAGGTGAAAGCGTCTGTTGACAAAAAAGAATATCAAGGCACGACTCACTTTTGCCAAGAATCACCTTGATCATCCCCAAACCTTTTGGGAAAATTTCCTCTGGGCTGATGAAATTAAAGTTAAACTTTTTGGGAGAAATGCATCCCGTTACGTCTGGTGCAAAAGCAGCAATGTGAAACGTGGTGGTGGAAGTGTGATGATCTCAGCCTGCTTTGCTGCTTCAGGACCTGGGCAACTTGTCATTATTGATGGAACTATGAATTCTGCTCGCTACCAAGAAATCCTGGCGAAGAATGTTCGTCCATCAGTTCGAGACCTCAAGCTAAAGTGGCCCTGGGTTCTGCAGCAAGACAATGATCTGAAACACACCAGCAAGTCCCCTTCTGAATGGATGAAAAAGAATAAAATGAGGCTTTTTGAGTATCCTAGTCAAAGTCCCAACCTGAACCCTGTTGAGATGTTGTGGCATGACCTTCAAAAGGCTCTTCATGCCTGAAAACTATCCAATGTGGTTGATCTTAAACAATTCTGCAGAGAAGGGTAGGCCAAAATCTGATCACAGTGAAATGAAACACTTATCGCAACGCTTGATTGCAGTTATTGCTGCAAAAGGTGGTTCAACCAGCTATTACGTTTAAGGGGCCAATTATTTATTCACATGGGCCCTTGTAGGTTCAGATGTTTTTTTCTCTTTAATAAATGCAACTGGCACTGAAAACTGCATTTTGTGTTTACTTGTGTTGTATCTTTGTGTGATGTTTAGGTTTGCTTGATCTGAATCTGAAATGGATGATAGTGACAAACCTGCAAAAAATGGCAGAAATTGGTCAGGGCAAAAACCTTTGCACAGCACTGTACGTTTATATATATATATATATATACACACACATACACACAAATGTAAACTGTATGTTTGTATGTTTATATTTAAATATTTAATCATGACAACTTAGTTAAATTGGTAATCCAGAATCAAAGTTAGTGCTAAATTAAACTTCTGTTTGAATGCAACATTTCACATTTGTCTCCATTTCACTGTTCCTGTCTTCATCCTAGAATTTGGAAGGTTGCAATGTGGACTTACCAATTCCACCTCAGAGCATTCGTGACGTCAGATGTTTGTGTAAAGAGTTGCATATAATATCAGGAGGCTCAATCAGATGTTCAATGGGGTTGAGGTCAGGGCTTTGTGCAGACCATTTGGGTACTTTCATTTCATTCTTGGCAAACCATATCCACATGGACTTCATTTTGCATATGTTTTGGCATAATTAGGACTAAATAGTTTAGTTCTAGAATGATTTCCTGATGGTAAATTCTATATTATGGGGATGAATTATCATCATCATCATCATTATCATCTTTCTCCACTTATTCCGGGGTTGATTGCGAGGGCAGAAGCCTAAGCAAGGAGATCCAGATGTCCATCTCCCTAGCCACTTCCTCCAGCTCTTCCGGGGGGACCCTGAGACGTTCCCAGACAAGCCAAGAGACAAAGTCCCTCCAGCATGTTCTAGGTTGATCCCAGGGTCTCTTCCCAGTTAGACATACCCAAAACACCACACCAGGGAGGCATTCTAACCAGATGCCTGAGCCACCTCAACTGGTCCCTCTCAATGCGGAAGAGCAGCGGTTCTACTCCGAGCTCCCGCTAGATGGTAGAGCTTCTCAACTTATCTCTAAGGGAGAGCGATGCCACCTAGCGAAGGAAGCACATTTTAGCCGCTTGTATCCGCGATCTTGTTTTTTCGGTCACTACTCAAAGCTTGACCATAGGTGAGAGTTGGGACATTGTCTTGTGGCTCAGCTTCCTCTTCACCATAACGGACGGGTACAGGCTCCACTTTACAGCAGAGGCTGCAGCAATCCATCTGTTGATCTCCTTCTCCATCCTTCGTGAACAAGACCCCGAGATACATGAACTCCTCCACTTGGGGCAGGACCTCACTCCAGACCTGGAGGGTGCATTCCACCCTTGTCTGACAGAACCATGGCCTCAGACTTGAAGGTGTTGATTTTCATCCCGGACACTTCGCACGCAACTGTGAATCGCTCCAATGAGAGCTGGAGGTTCTTTCTTGATGAAGCCAAAGAGACAACATCATCCACAAAAAGCAGATGAGATCTGATGGCCACCAAACCAGAACCTTCAACACTTCGGCTGCGCCTAGAAAGTTTGTCCATAAAAATTATGAACAGAATCAGTGACAAAGGACAGCCTTGCCGGACTCCAATCCTAACCAGAAACAAATTTGACCTGTTGTTCCCAATACGGACCAAACTCTGGCTACAATGATACAGCAGCTGAATAGCCTGTATGCAATGGGTCCGGAATGCCGTACTCCCAGAGTACACCCCACAAGATATCCTGAGGGACATTGTCAAAAGCTAAATCCACAAAACACATGTGGACAGATTGGATAAAGTCCAATGCCCCGTCCAGGATCCTGTAGTGCGTATACAGTTGGTCGAGAGTGCCACAGCCAGGATGAAAACCACATTGTTCCTCCTGAATCCGAGGTTTAATTGTCGGTCAGATCCTGTTCTCCAATACCTCGGAATAGATTTTCCTGAGTAGGCTGAGGAGTGTGATTCTCTGATAATTCTGGTCCCCCTTTTTCAAAAAAGGGGACTACCACCCTGGTTTGCCACTATTCAGGTTCAGACTGGAGTTGCTGTTCCTACCGATCACACCCTTTCAGGTCACATAATATGGGCATTGAAGTGTCCCAGATCAACGAGTGAGTCTCCCAGGGGAGTGTTCTCCAACACCCCCCCTAAAGACTCCAAGAAGGGTGGGTACTCTGAACTGTCATCTGGTGCATAAGACCATATAACAGTCAGGACTCATCCTCCCACCCAGAGGCGATGGAAACCTACCCTGTCGTTGACCGGGGAGAACCCCAATGTGTGAGCACAAGGACGCCCACACTGGCTCGCTGCCATGAGCAACTTCAGAATGAAATAAGGTCCAGCCTCTCTTGAGATAGGTGGTTCCAGAGCCCAAGCTATGTGTTGAGGTGAGGCTCCTTTCCCACCAGAGAGGTGACATTCCATTTCCCAAGAGTCAGAGTCAGTAGTTGATGATTGGTACGACAGAACCCTTGTCTTCGGCTGCCACCCAACTCACATTACACCCAACCCTTATAGCTCCTCCCACAGGTGGTGGGTCTATGGGAGGGTGGACCCAAGTTTCCTTTTCGGGCTGTGCCCGGCCAGGCTCGATGGAGAGAAGCCTGACCACCAGGCACTCGCTTTCAAACCATGCTCCCTGGCCTGGTCTGGAGGGGACCCCGGTGATCCCCGTCTGAGCAAAGGAAACTGTGTCCTTGCTTTTCGTTTAGTCATCATCGAGGTCTTTTGAACCGCACTTCGTCTAGACTTTCACCTATGACCCGTTTGACTCGAGTGACCCTACCAGGGGCATCATGCCCCTGACAACATTGCGCCTAGGATTATTAGGGCACGCTAATATCTCCATCACGATAAGGTGGTGATTCAAGTAGGGGTTGAATTATGTGCTTTTCATTTGGGGAAAATTTGGGGAAGGTTATCATTTGGGTGTGATGGTCAGGTCCTTTGTTTGGAATCCAAGAAACTGGGAGACAGACAGCTAGTTCACTCTATTTATTCATTTTTCAAAAATGAACCACTTTTTTCAGAGCATTCTTTCCTCAGTACTAAGTTTGCACCAAACCACACGCAAACACAGGTCTCAGTCGGTTGGTCATGCACTCTGAAAAAAACAAAAGAACACACATAAAAAAGCTTTCTATTTAGCCACAGGTGCATTCATTCAGTTACCTGCTAGCTTCACCTGACCTCTCTCCTCCTACAGAGGGTATTCATTTACGCTGTTAATGAAATAATGTGCCATGTTAAATTCATTATAGATAAGGTCATGATCTAAATTGTGGATAAATAATGGCTAGTGTGTGCTGAGAAGGGTATAGGAGGGGTGGGGGTGGGGGCGTTACTATGCACAATTTTACAAAATCTGCACAGAAACATATCAGCAACAGCAGGTAGGAAGTGATATGTCACATTTTGCAATAAAAAGGAAAAAAGAACAGTCAGGCATCACAGATCGAATACACCTTGTGAGCAGCATACCCAAGAGTTTTCAACTAATTCACTTTATTATTCCCTCATATACAGTACAGTGTTAATGCTATTCTGCTTTCAAATAGAGGGCTGTTTGTTTACAGATTTCTGATTGCCTCCTACCAGCTCATGCACATGACTATGTACTAATGTCCTCCATGGCCCATTGTTGGAGAGCTCGGAGTCAAAAGCTTTATTTCATGGAGCAGTTTTGAGGTGGGATGCCATGTAGGATGTCTAGTCATACATTTCAGCTCAACTTCAAAAGTGTCTGAAGTTGTGACCAGACTTCCGGAACTCTGTACTTGATGACGTGCCCAATTCTGGAGACCAAATGTGATAGGCTAGATTTGTGCAATAGGAAATGAACCAGGAAGGCAATAAAGTCGAACTGATGATTTAAGACCAGATGTGCACAAAGTCTTTCAACAGGTTACGAAGAGAAAGAGTGGCATTATTTCTAGTCAGGTATGTCTTTAATTTCATTCTTTTGCTTTACAAATTTTTGATTGCTTTACTTTTCACAAATATCATCCATTGTAGGTTTCCTGTGTGTCTTTCCTCTAAAATGTGGTACCTGTGAATGTTCAAATTAATTGAAGATATAAAACTGGACTCTTATTATAAGTGGTAAACCTTTAATACATTATTCTTTAAGCTAATACACAACATGTATAGGTTCTTTGATTAAAAAATACACAATTAAGGTAAAAAAAAACAACAACAAAAAAAAACATGGGCTCTTAACAGTAGTATCTCATCAACAAAAAAAAGTACAGTTTGTTGCCATGATTTGTTTTTAGATAGAATTGGGAGCTTTCTATATTGAAATATTATGTATTAAGTATAGTATTTTGTTTTTGTTATTGCTTATTTGTTTTTGTTTGTTTGTTTGTTTGTTTTGAGCCATGTTTCTTTTGCATTTATATCTACAGCTCCGAAATCAATAGACTGATGAAATGAAAAGCTCAAGGATGACATTCATGAGAGGAAATGACTTGTCTCCAGCACAAACCTATCAAATACGACTCACCACAGCCACAGTATATGTATAAAGCCTCATCTAATTTCTGTTTCAGATAAGGAGCTACTACAGCTGACAGACAACCCTGAGTGAAAATTTGTAATTAAAGCTTGTTAGCATCAGTTTAAAGATGGAGAGGATGGGAGATGGCAAGAAAGTAAGCTCCACTTCCTTTTTTTTTTACTTTTCACATTAACTTGAAACCACAGTGTATATTACCAAGTGTTCTTTGTAGTAGTATGACATACAGTATACACACTGTTGGCATTATCAGTGTTGACTGCTTCCCTACAGGCTTCCTGCCTTGGTGTGTATTTTTCGCTGGGTTCAGATATAGTTTAAATATATTTAAAATCAACTTTGCTAAAGTAATGCATTTAGATCTTATTGTACCTCTGTCATATATGATATATTTATTCAAAGGCTTTTATTCATTGTGATAGTAGAATAACATGTAACGTTGCATGAATACAGTCCAACTTATTTATGTCTTATTAGCATGTCCACCTCACAGCAAAAATATCGGGGGTTCCAAATCTAAGCGTGGGTGCTTCTGTGTCAAGTTTGCATGTTGTCAGCATGCTTGCCTCTGGGCAGTCTAATTTCCTCAAACCGACTGTTCCAATTTGCCCCAAGGTATTAATGTGAGTGTGAATGGTTGTATGTGTTGGGCCTGTGATTGTCTGGTGAACTTTTCAGGGAGTACCCCGCCTTTGAATGTTGATATTTCAGACTGGTTCCAGCCTCCCTGTGACCCTATTAGGAGTGACTCATTTGGAAAATAAGTGATTGAGTGATAACTAGTACAAGCAATAGCAAGCTTTACTACAGGAGATCAGCAAGACTGCATTATGTACATTGTTTAAGTTAACACATCTGGTTGTTTCAGGTGAACACAGCTGTCAGTGACCAAATGAGTAGTAAAAGGGATTACGGTACAGATGTTTCACTGTCGGCCAAAATTGGATCCCAACATTATTCAAATAAGAAATATGCTGTTATATTAGAGGACAGACATTCAGGCCTACATTGATTTGTTAATTTACACCATATCTGACCGCGCCCATGCGTGGACTACTCTGTCTGACCATATTTTCTATTTCTCTGCAGAATAGCATCTGTTTTTTGTTTTTTTGTCTTTTTAAGCCACAGAACTTTCAAATATTTCTACATGCTTGTAATGGCAGATTTAAGCACTACAACCCTTATATCTTTCACTGCCAAGTTGACAGTTCTTGCTGAGAGTCTTATCACATTTTGTACTTAGACTCTCACTCATGTGAAGTACAGCTACTCTGCATTCCATATCACAGTATCTTTTTACAATAGTTCAAACATAAAGACAACACAGTTTTATTAGAACATAGTGTTTCAAACAGTGTATAGTTTCCTGAGATATTTGTATCTGAATACTTCATGCCAAAAACTGTGTTTAAAACTCACTCTTGCAACTACTTTGGTATTTGTACTAGACTAGAATAATTCATATTTACACCAGGGCTTCTTATAGACCAAGGAAACAGGACATGGGCAGAGTAGAGTTACTGTTTTTTTTAATGTCAGAGTACTTATTTTTGTGAATTAAAGATAAACATAATTTGAGAGAGATAAAAATGCATAAATGAGGAATTTCCAAACTGCCAAGATTTTGTAAGTGAGTGTGTGTGTGTGTGTGTGTGTGTGTGTGTGTGTGTGTGTGGTACACAAGTTGCATGCCCTATTTCCCCTCACTAATCTAATTTCTTGGCCACTTTGTGTTTCATTTCATTCTTCCTGCTCTCATATACTCTCATCCCCACTGTTGTTCTTGAGAATTTGTCTGTCTTCATGAACGTTTGATTAGTTGTTTTTCATTTACAGATAAATCAGGTGACTGGTCACTTATTGTTCTGTGTGTGCACGGCAGTCATTGGTTCCCTGCAATTTGGTTATAATACAGGGGTTATCAATGCACCCTATGAGGTAATACAACCAAAATAACACACACACACACACACACACACACACACACACACACACACACACACACACACACACACACACATCTTATCAAACCTCTTTCTTTATACTTTATCCTTATGTATTATCTATATGTACACAGTAAGATATGTTTTGTGTTCTCTCACTATCTATCTATCTATCTATCTATCTATCTATCTATCTATCTATCTATCTATCTATCTATCTATCTATCTATCTATAGAAAGTAAAGGCTTTTTTTAGGAATGCATCTCTGGAGCGCTACGGCAAGGTTATGGATGAGTCTACTGTTAATAACCTGTGGAGTTTTGCTGTAGCTATATTCAGTGTTGGCGGTATGGTTGGTGCTCTCGGTGTAGGAGCTGTGGTCAACAAGTTTGGAAGGTGAGCATCTTAAAATAAGGGTTTAATAAGCTGAATGAAATCCGCCAACACTTGGCTTGTAATCACATTAAAAGCTACAGATCCAGTTAAGTACATCAACATCAAAGTGCGTGTATTGTATTGTATAAGCTGTAAATGCATAATAACATTCGTCCACTGTATGATATAATAACATATATAACCCAAAGCATTTCTATATTCAAATGATTAGAAAACTAGATCCAGGCACACCATATCACAGACAATTAGTATTTCTCAGTTTAACAGACAACATCCACTTCACCAAACTGTACCAACAAAAACAAGAAGGGTAGTAATTGTATTAAATACAATGACCAAAATAAAGAGTATCAGAACCCAGTGGGACAATTGCTTCAAAGTTATCATGGAGTTTCTAAAAATGCCTTCTGAATTTATACTGTTTGTATGTCGATATATGCCTTGGTGCTCAAACTTAATCCGTTCCAGACGGCTGCTTGTATTCCAATTTGTTTGGATTCCCAATCCGCTTTTCCCATTGCAAATAATGTAAATAGTCTTAATACGTTCTGTCGCCTTTTGAACAGAAGTTAACGGTACCATAACTCATACCATAGGTCCGCAAATTAAGTGAAAAAATTATTGAATACAGTACATTATGTTATGGTTTGTGTTGTGAGACTTTTTAACTTTTCTGTGATTTTTATTTCAGTGTTATGATCTCTCAGAAAAGAGTTGTGCGTTAAAATGCGCGTTGGAGAGGGGCGTGGCTCGAACATGCAGCCTGGAGTGCTAAACATATTTAATAATTTTTATTTAATTACAGGCTATACAGACTAGCAGCACTCTTCTCTGTGCTAGAAAACTGTCCCTCTTGATCTCTCAGCTCTATGCTCAAGCAGTTCAAGCTTTAGTTATATTTCCATGTTTCTCAGAATCTTTTTCTTGAATTATTGTTCACAGGGAAGGCACTAGTGCACTTGAAACAATAAAGCACAACCCGTTTTCCTAGATGAGTGTTTTAGAGCCACGCCCCCTCCAATGCGCATTTCAATGCGCAACTCTTTTCTAAGAGACCATAATGCCCCAAAATGAAAACCACAGAAAAGTTAAAACATAAGAACAATAAAGCTAAGAATTTTAACCTTTGTGGTGGTGATCAGTTGGCATATGTAAATGTTGGAGGGTTAGGTAAGCGGAGATTTCCATTCCATAACAGAGAGGGAGAGAAGGCCATGGTTTCCCTTCTAATAACAGCTTCAGGTAAATCAGCCAAAGGTGTTTTTTCCTCTTGCTACCGCTTTGCATGGATGACTTTCTTTCCTTGAAGAACATTTCTAATGTGGCTTGTTTCACTTTGGCTCATGACCTCATCGTTAAAGGTGCTAACGCTTTAACTTAGCTTTAGCTTACATACATACATACATACATACAGCCTCTTCAGCTTCGTTTAGGCAGTTATGCATATAAGCCGATCTGTGGGTTTTCGGTTTGGTACTCTGAATCGTATTTGTCGCTAGAGGTGGTATATGGCATTAGTGATTAGGTAGCTTTAGTGCTTTAGCGCTAGCTTTAGCTTTAGTGCTGTATCAACAACTTCCGGACTTCCGGCTCCCTCTTGGTCTTGTTTTTTCTTGTGCGTTTCTCGAGTTCGACTTCCATTTTTTTTTTCAGTTTCCGGGATGATGAAAGTAACGACTTTTTTGTTTGGATTCCCATTTGTTCAGTCTCTTTCCACAACGATACAGGCGCAAGAAGTTTATTACCAAATGATAACATACATTGTGTAGAGTGATCAGAGCAGATTTTGTTCCCTATATTCCCTATATTCCCACGCACCTTTCTGAAAGCTGCTACCCACAACACACTATCGAAACTGATAATAATCATCAGTTCCCTTTATTTGGTTTGCCTTGCTATGGTAGCTACACCTAGAAATTCTGTTTGGGGTTTGAATATTTTCCCAGTGTTTGTGTGTTTCGTCCATATACATACATAGTAATTCTCCACATTAAAAATTAAAATAAAAAAAATTTGTCAGTTCAGTTCATTTTCTGTAACCGCTTAATCATAATTATGGTCGCGGGGAGGCTGACGCCCATCCCAGCCGAATTCAGGCGAGGGCAGAGTACACCCTGGACAGCTTGCCAGGCCATCGCAGGGCAAAAACAAACTGACGGCTTTGCAGCCTACTCTTGTCGAAACTCAGCAATGGTTCTTTTACATGAGCCTCTCACCATAGACAGTGAGAGACATGGCCGGCCTTTGATAGCTGCACTGGGGGGACAGTGACAACCTTGTGGAGAGTGGGACTCGAACCCCCAACCTTTGGATCAGCAATCCAGCGCCCTATACCACCAGACCACCACTGCCCCAAAATTCTGACAGGTCAATGTAAAAGATGACAAGAGTGTTTTGTGGTGCCCAGGGTGTTATTCTTGAGTTTTTGGGTAGGCATAACATAACAGCACATAATACTTGGGGCGGCCATAGCTTAATGTTTAGAGAAGTGACTTTGGGACACAAAGATTTGTTTGATTAGTTAGATAGTTTGATTTCCGAACCAGCAGGAAAAAATGTATGTTGGTGGGGGAGTGAGCTGCACCTTCCCTTCCTCCACATTCATGAATGAAGAGCAAGGCACCTAACCCCTAACTGTCAGCTGGTCACCCCAATGTGTGTGATAGTCGACTATTCCAAGTGTGTGCTCACTTGGGATGTGTCAAATGCAGAGGCAATAGTTTCATTTCTGGGGTCAACACAGTATAGCTAAGTAAGTAAATAAATAAATAAATAAATAACACATAACAGCAAAACCTATGTTACTACAGTTTAGAACAGGGGTCGGGAAGCTATGGTTCGCGAGCCAGATGTGGCTCTTTTGATGACTGTATCTGACTGTCAGATAAATCAGGTGGCCTTTCTTAACAGAATAACGAATACATAATTTCACTGTCATTTAAATAAAAATACAAAAAAAGCCATCAAATAAAACAAAAACAAATGAATAAATCTCACGCATTTAAATCTATACATCTATTTTCAATGCCACATGTCACTGTGGCGTGCAGAGGAGAGCCAATCCTTTCTGTACGCCAATATGCGGCCGGGTCCGATAGCTTGAAACTCTAATTTTATTGGATTATAGCAACAGCCATAGACTACGTGTGTTGTTTTTGAGTAAAGGGGTAAATTTCCTCGTTTTTGATCAGCTCATTTGCACGAAGCCAAGCACAGCTGACAAGCAAACACAAATGGACAGACATGGAAAAACTTCAATCTGCAGACCAGTTGATTGCCAAAACTTGAAACGTACGTGCTTCCTGGCACATACCAAACACTGCACCGTGTCAGTCCTGTCGTATTGACCAGGTTTGGCTCTACATATGCATGCAAGCAGTCCTTCTCACCTGAAAAACATCAAGACCAACCTGCGGTCACATTTAACAGATGGAAGCCTAAACGCCTGCATGAAGCTGAACCTCACCACGTATCAACCAGAGTATAAAGCCATCAGCAAAACCATGCAGCACCAGGAGTCGCATTAATAGTAAGAAGTACTTTTCTATTTAATAAATAACTTCGTTACGACAATGTCGTTTAAAGTAAATTCAGAGTCTTATTATACTCTTAAATTTTTGGTCTTCTTTTTCAGTTTAGTTGTATTCAGTATATATATATATATATATATACATACAGTACATGTACATATACGTCAGTGGGCCGGGTAGGGGGTGATCCCACTTCGCGGATTTCAATGGTCGCATGGGGATCTCGGTTCTAATTAACCACGGAAAGTGAGGGATCCCTGTATATATATTTCTTAGATATATATATATATATGTTTCTTAGGCTATATCCAACAGGGGATGGTACGTGGTATCTCATCCATTGTATATCCCTGATTGAGCACCTTCAGATTTACATCATATTGCATTTACAGCGTTTGGCAGACACCCTTATCCACAGTGACTTACTTTTTTTGTGGAATACACCTGAGTACTTGAAGGTCTTGCTCAAGCGCCCAACAGTGACAGCTTGGTCTTCTTCTTCTTCTTTTCCTTTCGGCTTGTCCCTTCAGGGGTCGCCATAGCAAACCATCTGCCTCCATCTCACCCTATCCTCTGTATGTTCTACTCTTACTCCAGCTACCTTTATGTCCTCCTTCACCACATCCATAAATCTTCTCTTTGGTCTTCCTCTCGGCCTTCTGCCTGGTAGTTCCAACCTCAACATCCTATTACCAATATACTCACTATCCCTCCTCTGTACATGTCCAAACCATCTCAATCTAGCCTCTGACTTTGTCTCCAAAACCTCTAACATGTGCTGTCCTTCTGATGTACTCATTCCTGATCCTATCCATCCTCATTACTCCCAAAGAGAACCTCAACATTTTAACAGTGACAGCTTGGTAGTACTGGTAAATGAACCCCTGACCTTTGGTTCAGTGAACCTTTGTCTTAACCACCTGAGCCACCACTGCCCAGATTTCTACCTGTTTGGGCCAATAAAGGAAAACCTACATGGTATCAGATTTAAAGTCATGTCATGGGTCAAGAAACAAAACTCAGAATGTTTCCGATCTGAATTTGATACGTGGGTTTGATGAGAGTGTGTTAAAAGTTATGGTGACTATCTTCTTTTCCTTTTGGCTTTTTCACTTTTTCAGGGGTAGCCACAGCGAATCATCTGATTCGTATGTTTGGTTTGGCATAGGTTTTTACGTCAGATGCCCTTCCTGACAGAACCCTTTAGCGAGGGGCAGAAACACACTGACAGCTATGCAGCTTACTCTTTATGAAAATCAGCAATGGTTCTTTTACATGCCTCTCACCATAGACAGTGAGAGACATGGCCGATCTTTGATACAGCAGTTAGCTGCATTGGGGGGAAAAGTTAAGATGTGTTCTTTATCTTCTGATAAATTAAAATAATATAGGGTCACAATGTGTGTGTGTGTGGAGGGGAATCCAACCTTTAATTCAAGTACAGATATTCAGTGGGGAAAAAACAGACATTAAGAAATAATTCTACATCAAATAATGTATACCAAAATTATTAGCACCCCTGATGTTAATATTCTGTACAACCACTTTTGTCAACAAAGTAGCATCTCATCTTCTCCTATAATGTTTCACAAGATGGAAGAATACATAAAGAGGAATCTTGGACCATTCATCTCTCCACATTTTCTCTAAACCATCCAGCAACCTGGGTCCTTTCCTCTGCACTCTCCTCTTGAGGTCACTCCACAGGTTTTCAATGGGGTTGCGGTCTGGGGCTGAGATTGCCATAGGGGAAGCTTCATTCTTTATAGATTTAGCCTCATATTTAGGGTCATTATCTGTCTGAAAGACCCAGTGAGGTCCCATCTTCAGCTTTTGTGCAGAAGCCAACAGATTTTTATTTAAAATGGCCTGGTATTTTAAATAGTTCATGATGCCATGCATTCTAACAAGGTTCTCATTGCCTTTTGAAGAGAAACAGACCCACAGTATCACTGATCCTACCCCATATTTCAGTGGGCATGAGGTGCTTTTCTGCATACTCATCTTTTGTGTTTTGTGCCAAAAAGCTCCATCTTGGTCTTCTATGGCCAAAGTTGAAGTCACAGCACTGCTTAAGCGTTTGCATTTATGATTGTGACTGAAAAAAGATTTTATTGTGCTTATCATGCATTCCTCCCAAACAGCTCGTTGACATGTAGAGGGCGCCTGATGGATATTTTGGAGACTTTGTGACCCAAAGATGTTGCCAATTCTTACAATTCTTTAACAGTGAGCTTTGTCAAACTTTTTATTTCTTTTACCATCCTTCTCACTGTGCATGGTGGCAAAATAACCTCCAGGCTTGTTTACCACTCATCAAGTTGTTTTAAACTTCTTAATGATTCATCTGACAGTAGATATGGGTAAGTGCAGGCAAGGGGCTATTTTCTTGTAGACATTGAATGACTTGTGAAAGTCGACATACATCTGCCTTACCTGAATGGTGTGTTCCTTTGTCTTTCCCATGTTGAAGAGGGGATAAGACAACTGGCCTCTGTATCATGTCATATTTATACCCCAGGGAAACAGGAAGTAACTAATTAAATGTTCCTAGATACTCTGATCATCTTTGCAAACTACAAACCAGATTCCAAATAAATTCAAATAGAAAGCAAGTTGTCATGTTTAATGACTGTATAAGTGATCTAGAAAATATTACTTGTGGAATTCCCCAAGGTAGTATACTGGGGCCACTATTGTATCTACGTAATGTAAACAATATATCAACTTGTATGTCAAACTGTAAATTACTGTTATATGCAGATGATAGTGTGTTGATTGTGTCAGATAAAGATCCCAACAAAATATCAAATGTACTTGGGAAGAACGTTGAGTCATGTTATAACTGGCTAATAGATAAAAAACTGTCATTACATTTTGTTAAAACAGAATGTTCACTGTTTGGGTCAAAGCATAAACTAAAACGTGTCAAAAACTTTGTGCTGCTGGTCATGAAATTCAATCAACAAAAAATGTTAAATACTTAGGCATCTTACCAGATAAAGACTTGTCAGGCATTAATATAGTTGAATCATTAATGAAAAAATGTTCATCCAGATTGCAATTTCTATACAGACAAGCCAGTGTACTTAATAGAGACACAAGAAAAACACTGTGTAATGCACTAGTACTGTGTCATATGGAATACAGACGCTCCCTCACTTAAGGTTTTAATTGGTTCCAGACAACCGAACGTAAGTTGAATGTGACGTATGACGTGTGACGTATGACGCCCGTACTGTACTATACACCTATAAATACCATTATTGTATCTCATAAAACACCCCTAAATCAATTATTATAAACATAGCATTGTAAAATAATATCGAATATATCAAATAATATCAACATTAATTTCAAATAAATTATATTCAAGCAAAATAATTTCAAATTTATAAATTTTAATCAAATTCACTCATCAAATATCAAATACAGTATCAAATATAACCTTTAATTCTCTATGATGCGATCTTTCTGCTTGTAAATGGTTTCGATGGTCGACGGATGGTCACATGACATGAAGCTGAGCCAACTCTCTTTACATGAAGCTTAAAACAGTCAATCAACGCTTACAATATGTGAGGCGCTCAATACCGAAAGTAGTGCACTTGCTGAAAGTAGTTTACTTGCTTGAAACAAAGCGCAGGTTATACGGACTTCCGGTCTTTTAAGTGCGGAAGGGCGCCGTTGAACTCGTTTAGTACTCAGCCTGCACTGATGTAAATCACTGATGTGAATCATTGATGTGAATCAGCAGAGCAGAGAGTTCTCTTTCTTGGGTTTTCATTCATTTTATAACTCTCTTTGCTTAACTGAGTATGCATGGTAGATTGTGCCAATCTGAGCAGATAGTTAATTCATCTCTGTGTGTGTGTATGTATATATATATATATATATATATATATATATATATCGGTGGCGGCGGCAGCAGCCGTACGTCTCGAGAGATGATGGTGTAGCGCTATGGTAGGCATTTGCGGTAGTGACTGTAAAGGCCCACCCTACAGTGACAGTTTCTTAAACAATTACTGCACACAAAAGGGCTTTGAGGTGCCATGGGGGCTGCCCCTTCTTTCCTCTTTGCTCTTTTCTCAGCTAGCTTGTTTATTCTGTTAGTTTCAGTTTTGTTGACCCCCTCATTGACAATGGTCTTCCAGAGCTGGCGTGTTTCAGCAGTGCCTTCCCAGCTGTTGATATCGATGCCAGATAATTTCATGTCCCGCTTGCACACGTCCTTGTACCGAAGCTGTGGTTTTGCTGTGCGGCGGGAGCCCTCACTCAGCTCTCCATACAACATGTCTTTAGGGATACGCCCCTCGTCCATTCGCCGTACGTGACCCAACCACCTAAGTCATCTCTGGCTCAGCAGTGCAAGCAGACTTGGCATGCCAGCACGCTGTAGTACCTCGGTGTTGGTTACTTTGTCTTGCCATTTTATATGGAGCAGACCCCTAGGACAGCGGAGGTGGAAGCTGTTGAGCCGCCTTTCCTGACCAGCGTACGTGGACCAGGCCTCACTGCCATAAAGGAGTGTGCTGAGTACACAGGCCTGGTAGTCACATAGCTTGGTGTTCTCCGTTAGCTGGGTGTTTCTCCATACACGCTTGTTCAGTTTGGACATCACTGCGGCGGCTTTCCCGATTCTGCATGAGATCTCCGTGTCAAGAGAGAGAGTGTTGGTGATAGTGGATCCCAAGTAGGTGAAGGAGTCCACGACCTCAAGCTGCGTGCTATTTATGTTGATGTTCGGGACTGTGTGCCCTGGGCCAGGCTGTTTGTCTTCTTCAGGCTGATGGTCAGTCCGAATTCATTACAAGCATGGGACAGGCAATTGACTAGCTCTTGAAGACCAGCCTCAGTGTGGGACGTCAGTGCAGCGTCATCCGCGGACAGCATCTCGCGGATTAGGACCTGTCTCACCTTCGTCTTAGCGCGCAGTCGAGCTATGTTAAACAATTTTCCATCTGATCTGGTGTGGATATGGATCCCTTCCTCACTGTCAGAGAAGGCATACTGAAGAAGCATCGAGAAGAATATCCCAAAGAGCTAGGACACAGCCTTGCTTCACACCACTGCTCACTGGGAAGGCTTCAGAAGTCCCACCATTGAAGCAGACTGTGCTGTGCATGTCCTCGTGAATGGAGGCCATGATCTGGAGTAACCTTTGAGGACATCCAATCTTCTGCAAGAGACTGAAGAGTCCACGTCTGCTGACCAGGTCGAATGCTTTAGTCAGGTCTATGAAAGCAATGTACAGGGGCTTCTGCTGCTCCCGACACTTCTCTTGCAGTTGACGAAGTGAGAAGATAATATCGACTGTGGATCGGCCTGCCCTGAAACCACACTTGCCCTGAAACCACACTGCGATTCTGGGTACAGCCGGGAAGCAAGAATCTGAAGGCGATAAGGACAACACGAGCAAAGACTTTCCCTATGATGCTAAGGAGGGAGATGCCATGGTAGCTGTTACAGTCACTGCGGTCACCCTTGTTTTTGTAGAGGGTTACAATGTTTGCATCGTGCATATCCTGGGGGATGAACCCTTCCTTCCAGCATAAGCACAGCAGCTCATGGAGGTGCTGCAGGAGTGCTGGCTTGCCACTCTTCAAGACTTCAGGAGGGATGCCATCCTTTCCAGGGGCTTTTCCACAGGCCAGACAATCAATGGCTTTGCCCAGTTTGTCCACTGAAGGCAGGTAAGCCAGATCCTCCATGACAGGTAAGTTTGGTAGGGCATTTAAAGCTGCATCGGTCACCACATTCTTGGTTGCGTACAGCTCCAGGTAATGTTCCACCCACCGTTCAAGCTGCTTGCCTTGGTCCATGATCACCTCCCTGGTCTTGGTCTTGAGGGGTGCAGTCTTAATTGTGGTTGGGCCAGTAGCTGTCTTGATGCCATTGTACATGGCCATTGCGTTGCCAGTGTCAGCTGCCATCTGGATCTTGCTGCAGAGGTTCAGCCAGAAGTTGTTTGCACAGCGGCGGGCTGTCTGCTGGGCCTTGTTTCATGCAGCTTTGAGGGTGTCCCAAGTACTGGTGCTGGGGTTTTGCTTGTATGCTAGGAGGGCTTCCCTCTTGGTTTCTGTCACAGGCTGCATCTCCTCCCAGTGAGCCTTGTACCAGTCTACACTCCGACGCGCCTTTTTCTCAAATGCGGTGAGGGCTGTTGTGTAGATAGTATCTCTCAGGAAGCTCCACTTGCTGTTGATGTCTTTGCCAGGAGTATGCAAAGCCAATATCTCCTTGACTGTGTCATAAAACAGTTGGTTTTGCTGGGGATCCCTTGAGGAGCAGGTGTTGATGCGTGGGAGGCCTTTAGTTTTGGAGTGATGGATCCTCTTTGTTGTCAGCCTTATCCTGCTTCCAACGAGGGTGTGGTCTGTGTCGCAGTCTGCGCTATGGAAACTTCTAGTGTGGAGAACGCTGCTCAGATCCGTGCACCTGGTGAGAATAAGGTCTAGCTGGTGCCAGTGGCAAGATCTGGGGTGTCTCCAGGATACTTTGTGGTGGTCTTTGCACTTGAAATATGTATTTGTTACACACAGGCCATGATGGCAGCACAGTTCCAACAACCTCTGTCCGTTCTCATTCATCCTGCCTATGCTGTGGTGACCAAGGCAGGAAGGCCAGGTGTCACAGTCGGCGCCCACTCTAGCATTGAAGTCTCCTAGTAGGTAAAGTCCTTCAGTGCTGGGGATCCTGTAAATTGCATCATCCAAAGCCTCGTAAAACTGGTTCTTGGCCTCTGGGGTGGAACTGGGTGTTGGTGCATAGATGCTGAGGAGATTTACAAAGCCTGCAGTTGTAGAGAGGCTTAAAGTGAGGATTCTCTCTGATCCACTGGTATGAGGTTCAATAGCCGTAGTCAGCGAGTTCTTCACAGCGAAACCTACACCATGCAGTCTTGGGTCGTCTTGTGGCAGGCCCTTCCAGTAGAAGGTGGAGTTGGCCTCTTGGATAGTACCACTGTCAGCCAGGCGTGTTTCCTGTAGACAAGCAATGTCGATGTTCAGACGTGTCAGTTCATGGTCGATGACTGCAGTCTTGCGGGCATTGTCAATTTGCTGAAGATCACTTGTCAGTCCAGGACACATTGTTCGTATGTTCCAGCTTGCTATTCGAAGAACTGGAGTCTTCGTATTTATCCATTTTTGTCTGTCTGGTGCAGAATTTACAGCTTTCTTGTTGGGATGGTCAGTCCCTAAGCTTTACACACCCAGAAAGGCAGGCGAGCTGTGGCGGGACAGCACCTTACTGGCTGGGGGCTTCCCAGATTGGAGCGGGCGGTAGCTGTCCAGTGAGACACGATGGTCTCTCCTACTGTCGGAAGTAGCCCCAGGCGCCCGTATCATACGCCAATCGGAATGAGCTTTTAACCGGTAACTGCTACTTCCCGTGTTGAGCCGAAGTCTTGCATCAACGCTGGAGTGTCCTCTCCAGTGTCCTCTCCAGTGCGCTACGAGCCTGGGCGGGAACTATGGAGAACTTGGGCTGCCCAGACATTAAGTCCCCCCTCTCGTCCTTGCTGATAGCATCCAAAGGAAAAGAAGATCCAGTACAATTTGGTACCAGCACAGCTGCAGGAGTTGCCAGAAGGTAGGGGAATCCTCAGACCAACTGCCTTAGGGGCTCCACTCCGGATTTCAGTAGGGTTTACTCCTTAGCCTTTTCCCAACCAAGGGAATCCACAAGGCAGTGGGACTACTCAACCCATAGTGTATATATATATATATATATATATATATATATATATATATATATATATATATATATAAACTGAACTGGGAAGAAGGAGGGGCACGTTCAGTCTCATTTGTAAACAATGGATGCAGCGTCATTGCATCATTGTGTCATTATGTCAGCGGACTACTTAGGTACGTCTAAACTCAAAATTTGACTTTATTTTTCATCATCATCATCATCATCTTCTTCCGCTTAGTCCAGGGTCGGGTCGCGGGGGCAGCAACCTTAGCAAAAAGGTCCAGACATCCCTCTCCCGAGCTACTTCCTCCAACTCTCCCGGGGGGACACCGAGGCGGTCCCAGACAAGCCGAGAGACATAGTCCCTCCAGCGTGTTCTAGGTCGACCCGGGTCTCTTCCCGGTTGGACATGCCCGAAACACCACACCAGGGAGGCGTCCGGGGCATTCTGACCAGATGCCCGAGCCACCTCAACTGGCCCCTCTCAATGCGGAGGAGCAGCGGATCTACTCGAGCTCTCCCGGATGGCGGAGCTTCTCACCCTATCTCTAAGGGAGAACCCCGCCACCCGGCGAAGAAAGCTCATTTCAGCCGCTTGTATCCGTGATCTTGTTCTTTCGGTCATTACCCAAAGCTCGTGACCATAGGTGAGGGTTGGAACGTAGATCGACTGGTAAATTGAGAGCTTCGCCTTGCGGCTCAGCTCCTTTTTCACCACAACGGACCGGTACAGGCACCGCTTAACAGCAGCACCGCTTAACAGCTTAACTTTATTTTTTTGGAGGGAAAAAAACATAAAAGCGAAAAAACATAAAATGGATGAACGCAAGTCGGGGAGCGTCTGTATGCATGAACAGTCTGGAAGAGTGCTCTGTCCAAACAATTAAAAAACAAGTTACATATTGTATAAAATAAAGCAGTCGGGTTTATATCTAAAATGGGGCCTAGAATGCATGTAGGATATAACGAGTTAAAAGACCTTGGATGGCTGAATGTTAACTATTGCCGAACTCAACTAAGATTACACTTAATGTATAAATTTTTTAACAATACTGTGAACCTAAATATTTATGTAACAATTTTAGAAGACTAGTTGATATTCATAATCATAATACAAGAAATAGTATGCATGGTTTTTATCTTCCAAATGTTAAAAATACACTTTCAAATACTTTTTCTACATGTGGTACAAAAGACTGTAACAGTCTGCCTCCGAATGTTCAATGAAGTCTATCTTTAAATAATCTTCAAAAAGTCGGTAAAAATATTTAGATAATAAAGCCAAAGAAGAGTATGAGTTTTCATTTCTGTTTCCATAATTTAATAAGTGACTATCATGTAACATTGTATTTACCCATATTAAACTATATCTATTGACTTAAAGAAGCACTTTTTCAATATAACTTTTTTGTGTAATTGTAAGGACCCCATTGGAAATAAGTTTTACCAAGCTTTAGGGGCTATCCTTGATTTCAACTACATTTATCTAGGGTGTTTTATTTCATCTATCTATCTATCTATCTATCTATCTATCTATCTATCTATCTATCTATCTATCTATCTGTCTGTCTGTCTGTCTGTCTGTCTGTCTGTCTGTCTGTCTGTCTGTCTGTTTTTTTATTTATTTATTGTATTTGTTATTCTATGTTTGTATAACTAGTTGTTACCAAATCTTTATTTTATCTATTGTCTTGTTCTTATCTAGTCTTGTTATTTTATTTTTATATACATTATATATTATTTTGGTTTTCTATACTTGAACACCTCATTTTGTATCAGTTTACTTTATTTATTAGTAATATATTGGTGTAAGCTTTGTACAAATAATTTTTGCTTTTTATGCCATCTAAGAAACCCAAAATTATGAACTATTGTATGGTATAAATTATTATTGACGGGTATATTGCACTATATGTATGCGTATTATTTGCAAATGTTAAAATCAAATAAAATCAATCAATCAAGTTGGGACACTATACGAATTGTGAATAAAAACTGAATGCAATGATGTGGCTTGCCAAATTTCAATATTTTACTCCGAATAGAACATAGATGATGGGTCGAAAATTTAAACTCATAAAATGTATAATTTTATGGGAAAAATATGTTGATTTTAAATTTTATGGTAAAAATTGGGACAAGGCCATTTTCACCACTGTGAAGTATCCCTTCTTCTTCTTACAACAGTCTGCAAACGTCTGAGGACCAAGGAGACAAGTTTCTCAAGTTTAGAAATAGGAATGCTGTCCCATTCTTGTCTAATACAGGTCTCTAACTGTTCAGGTGAAATATCTGGACTGCAGGCTGGCCATTTCAATACCCGGATCCTTTTCCTACGCAGCCATGATGTTGTAATTAATGCTACATTTTGAAAAATTCATGGTCTTCTTCACAAGAGACTGTGTCTGGATGGGAGCATATGTTGTTCTAAAACCTGAATATACCGTTCTGCATTGACGGTGCCTTTCCAGATGTGCGATCTGCCCATGCCACATGCACTCATGCAACTCCAAAACAACACAGATGCAGGCTTCTGAACTGAGCGCTGATAACAACTTGGGTTGTCTTTGTCCTTTTTATTCCGGATGACATAGCGTCCCAGTTTTCCATAAAGAACTTTGAATCATGATTCGTCTGACCACAGAACAGTTTTTCACTTTGCTACACTCCATTTTAAATGACCCCTGTCCCAGAGAACGCACCTGCGCTTCTGGGTCCTGTTTAGAAATGGCTTCTTCTTTGTACTGTAGAGCAGTGGTCCCCAACCCCTGGGCCGCGGACTGGTACCGGTCCTTGGCTTAATTGGTACCGGGCTACACAAGAAATAATTATTTATTTCTGTTTTATTTATTATCTGAGTCTGAATAATCTTTTATTTTTGAAAAACTTTAATTTTGAAAATGACCGGATTCTCTCCATTACATGTCAGTCATTTGAGTGTTAAAATGTAACCCACAAGGGGACAGAACATGAGCAGAGGCGAGTTGGGCATGTTTCAAACAATAGCGGGGATTTTGGGTGAGACAGCCTGAGGCTTCATTCTCCCAGCTGGTGCACCATCACCTGTGGGGGGTTTTTAAGAAGAGTTCGAGCTCAATTAAAAATGTAACGTTTAATCCTGATTAGAGAGGCTGGCGCACAGCTCAGCCGACTCTGGGCAAGGGCAGGGTATTGTATTTACAATATTTCTGATTTCGCAGAAATGAAGTGAGTGGGAGGTATTGTTTATTATTGTCTTTATTTTGGACAACATTCGCCTCTCTGACATTACCGTCAGAGAGTTCAGTTCCATCCCCACAACATTACTGGCCTTGCAGATCAGCTTGTTCAATCTGTTAATGTCTACAACCTTAGACTCTTGCCCCAGCATGCAACAGCATAGAGGGTAACGTTGGCCACAACAGACTCATAGAACATCCTGAGTGTGTTCAACAGATGCTAAATAACCTTAGCCACCCCAAGAAAACAGAAATTAATCTGATTCTTCTTGTAAAGTGCAGGAGTGTTCTTAACCCAGTCTAGTTTATTGTCAGTATTAGTATCAAAGCATTTGTAATCCTCCACCATTTCCATTTTGACACTCTGGATGGAAACAGTCTGTTTTGGATCTCCTAAAATCCACAATCAGTTCCTTTGTATTTTTTAACATTAAGCTGGAAATGATTCTGCTCACATCACGTGACAAAGGAATCCACTGCGGTCTTATACTCCATTTCATCACCTCCAATGATACAGCCGACTACAGCAGAGTCATTAGAAAACCTCTAAAGATGGCAGGTCTTACAGTAGCTTCAGTCAGTTGTGTAGTGGGTGAGGAGAAAAGGGTCGGCAAGGTGGTGTTGAATGCACTGGAAAAGTAGCTTGCCAGCTGGTCCAGGTGGGTGTAGACACGGTTAAGCAAGTAGATTACGGTGTCCTCAACTCTGAGACGAGGCTGAAAAGCAAACTAGAGGGTTCACCATGGGTTAGAGGCATGATTTCTTCCACCACACTGGGACCTTCTGTAGACTCAGGTTCACGCTGAAGATGTCATGGAACACATAGTTGGAGGTACATGCTTTTAGAATACAGGGGCTTGCCCCATCTGGTCCTGTTGCCTTAGCTAAGTGGAGTCTTTTCAGGTGTCACTCAATCTGATTATATGTGAAGTTGACAGATGGAGGAACATGGTCAGGTCTATCACAGGAGGCAGAGGTGCAGTAAAGGGAGAGAAGGAGAGTGGGTGGTGTGGCAGGGAGTTTCAGGCTTGCTTCTGAAGAGTTAGAAGGGGACTGAGCAGTAGCCACATTGTCCAGTCTGTTAAACATATTCAGCTTGTTGGCCCTGTCCTCACCACCCTCAGCTCCTCTGCTGATGGATCACCTGAAACCAGTGATGTTCTTTATACTGCTCCAAACCTGTCTCATATTGTTATGTTGAAGTTTCCACTATAGCTTTCACCTGTAATTGTCTTTAGCCTGTCTGATCTTGACTCTTCGTAAACTTTGGAGCAGTCTCACCTCTCTATTGCCAGTCCTAAATGGCCTCTTTTCATGTCTTTATTCTTCCACGCTTGTTATTTGGGTACCCATAGAGCATCTGAGCAGAAAGAAAAGTCAAATACACTTAGTGAGCCCATCAAGGCCCTCACCATGGGACTCAAAGAGTGGTACGTCAAAACAGTCTGGTAGTTCCTCCAAAGCCTCATCCGACCATCTTCTAACAGTCCCTGTAGTCACAGGTTGCCTCTTCAGAACAGGTGCATAGTATGGAGGAAGATAATTTAAGTGATGGTATGATTTCCCCAGTAGGGGAGAAATGGTAGGTATCTTTAGTGTTTGCATATAGCTGGTCAAAAGTGCTCTCCTCTCTGGAAGGACAGTCCACGTACCACATAAAGTATGGCAGTGTAGTTTCCATGGTAACATGGTTGAAGTAAAGACTAAGACTATTGACCAAGACTACAATGAAAGCACTCAGGTAGTGAGTCTATAACATGTGGTCGCATGAACAGTGTCACGTGCAGCTGTAGGGGTAGCAGAAGGAGGAACATAAACAGCCACTAAGATGACAATGGATTAGGTTTGTGTTCTTGGCTTAGCAAGCTGTTGCTGTATAACATTTGCATGTTCTCCCCATGATAAATTGATTGGCTGTTCTAAATTGCCCTGTGGGGTAAGTGTGAATGCTTAATTGTGTGTTGACACTGCGATGGACTAGTGAGCCGCTATGGTGTACCATGCCTTTGCTCAAACATAGCCGAGATATGTGATGAGCTCCAGGCTCCCCGTGACCCTAAGTTGTTTGGCAAATGTGTCAATGAATAAATAAATGAATTAAATCATTGTTAGCTTATGATTCATTCATTCATTCAATTTCTGAACTGCGTAATCCTAATTTGGGTCGCGGGGAGGCTGGCGCTCATCTTAGCCAACTCTGGGTGAGGGCAGAGTACACACTGGACAGCTTGTCAGCCCATCGCAGGGCAGAAACATGCTGAAGGCTATGTAGCCTCCTCTTGACAAAAGTCATCAATGGTTCTTTTACATGCCTCTCACCATAGATAGTAGGAGACATGGCCGGCCTTTGATAATCCAGTTAGCGGCACTGGGTTGACAGGAGTTGCAGTGGGACGTTAACTCACAATTTTAAGATTAGCAATCCAGCACCTTACCACCAGGCCAAAACTGCCATATGATTTAAGCTTATTTTAACTATTCTTTTATTATTAGAAATTGCTTATTTTTACTGATTATTGTTTATTTATTGATGAATTTATAATTAGAAATGTTTATTATTGGAAAGGTTTGCTTAAACAATCACCGAATATATTATTACACAAATACTACATGTATATATGTATACTGCATAGGTACATACATGTATATACTAGTATGTTTGCAGATTTTTTTAATCCAGTCCTTGAATTACCCACATACTCTTCTCTCCTCATTTTTTTCCACACAGACGCAAGTCTATGCTCCTGTGTAATATCTTGGCTCTGATCGGGGGTGGACTCATGGGCTTATCCAGAGTATCTCGATCATATGAGATGGTGATACTTGGCCGCCTGGTTATTGGCATCTTCTCTGGGCTCTACACGGGTCTCACACCCATGTATGTGGGAGAAGTGGCACCAACAGCACTGAGAGGAGCATTTGGCACCCTTCATCAGTTAGGGGTTGTTATTGGCATTCTCATTGCTCAGGTGAAAAGTGCTTTTTAAGAAAATAACATTACAAACCATTCCCTACATGCTCACTTGAAACTACTGTTAGAATTAAGTTTGTGAATATGATATCACTTAACTTTTATTATATTTATATTATAATTTTTAATAGTACTATCATGTAATTCTATGCATTTTTATAATGTCCATATGGCAGATCCTTGGTTTGGAGAGTTTGCTAGGTTCTCAAAGTCTTTGGTCGTTACTTCTGGGCCTGACGGTATTGCCTGCAGTATTGCAGAGTATCATGCTGCTGTTTTGCTCAGAGAGTCCCAGATATTTGCTCATTAACCTGCAACAGGAGGACAAGGCTCGTGAGGGTAGGAAAATGCTCCTGTCACCATTCATCATCAACTTATTCTTAATGTTTGTCTCTATGTTCTTAAATTCCTGCAAAAACAATAATCATCACTAAAAGAAAGTGATGCTGAAAGTGATTATTGTACATTAAATTATAGATTGCTTTATCTTAGTTAGGGTAAGATAGATTCAGTGACTATCCTGAGAACATCGGAATACACTCTGAATGGGATTAGACATGCGAATGCACCTATCTGCAAATTAACCAATCAAGGTAATGTTTTTGGGAGGTGAAATAAAATATTTTTTATTTTCTGAGACTTTCTTTCTCGCTATTAATTGACTTGTCACTGACTTGTCAATGCTCACCTTCAGGAGGGTCACAGACCATTAAATACTGTTGTGTGTCTATTTATATATTTATTATTAGATATTAAGTAAAATAAATCTTACAATAAATATTTTATTGATAAAATAAAGCTCAGAGGATAATGATTGGGTCAGTGGCAAATTCAGTGGTAAACAGTATACAGAACATGACAGACAATTCATCAAAATGAAGATAACAGGTTCACACTACTTTGAAATTGTTTCCAGAATTTGTTTAATGTTTATGTGCTATATCAGTGTTGGTGCGACTACGTGGGACTGAAAATATTGAGAAAGATATCCAAGAGATGAAAGAGGAAGCCAGTAGGGTGGCCATGGAAAAGAAGGTTTCCATCCTGGAGCTGTTTCGCAACCCCATTTACCGGCAACCTATTATCATTGCCATCGTCATGAACCTCTCTCAGCAACTCTCTGGAATCAATGCTGTGAGTGTCACATGGTTTACTAAAAGTGAAATGACAAGCATGCCTTCCAAAATCTTCTGTTACACATGAGCATGTATAGTTTTTCTCACATCTTTGAAAATGCTAAATCCATTTAATAATTTGAATTAGCCAGTTTTAAAAACTGCTGTTTTACTCACGCAAGTACATGTAAACGTGAAAATAGGTCATGAAACTCTTAGTTCATGTAAGGCAACTTAATGGTAAAAATAACAGTATACAGATATTAAACTATCAAATCAGATGCAAAGTATTAAAGCAAAGTAAAAAACTTGGCATATCTTCACATACATGAATCATTTATAGGAGTAAATAATAGGTAGTATATAGTTTATATGTGGGGCCGGTGACATAGTGGTTAGAGTGCTGCACTCATGATCAGGGAGGTTGTGTGTTCAAATCCCAGCTAGACCCCCACTGTGCTAAGACCTCTGGACTTCTTTAGATGGTTTATATATTAATTACTGCTGTATTTACAGTCTGATGCGGATGAATGTAACTTTTTGCAGTACAATGTTGCCCCCTTATGTCCAAATTTATTCATTGATATATTTTTTTTTCCTTTTTGAAGAAGCGTGAAATAATAATTGGCTGTTTTGGTGCACAAAGATGTGTACGATGTGTGCAAACTTTTATTAAGTTATGATTTATTTAATTAACTAAGCACCATCAGTTTAGATTAGCAGTGTAGTTTCTTATTTTGTTCTTCTCTCTATGGCACCAGTTAAAAGAGCTGGCTAACCCTTCCCAGTCATCATTTTAAGGCTACTGATATACAAACTGGATTCCAAAAAAGTTGGCACACTATGCAAATTGTGAATAAAAACTGAATGCAATGATGTGGAAGTGCCAAATTTCAATATTTTATTCCGAATAGAACATAGATGACAGGGTCAAAAGTTAAAACTGAGAAAATGTATCATTTTAAGGGAAAAATATGATGACTTTAAATTTCATGGTGTCAACAAATCTCAAAATTTGGGACAAGGCCATTTCACCAATGTGTGGCATCCCCTCTTCTTACAAAAGTGTACAAACGTCTGGGGACCGAAGAGACAAGTTTCTCAAGTTTAAAAATAGGAATGCTGTCCCATTCTTGTCTAATACAAGCCTCTAACTGTTCAACTGTCTTGGACCTTCTTTGTTGCATCTTCCTCTTTATGATGCGCCAAATGTTCTCTATATGAAAGATCTGGACTGCAGGCTGGCCATTTCAATACCCGGATCCTTTTCCTACCAGCCATAATGTTGTAATTAATGCTGCATGTGGTCTGGCATTATCATGTTGAAAAATGCGAGGTCTTCTCTGAAAGAGAGGACGTCTGAATGGGAGCACATATTGTTCCAGAACCTGAATATACCTTTCTGCATTGATGGTGCCTTTCCAGATGTACCATCTGCCCATGCCACACGCACTCATGCAACCCCATTCCATCACAGATGCAGGCTTCTGAACTGAGCGCTGGTAACAATTTGGGTTATTGTCCTTTTTATTCTGGATGACATGGCATCCCAGTTTTCCATAAAGAACTTCGAATCATGATTCGTCTGACCACAGAACAGTATTCCACTTTGCCACACTCCATTTTAAATGACCCCTGTCCCAGAGAACGCACGTGTGCGTCTGGGTCCTGTTTGGAAATGGCTTCTTCTTCGTACTGTAGAGTTTCTGCTGATAATGGTGTATGGCACGGTGGATTGTGTTCACCGACAATGGTTTCTGGAAGTATTGCTGAGCCCATTCTGTGATTTGCCTTACGGTAGCATTCCTCCTTGTGCTGCAGTGCTGTTTAAGGGAGGGCTTGAAGATCACAGGCATCCAGTATGGTTTTTTGGCCTTGACCCTTACGCACAGAGATTGTTCGAGATTCTCTGAATCTTTGGATGATGTTATGCACTGCAGATGATGATAACTTCAAATTCTTTGCAATTTTTCACTGGGAAACACATTTATGATTTTGCTCCACTATCTTTCTGCGCAACATTGGGGGAATTGGTGGTCCTCTACCCATCTTCCCTTCTGAGAGACACTGCCACTTGGAGAAGCTCTTTTTATACGCGATCATATTGCCAATGGACCTCATTAGTGTTAATTGGTCGTCCAGCCATTCATTATAAGTTCAATTGATTTTTCCAGATTCTTATTGTTCTTCCATTCCTACCTGTTCCTTCTTTTTTAGATTTGTTGACACCATGAAATTTAAAATCATCACTTCCATGTCACTGCATTCAGTTTTTATTATAGTGTGCCAACTAACTTTTTTGGAATCCTGTTTGCACAAAAAAGAATCTGCGACAATTCAGGAATATCCTAGGTCATATGTCTTACACTGTAACACACGTGTATATACATATATATATATATATATATATATGTGTGTGTGTGTGTGTGTGTGTGTGTGTGTGTGTGTGTGTGTGTGTGTGTATATATATATATATATATATATACCCCCCCAAAAAAAAAATATTCACTTATTCATTTTCTAGAATGCTTAATCCTAATTAGAGTGTCAGGGGGACTGGCACCCATGTCAGCCGAATCTGGATCAGGGCAGAGTACACCCCAGAAAGCTCACCAGGTCATAACAGGACAGAAACATGCTGACGGCTATTCAGCCTACTCTTGACAAAAGTCAGCAAGAGTTTTTTACATGTCATAGATAATGAGAGACATATCCGGCCTTTGATAAACTAGTTAGCTGCACTGAGAGTACAGCACTGATAACCTGGTGATAGTGGCTCTTGAACCCCTGACCTTGGGATCAGTAATCCAGCACCCTACTACTGGGCTGCTACTGCCCTCAAAATATTTCTTTAATTTTTTTCAATCATTCCATCCCATTTTTGTTATGCCATTGTAATGGACCTTAACTAGCACTGGCCATCTTATGGGCAGTCATAAAGAAAATAAAATGTAAGCATAGTGTGAACAAAGCCTCAGTCGTATAGATGGATAAAATAGTTCAGGAGAAGTTACAAAGAGAGCAGTAATAGTGAAATTGCTGCAAAGTGCATACAAGGAGAACTAGCACCATCTGGAACAGTTTATCCTTTATTTTACAGCTGTTTTTCTGTATGTCTCCAGGTATTTTATTATTCTACAGAAATCTTTAATAGAGCAGGTATCACTAAGGCAATATACGTCACTATTGGAGCAGGAACAGTGAACACTGTCTTCACAGTTGTCTCGGTGAGTGCATAACACCACAGTGAGCTAACATAATGGTGCAATGTTATAGGGTTAAACATTTCAGGTAAAAAAGATACCTCAAAATAAAAAGTCCCAGTTGATTGTAGCATGCAGTGCATTTCTCAAATGGAATTCCTCAGTGCCTTTTACTTTAGAACACACACCGTCCTTCTCAGTGTATTAATATCTCTTTTTTCAAAACTCCAGTCAAATTATACCTCTGAGTCTTGTTACTTGGCATTGTTTCTGTTCCTTATTTATTTGATCTGTTTGACATTTTGTAAACCTCCCAGCTGACCAAACCATTAAACCAGATTAAAAAATGATTCAGCAGTTTTAATTTAAAAAAAATTAAAGCTATGAGGTGACTGTCAAAGCCAAAATGCTTAAATAACAAGAACCTTTCAGAGGTACTTGTTTAAATTTTCTGTTTTACACTACAACCTATCTTGGGTGAGCTAGATAAGCATTCCTTTATGTGTACATTTAATATGTATTAAAATCTGAACAACTTTCTATAGAATAGCAGCCTTACAGTTTCAAAATTCCTTAAAACAATATAACTATTTCAAACATAACTAAACCAAGCTCAGAATCACAGTCACAACATCTAACATAGATTCACCTTCTGTGCCCCTTTTATGTTGTCTGGGCATGTTTTATGAGATTTAAGGCATAGTTAGTATCGGAAAAATTAGATGCAATGCCAATTTCCTGGTGCCGGTTCTGCTGAGAAACCGGGAATTTTTTTTATCTAGCCTTTTGTGCCCTAGCGGTGTGTATTGTCCTATAACAACAAATTCTGCATAATTGAAGTGTTAACTGTCACCACATAATACTTTTCTTGGTCAGGCATAATTGGTAATGTTTTTTTTTTTACCTGTTTCTGAATATAATTGCCACAATTTAGCAAAGTAAAAAAAATACACTAAACATCAAGTGGCATAGCGATATAGTAGTTAACTTGTCCACCCCTCCCTCAGCAAAAAAGGACCTGGGCTTGAGCCCCCAGCCTGGTGAGGTGATTCTGTGTTCGGAGTTTGCACTTGCATGTTTTTTTTTTGTTGTTGTTGTTGTTTTTGGTGTACTCCAGTTTCCTCCTCAGTTCAAAGACATGCACATTAGTCTAATTCATAATTTTTAAATTGCCTGTCGAAGTGTGTGTATGTGCGTGTTGGCCCTGTGATGGGTTGGCGAGCTGTTCAGGGTGCAATGTTCACGTTAAGTTGACTGATATAGGCTCTATTCTCTCTGTGACCCTAGTAGGAATGGTTTGGCAAATTAAATAATCCTAACCTTCTATTCAAATTCTGCTGTTGTACATTAGCTCTTTCTGGTGGAGCACGCTGGACGAAGAACACTTCAGATGATTGGATTGGGTGGAATGGCCATTTGTGCTCTTCTCATTACCATCTCTCTTCAGCTATTGGTGGTGAGTGTGCCTTAGTGTTTACTTAGCATTCACTGCATTCTGTTTACCCAGTTTACTATCTAACACAGAGATCCCTTTCTCATGTATTATATTCCTAAATCTATCAGAAATTAATGCTATTTATATAAAGGAAATTTATGATTAATGGCACTTCACTTGAAGCTGTGACACATTTCTCATACTACTTACAGTTATAGTGTTGGCTAATGCTGCTTCTATGTCATCACTGTACTTTTTCATGACCACAATAAGGATCCATGCGCACCAGCAGAAACATTGTCTGGTTCTGCCCCTGTCTTGAGTGCCTGCAATAAAACCATGGAGGCAACAGCAGCTGAGGTCAGGGTTCACACACACACACACACACACACACACACACACACACACACACACACACACACACACACACACACACACAGGTTACCTACTTCAAAACTGGCCACAGAGCTGTCATAGTATGTTTATTTTTACACTAATTTAGGCATACAACCCAAGATATCATTCCTAATCATAGGGATTTTCTTTTTATCTGGTTTCCCATTATTTAGTCAGAATATTAAAAACATACGTGTCTCACATTCATAAAACAAACTATTATAAATATTTAATATAGTCAAGGAAAGCCAATGTCAATTAACATGTCAGTGTTTTGATTTAGTTTGTTATGTTTGTATTCACGGCTATTGAAAATGAATCTCTGACCATTAAACATAATTTACGAGGCAAAAAAAAATCATATGTCAAAAAAATCTAGTCAGGTCTATAGTTTAAAGTTTCAAGATTATTTGTTATATATGGGTAACAATGGAATATCACTATCAGCAATGGAATTCCTGGACTCAGAGACCCCTCAATATTGCACATAATAAAGAAATATTGCACATAAAGAAACATTTAGATAAAATATAAAGTAAAAAATAAAAACTATAAAAATAAATGAAATAAATTTCTAGACTAAAAGAAACTGAAATATATACAGTGGGATTAATACAGAATATTAAAAAAAAATCAAAGGGGTTGTAGTGTAGAGGAAGTAGTGTGTACAATGAGGTGTGCAACTTATTGCATGCAGATTATCTGTTATTTCAGCAGTTTAGTGACCTGATGGCTTGTGGGTAGAAACTGTCCCTCAATTTGCTGGTGCGAGTCCGAATGCTCCTGTACCGTTCACCCTACAGCAGAAGCTTGAAGAGTGTGTAGCTAATGTGGCTGGGGTCACAGAGGATCTACTGGGCCTTTCTCCTACCACACTGTGTGTAGAGGTACTGGATTGCTAGCAGTTCAGTCCTAGTGATGCATACACCTTTCTGTACCATACCAGGTTGTGATGCTGCTAAACAAAATACTGTTGATGGTATATTTGTAAAAGTTGGTGTGAGTATTCTGGATTCCATGCCAAACTTCCTCAGTCACCAAAGAAAAAAAAGAGTCATTGTCTTGCTTCTTTCATGATCGGACCCACCTGATGTGACCAGCTCAGATCCTCAGTGATGTTAATCCCCAGTAACCTAAAGCAACTGACTCTCTCCATCTCTATCCCCTTGATGTAAATAGGGGTCGATGAGCTCCTTGGTCTTGCTGAGGTTAAGCAGGTTGTTGTCCTGGCTCCATGACGTCAGCGCTCTCACCTCTGCTCTGTAAGAAGACTCATCTCAATTTGAAATGGAGCTGATGATGGTGTAGTCTGCAAATTTGATGATGGTGCTGAAGCTGTGTGTGGCCACACAATCATTTGTAAACAGAGTATACAGCAGCGGCCTGAGAATATCTTTGGGGAGGATCTATGCTGAGCATCAGTCTGAAGGACATCACACCACCAATCCACATCACCTGTGGTCTGCATATCAAGAACTCCAGGATCCAGTTGCATAAGGAAACAGTGATGTGACGATCCCGGAGCTTCATTACAAGCCTAGATGTTGTTATGGTGTTGAAACCGGGGATTTAGCTCAGTTGGTAGAGCGTCCGCTTCATCCTCCGGAAGGTCGGAGTTCGAATCCGGCCGCGTCATACCATAAGACGTTAAAATTTGGCAGTTGTTGCTTCCTGCTTGGCGCTCAGCATCAAAAGGATAGAACAATGCAATAACTGGCGCTGTACAGTGGCGACAGGTGCCTAGCGCACAAAGCAAATTTCAATGTATGTAAATGTACTTTGACAATAAAGAGTTAGTTTAGTTTCGTTTAAAGTAGAGCTGTCAATGATAAGCAGCATCATCATATAAGTGTTTTTGTGGTCCAACTGTAAGAAGGCAGTATGCAAAGCTAGTGCTATTGCATCATCTGTGGATCTGTTTGGCATGTAGGTCGAGTGTAGCAAGCAGTGAAATGTGATGTGAACTTTAACTATACACTCCAAGTACTTCAAGATGATGGAAGTGAGTGCTACTTGGTAATAGTTGTTGAGGCATCTCAAATTAGGATTCTTTGGGACTAGGACAATGGTGTTCCTTCTGAAACATGTGGGGACTACAGACAAGGGCAGAGAAAGGTTAAAAATGTCTATGAAAACATCTGGATGTACGAATCCAGCTGATATCAAACTTACCAATGAAAACATCAACAGATATGTAATCAGGTGTTTTCACAAAACTGGTGAGTACCTTCATCAAGCTCATGAACACTTCCATTCAACTAATAACCAAAGCAGTGATCAATCAGGATGGGTTTATTTCTTTAATGCTGTTCTGAAATCATGGTTTTATGTTTAATTAAAAAAAAATCTTTTTGGATAAAAGGCTATTGTGACGGTGGAGTGTCAATGAGTTCAATGAGCCAATGAGATCATGTCACTTTCTAGGAAAAAATGACTGCTCCCCATTGGTTCAGCTCCCAGTAGTAATCCACAGAATAAAATTGTCCAGTATAGTGCTTTTATGGTAATTTATTTGAAAATAAGCATCTGTATTGCTCAAACGTTTTACTATATGTACAAATTATTCTGTAAGGATGACCAGTTCCAGTGTTATTTAAGTTTGGTGTAACTTTATTCTTTAGCCATCGTCATTGTTCTAAATCTGTTTGTGGGGGGAAGATTCTGATGTTGGTTCGTACAAGACACTGTTGCCTTCGCTCTGACAAATTGGAATCTCTGCCCTGTTAAAAAACAGTGACCACTTGGAATTTAAATGGGAAATAGAAAAAGATTCGTTGACCGGATACTTAGTTCAGTGATAAATATATTTATTCTGACAATATGGTTATTAACCTGAAAACACATTTCACCAGCAATGTTGGCTCAGTTGTTGGGGGTAATTTGGGTTACTTATCAGAAGGCAGGGCATGTTTTCAAACTCTAGTGCTACCAAGCTGCCACTGTTGGGCCCTTGAGCAATGCCCTTAGTTCTATGCTGCTTAGTTTTAATGAATGAGATAAAAATGTAAGACACTTTGAACCAGGGAATTCGCCCAATGCTGTACATGATAATGCAGGAAGAATAATTTAATGGGGGTGGGTTTAACAGCAGTTCAGCATGGATACAAACTGCAGTGTGGCAACACAATTGTGAGTGGTAGGTGAAAATATTGTGTGAATTAGGTTGTCATGAGGTTATGTTGAATGTGGTTCAGAAAAGTTATGAAAGGTGACAACATGGCAGCTACAAGGTGGCTAGAAGGTGATACATGATTTTGAGAACTAATGTAAAATCTTTGAACATATTAAAAATCTCACAGTTTATGTGCAGTTAGTGCCGATTAATGTTGAACACTATTCTCATGACAAAATGATGTCACTGTGATCCAACTTAATTTGGGAATCTGCTGAACCACCATCAAAACCATCCCTGTTTGAGGCTTGCTCAACTGATGCAGTGAGTGAGTAACTTCTCATTTCCTCTGGATAAAAAAAAAAAAGATGTCAGTGGATTTCAGAAGGATCAAATTGTTAGCCTGCGTCATGCAAATGATGCAAATAAGGAGAGTACTGAGATTGTTAAATTGGGTTAAGAATTGTCCAACACATAAAGTAAAACCATTGCCTCTGTGGAGTAAAATTTTTAACACAGAGCACAAAGAGCGACTCTGAAGCAACTCTCATCATGTGACCTAATGAGTGAGATTTACCTTATTTGAAAGCGATGAGCCCTATTGCAGTAGTAATGTTATCCACTGTGGAGGCAGTGTTATGATCTGCAATTGATTTAGTTGGTCAGGTCAAGGCTCAGCAACATTATGCAGCAATAAACAGAAGTCAACTGATGATCTGAACTGAAGGAATGGTGATGTTACAGGGAGCAGAGATAACGAAGGTGGAGAATTTTAAGTACTTAGGCTCAACAATCCAGAGCAATGGAGAGTGTGGAAAAGAGGTGAAGAAGCGTGTGCAGGCAGGCTGGAATGGTTGGAGAAAAGTGTCCGGTGTGATGTGCGATAGGAGAGTGTCAGCAAGAATGAAGGGAAAAGTGTACAAGACGGTGGTGAGGCCAGCGATGTTGTATGGATTAGAAACAGTGGCGCTGAAGAAAAGGCAGGAGGCAGAGCTGGAGGTAGCGGAGATGAAAATGTTGAGGTTCTCTCTGGGAGTAACGAGGATGGATAGGATCAGAAATGAGTATATCAGAGGGACAGCCCACGTAAGATGTTTTGGAGACAAAGTCAGAGAGGCTAGATTGAGATGGTTTGGACATGTACAGAGGAGGAATAGTGAGTATATTGGCAGTAGGATGCTGAGGTTGGAACTACCAGGCAGAAGGCCTCGAGGAAGACCAAAGAAGAGATTTATGGATGTGGTGAAGGAGGACATGAAGGTCGTTGGAGTCAGAAAAGAAGATGCGGAGGACAGGGTGAGGTGGAGGCGGATGATTTGCTGTGGCGACCCCTGAAGGGAGCAGCCGAAAGTAAAAGAAGAACTGATGATCTGAATGTACTGAATGACCCAGTATACCAGCAATGGACTTTTCTTTCTGTATAGCACCGGTATAAAATTGGGACTCACGTAGTAAAAGAATGGTTTAGGGAGCATGAGAAATAATTTTCACAGATGAATTGGTACCACAGAGTCCTGACTTTCAACTTTTTGAAAGGTTTTGGGATTGGGACTGACTTAAAGGAGTGCTTCAACTTTCTCATCAACAGAAGATGTAAAAGTGTGTGCTGAAGCTAAACAAAGGATGTGAAATTGCATAAGTCAACCTAACAAATTATTAGAGTACACAACTTTTTTGTCAAGACGTGTGTACAGTGAGAGAGAGAGAGAGAGAGAGTTCCTTTCAGCTTTTCCCTTTTTCAGGGGTCGCCACAGCGAATGATTCGCACGTTTGATTTGGCATAGTACTTAATATAAATTTGTGGTCTGTTATGGTCATAAAAGAATGTTATTCAGTGAACGACTGAACTTGTGTTTTACAGCATTGGCATTCATCATTTAATAAAATCCAGTAAAGCATCTCAGTCACTTTTTTTTTTTTTATTTACTAAGTATTCAGCATCACCTCTTACACACTAAAATTGTTGTCTGTTTCTTCCTTTTGCAGACAAATATTTCACCGATTAGCTACGTGGCCATTATAGCTGTTTTTGGATTTGTAGCCACTTTTGAGATTGGTCCCGGTCCAATCCCATGGTTCATAGCAACAGAGCTCTTTGCTCAAGGTGCACGGCCAGCTGCTGTTGCTGTGGGCGGCTGCTCCAACTGGACTGCAAATTTTCTGGTGGGTCAAAGCTTTCCACATCTGCTGGTAAGTACACTAATTTAGTTTTATTTAAAAAAGAAAAAACCTACATGGAAAAGTACAAACATTGATTTTTGCAATGTATTTCTATTTGAAAATGAAAAAAAAAACAATTTAATGACTATCACCTTGTCTTATATGACAATGAAGGTGAAATTAAAGTGTTATATAAATACAACACCATAAGATAAAAATGTAAGGTAATGTGGGCTTTTTACACCCGAGCCGAGTGGCTCATCAGGCCAGTACTTATCCCCAGTTTCCATAGTGTGAAGTTACCAGGAGTTCAACTCTTCCTGGATGGGAACACTAGTCCATCGCAGGTGACCTTATATATTTTTATGCTAGGTATATAGGTATATATTACTGGTACCCTTTTATACTGCTGGGTGAACAGAGGCCCAGGGGTCTTAGCACAAGAGGGGTCTAACTGGGATTCGTACACACAACCTCCTGATCATGAGCCCAGCACCCTAACCACAACGCCACTGGCCCCACAACCATACCATAAGATATATTTTAAAAATAACTGTAGGCAGGCAGCATGGTGATGTAGTGGCTAGCATGTCTGCCTCACAGCAAGAGGGGCTGGGTTCAAATCCCAGCTCAGGTGTTTCTATGTGTTTCAGAGTTGGCTGAGATGGGCACCTGTGACCCTAATGAGTGTGAAGTGGCTAAGAAAATGAATGAATGAACAATAAATATATTTTAAAAATAATAACC
>CM045728.1:52842349-52854849 GCA_024760905.1 Plotosus lineatus
GCCATGGGGGGGCACAAACCAGTGTCTCTCCCTCACGCCGGTCCCAAGCCTGGATAAATGCAGAGGGTTGCGTCAGGAAGGGCATCCGGCATAAAACAAATGCTAAATAAACTATGCAAATCACAAGAAAGAATGACATACCTGATCGGTCGAGGCCCGGGTTAACAATGACCGCCATCAGTGCCGTCAACCAACAGGGTGCTGATGGAAATTGGACTACTGTTGGTCGAAGACGTCGAAGAAGGAGAGGCGGGAGGCGTGTCCGTTGCCAGAGAGAGAAGAAGAAAGGCATGAGTCTAGGACTGAAAGTAGGGACTTTGAATGTTGGAACTATGGCAGGAAAAGGTAGAGAGCTGGCTGACATGATGCAGAGGAGGAAGGTGGACATACTGTGTGTTCAGGAGACCAGGTGGAAAGGTAGCAAGGCTAGAAGCATAGGAGCAGGGTTTAAGCTGTTTTATCATGGTGTGGATGGGAAGAGAAATGGAGTCGGAGTCATCTTGAAGGAGGAGTTTGTCAGGAATGTTCTAGAAGTGAAAAGAGTGTCAGACAGAGTGATGAGTCTCAAGTTAGAAATTGAAGGTGTGATGGTCAATGTTGTTGGTGCTTATGCCCCACAGACAGGATGTGAGCGAGAAGAGAAGGAGAGATTCTGGAGGGAGTTAGATTAAGTGACGCAGAGTACCCCCAGAGGTGAAAGAGTGATCATTGGGGCAGACTTCAATGGACATGTTGGTGCAGGAAACAGAGGGGACGAGGAAGTGATGGGTAGGTTTTGGTATCCAGGACAGGAACGCAGAAGGACAGATGTTAGGTTTTGCAAAAAGGATGGAAATGGCTGTGGTGAATACTTTCTTCCAGAAGAGACAGGAGCATAGGGTGACTTATAAAAGTGGAGGTAGGAGCACACAGGTAGACTACATCTTGTGCAGGCGATGTAATTTAAAGGAAGTCAGTGACTGCAAAGTAGTAGCGGGTGAGAGTGTTGCCAAACAGCATAGGATGGTGGTGTGCAGGATGATGCTGATGGTGAGGAAGGTGAAGAAGGCAAAGGCAGAGCAGAAGACAAAGTGGTGGAAGTTGAAAAAGGAAGAGTGTCGGATTGTCTTCAAGGAGGAGTTGAAACAGGCTTTGGGTGGTCACGAAGTGCTTCCAGATGACTGGACAACTACAGCTAATGTGATCAGGGAGACAGGTAGGAGAATACTTGGTGTGTCATCTGGAAGGAAAGTCGATAAGGAGACTTGGTGGTGGAATGAGGAAGTGCAGGAGTGTGTACAAAGGAAGAGGTTAGCTAAGAAGAAGTGGGACATTGAGAAAACCGAAGAGAGTAAACAGGAGTACAGGGAGACACAGCATAAGGCAAAGGTAGCAGTGTCAAAGGCTAAACAGAGCGCGTTTGATGACTTGTATGCTCGGTTGGAAAGTAAAGTTGGAGAAAATGATTTATACAGGTTGGCACAGCAGAGAAATAGAGATGGGAAGGACGTGCAGCAAGTTAGATTGATAAAGGATAGAGAGGGAAATGTATTGACTGATGACAGAAGTGTGCTGGGAAGATGGAAAGAGTACTTTGAAGAGTTGATGAATGAGGAAAATGAGAGAGAAAAAAGAGTAGAAGAGGTGACTGTTGAGGACCAGGAAGTAGCAAAGATTAGTAAGGGTGAAGTGAGGAGGGCATTGAAGAGGATGAAGAATGGAAAGACAGTTGGCCCTGATGACATACCGGTGGAGGTATGGAAGTGTCTAGGAGAGGTAGCAGTAGATTTTCTGACAAGAACATTTAACAAGATCTTAGAGAGTGAGAGGATGCCAGAGGAATGGAGAAGTGTGCTGGTGCCCATTTTTAAGAACAAGGGAGACATGCAGAGTTGTGGCAACTACAGAGGGATAAAGTTGATGAGCCATACGATGAAGTTATGGGAAAGAATACTGGAAGCTAGACTAAGGGCAGAGGTCAGCATTTGTGAACAACAGTTTGGTTTCATGCCAAGAAAGAGCACCACAGATGCAGTGTTTGCTTTGAGGATGTTAATGGAGAAGTACACAGAAGGTCAGAGGAAGCTGCATTGTGCCTTTGTGGATCTGGAGAAAGCATATGACAGGGTGCCGAGAGAAGAACTGTGGTATTGCATGAGGAAGTCTGGAGTGGCAGAGAAGTATGTTAGAGTGGTGCAGGACATGTATGAGAGATGTAAGACAGTGGTGAGGTGTGCTGTCGGTGTGACAGAAGAGTTCAAGGTGGAGGTGGGACTGCATCAAGGGTCAGCTCTCAGCCCCTTCTTGTTTGCTATGGTGATGGACAGGCTGACAGACGAGTTTAGGCAAGATGGACTATGATGTTTGCAGATGACATTGTGATCTGTAGTGAGAGCAGAGAACAAGTGCAGGAAAATCTGGAGAGGTGGAGGTATGCCCTGGAAAGGAGGGGAATGAAGATTAGCCTCAGTAAGACAGAATACATGTGCATGAATGACAAGGACCCAAGAGGAACAGTGAGATTACAGGGAGCAGAGATAAGAAAGGTGGAGGATTTTAAGTACTTAGGCTCAACAATCCAGAGCAATGGAGAGTGTGGAAAAGAGGTGAAGAAGCGTGTGCAGGCAGGTTGAAATGGTTGGAGAAAAGTGTCCGGTGTGATGTGTGATAGGAGGGTATCAGCAAGAATGAAAGGAAAAGTGTACAAGACGGTGTTGAGGCCAACGATGTTGTATGGTTTAGAAACAGTGGCCCTGGGGAAAAGACAAGAGGCAGAGCTGGAGGTAGCAGAGATGAAAATGTTGAGGTTCTCTTTGGGAGTAACGAGGATGGATAGGATTAGGAATGAGCACATCAGAGGGACAGCACATGTAAGACGTTTTGGAGACAAAGTCAGAGAGGCTAGATTGAGATGGTTTGGACATGTACAGAGGAGGGATAGTGAGTATATTGGTAATAGGATGCTGAGGCTGGAACTACCAGGCAGAAGGCCTAGAGGAAGACCAAAGAGACGATTCATGGATGTGGTGAAGGAGGACATGTAGGTCGTTGGTGTAAGAGAAGAAGATGCAAAGGATAGGGTGAGATGGAGGCAGATGATTCGCTGTGGCGATCCCTGAAGGGAAAAGCCGAAAGGAAAAGAAGAAAGAAGATATTGGTTAACACAGCAAAGAGATCCTGGGTTTGAATGCATGTCTGTGTGATTTAACTGTACAGTTTGTCTGCTCTCCCTGTGCTTGCATCGGTTTTCTTCAGGTTCTCCTGTTTCCTCCCACACCGAAAGACATGCACATTAGGCTAATTGGCTGTTAAAATTGCCCCTAGATGTGAATGTAAGTGTGAATGTATAAGTTTTATGTGTGTGTTGGCCCTGTGATAGTCTGGTGTGATGTTTAAGGTGCACTCCACTTTCACCCAGTGCTGTCTGAGATAGACTTCAGCTTCACCGCGAGCATTTATGAGTGAGTGAATATATTATAATCAATTGTATTAAAATCTATGCACTGATTTCTAATTAGAGTTCTTTAATATATTGAGATTCATTTGTGACAGTTGGATGAAGTTAAATTCAATTTATGGATATATAAAAATAAGAGTAGAAAATGTAAATATTAAAAACTGAAAAGCTTATTAATTACTGTATTGTCTTTAAAAGTTTTGTAAATTGTGAAATTATTTTTGTTAGTATTTGTAACTTCAGGTATTCTTGAATGGTTTATGGCCTTGTAGATTACTGAAGCTGACACAATATGTTATACAGTACTATGTTTCATTTTGCTCCTGCCTTGCATTCAACACATATTTTATACATTGTATTGAACTGAAACTGCACTGCTACTGTGAGTTTTACACTTTCCCTGTGTTTGTTTTCTTATGACCTGTCATTGCATGATTTTTTGCATGTACATGCAGTAAAATGTCCAGATCACTTGTAAGCCCTTGGTATCACAAGCTTGTACAAGTAGTTTGCAGTTGTTTTATTTTCATGCTTAATTAAAAAAATAATCATGGTAAGTAAATATTTTGAATTTTCATGTTGCTTGGTTTGGCATGTTGCTTTATTTATCATTACTTGTATGTGTTTAAAGCATTACAGGGATCCCTCACTTTCTGTGGTTAATGGGGACCGAGATCTCCCCGTGACCGCCAATTTCCGCAAAGTAGGATCGACCCCCCCCCCGACTGACGTATACGTACATGAAAACATCATCATCTTCTTCCGCTTAGTCCAGGGTCGGGTCGCGGGGGCAGCAACCTTAGCAAAAAGGTCCAGACATCCCTCTCCCGAGCTACTTCCTCCAACTCTCCCGGGGGGACACCGAGGCGGTCCCAGACAAGCCGAGAGACATAGTCCCTCCAGCGTGTTCTAGGTCGACCCCGGGGTCTCTTCCCGGTTGGACATGCCCAAAACACCACACCAGGGAGGCGTCCGAGGGGCATTCTGACCAGATGCCCGAGCCACCTCAACTGGCCCCTCTCAATGCGGAGGAGCAGCGGATCTACTCCGAGCTCTCCCCGGATGGCGGACTTACCCTATCTCTAAGGGAGAATCCCGCCACCCGGCGAAGAAAGCTCATTTCAGCCGCTTGTATCCGTGATCTTGTTCTTTCGGTCATTACCCAAAGCTCGTGACCATAGGTGAGGGTTGGAACGTAGATCGACTGGTAAATTGAGAGCTTCGCCTTGCGGCTCAGCTCCTTTTTCACCACAACGGACAGTCCGCTTAACAGCAGAGGCTGCAGCGATCCGTCTGTCGATCTCTCGCTCCATCCTTCCCTCACTCGTACACAAGACCCCAAGATACTTAAACTCCTCCACTTGGGGCAGGACCTCATTCCCGACCCGGAGGGTGCATTCCACCATTGTCCGACTGAGAACCATGGCCTCGGACTTGGAGGTACTGATCTTCATCCCGGCTGCTTCGCACTCAGCTGCGAATCGCTCCAATGAGAGCTGGAGGGCCCGACTTGATGAAGCCAAAAGGACAACATCATCCGCAAAAAGCAGAGACGATATCCGATGGCCACCAAACCAGAACCTCTCATCGCCTCGACTGCGCCTAGAAATTCTGTCCATAAAAGTTATGAACAGAATCGGTGACAAAGGACAGCCTTGGCGGTCTCCAACTCCCACTGGAAACGAATCCGACCTGCTGTTACCAATACGGACCAAACTCTGGCTCCGGTGATACAGCGACCGAATAGCTCGTAGCAACGGATCCGAACGCCAGATTCTCGAGCACGCCCCACAAGATCTTTCGAGGGACACGGTCGAAAGCCTTCTCCAAATCCACAAAGCACATGTGGACAGATTGGGCAAACTCCCATGCCCCCTCCAGAATCCTGTGGAGCGTATAGAGTTGGTCAAGAGTGCTGCGGCCAGGACGAAAACCACATTGTTCCTCCTAAATCCGAGGTTCGACTATCGGTCGGATCCTCCTCTCTAGTACCCTGCATAGACTTTCCCAGGTAGGCTGAGGAGTGTAATTCCCGATAATTGGAACACACCCTCCGGTCCCCTTCTTAAAAATTGGGACCACCACCCCAGTTTGCCAATCCAGAGGTACAGCCCCGATGACCACGCGATGTTGCAGAGACGTGTCAACCCAGACAGTCCTACAACATCCAGAGCCCTGAGATATTCCGCGCGGATCTCGCCCAACCCCGGAGCTCGACCACCGAGGAGCTTTTTGACAACCTCAGTGACCTCCACTCCAGTGATGGGCGGACCCTCACCCGAACCCCCAGGGTCTTCCTCTTCCACGGAGGGCGTGTTGGTGGGATTGAGAAGGTCCTCAAAGTGTTCCCTCCACCTCTCAACAACATCCCCAGTCAAGGTAAGCAGCTCCCCACCTCCACCGTAAACAGTGTTTGTGAAGAACTGCTTCCCCCTCCTGAGGCGTCGGATGGTGGCCCAGAACCTTTTTGAGGCCAACCGATAATCATTCTCCAGGCCCTCACCGAACTCCTCCCACGCCCGAGATTTTGCATCTGCGACAGCCTCGGCTGCAGTACGTTTGGCCTGCCGGTACCCGTTTGCTGCCTCAGGAGTCCCACAGGCTAATAAAACCCGATAGGCCTCCTTCTTCAGCTGGACGGCCCCCTTCACCGCAGGTGTCCACCACCGGGTTCGGGGAATACCGCCACGACAAGCACCGACGACCTTACGGCCACAGCTATGGGCTGCCGCCTCAACAATGGAGGCACGAAACATGGCCCATTCGGATTCCATGTCCCCCGCCTCCTCCGGAACGTGGTTGTCGCTCTGCCGGAGGTGGGAGTTAAAGGCCTCTCGGACAGGGGGCTCCGCCAAACGTTCCCAGCAGACCCTGATTACACGCTTGGGCCTGCCAGGTCTGGAAGGCAACCTCCCACACCACCGAAGCCAACTCACCACCAGGTAGTGATCGGTAGACAGCTCAGCTCCTCTCTTCACCCGAAGTGTCCAGAACATATGGTCGCAAGTCCGATGACACGACTACAAAGTCAATCATCGAACTGCGACCTAGGGTGTCCTGGTGCCAAGTGCACTTATGGACACCCTTATAGCCCGAACATGGTGTTCGTGGATAGACAAACTATGACGAGCACAGAAGTCCAACAACGACACACCATTCGATTCAGACTGGAGAGGCCGCATCTACCGATCACACCCTTCCAGGTCACACTATCGCTGCCTACATGGGCGTTGAAGTCTCCCAAGACAACGAGCGAGTCTCCCGAGGGAGCGTTCTCCAACACCCCCAAAGACTCCAAAAGGGTGGGTACTCTGAACTGTCATTTGGTGCATAAGCACAAATAACAGTCAGGACCCGCCCCACCCGAAGACGGAGGGAAGCTACCCTTTCGTCAACCGGGAGAACCCCAACATTTGGGCACCGAGACGGGGGCAACAAGAATACCCACACTGCTCGCCGGCTCTCCCCATGAGCAACTCCAGAATAGAAGAAGGTCCAGCCTCTTTCAAGATGGATGGTTCCAGAGCCCAAGCTATGCGTTGAGGTGAGCCCGACTATATCTAGTCGGTATCTCTCCACCTCACGCACCAAATCAGGCTCCTTTCCCGCCAGAGAGGTGACATTCCATGTCCCGAAGGTCAGAGTAAGTAGCCGAGGATCAGTCCGACAGAACCCATGCCTTTGGCTGCCACCCAACTCACACTGCACCCGACCCCTAAAACTCCTCCCACGCGTGGTGGGTCCATGGGAGGGCGGACCCATGTCTCCTTTTCGGGCTGGGCCCGGCCAGGCTCCATGGGCATAAGCCCGACCACCAGGTGCTCGCCTTCGAGCCCCTCCCCTGGGCCTGGCTCCAGGAGGGAACCCCGGTGACCCGCGTCCGGGCAAGGGAGACTGCTTCCTTTGTTGTCTCGTGTCTTAGGGGTTTGTTTTGAATCGCACTTTGTCTGGACCTTCACCCCGGACCTGTTTGCCTTGGGTGACCCTACCAGGGGCATTTGCCCCCGACAACATAGCTCCTAGGATCATTAGGTCACGCAAACCCCTCCACCACGATAAGGTGGCGATTCAAGGAGGGGCGTACATGTATACGTGTATATGAAATCAATATATACATATTCAACCTATGAATGCTTATAATAACAATTAAACATTCAAAAATAATGCATAAGATATAAATAAAATATAAATACACACATACAGATGCACGCGCACGCACACAGATGCACACGCACACACTCAGATGCTCACCTCACATAAGAATGTAAGTAAAGTGGTACCTCACCTTACAAACTTAATCCGTTCCAGAGCCTTTTTCTTAACCTGGATTTTTCGTAAATTCAACCGCATTTTACATGTAAAACGTGTGATTTGTTCCAAGATCCCCCTTCTACCCCTAAATCCTTTAAAAAATTATAAAAGCGTCCGTTTTAAGACGTCCTGCTTCAATATCGTACAGATAGTAGACAGGTTTGGCTATATTCCTTTGTGATATCACTCAACCACATGCCACGAGCCCGCTTCTTCTTTTCACTTGCACCGGAAATCACACGCGCCTGCGTGTGTGTGCGCGAATGTGTTGACGATGTCTTCTTAGCAGAGTTATAATCTTACAAATGTTTATGCAAGGTTAAAAGCCAGTAACTCTATCATTTACACAAAAAGCATTATGGGAGATGCAGCTCCATAATAGCCAATGAGAAAGAGCTGCGTCATCCCTCCTAGCCAATGGGAGGCCAGCGGGGAAGGATGTTGGGACATGTAGTCAGTGGGATAGCAAGTCGTGCATTGTTTGAATGTTTGAATGGTGCATTTCGTAAGGAGAACTTGTTTCGTATACAGAGACAAAAAATATAGGAAAATGTTTTTCGTAAACTGGATTTTTCGTATTCTGGGACTATCATAAGGTGAGGTACCACTGTACTGTAGTTTTGTTGGGGGGAAGTTGGGTTGGTTTTTTGTTTTTGCTTGTTTGGTGTTTTTTTTTTTTTTTTTTTTTTTTTTGCATATTTGCCCTTGTTTTGCAGCATTTTCCTTAACTGAAGCTACAGAAACTGAAGCATGAAGTAGCGAGGGATCACTGTATTTACTAATTATGGACAATTAAAGTGCACGAATGGAATGTTTACCATTGTGTTACATCACCCATTCTTTCAATTATACTTTTTAATTATTAGTGTAATGAAGGTGATAGTTGTGCTAAATAGTTTTACAATTGGGATTTTTGTACAAGACTTCAGCTGCCCAACAGTCCACGGTCGCCATTGTCCGATTCCACTCTTTGTGATGCGGCAGACATTTTAAATATGTTGTATGTCTGGGATAGCAGCAGGTACGTCAACCACACTGAAGCTATGCTTTATTAGATTGTGCAGAATGAGGCCAGGCAATGTCCTGCTGAAATTACCATGACGTTCCCAAAAGACATTGCTTTGAGCAATGACAAATGTCTGTCTAAAATCCCAATACAGTATATGCCTCCGTATCAATGGTACTTTCACATACATGCGGGGAAACCCATACTGTGGACACTGCTACACCTCCATAGCACTACATATGCTTTTGCACCTTTCACTGATTTTCATCTTGGCATGGAGAAATCAACATCCACTTTCCTGAGAACAAGCTGATACCTGGACTCATCTGACCGAGGCCTTTTTTTCTGCTGACAGAGTAATGCAGTTATAAAAGCTAAAATAGTTTTTTTTTTTGGGGGGGGGGGTTCCTGTTTTCTAACATGAGTGTGGCACCCTCGTTTTTATAAGTAATGTGCGATTATTGAGATGTACAGAAGAGGGCGCCTTTTTTATCCAGACACCTGGAACTATTGGTGGGAGGAGAGGAAGGATAGCACTCACTTCATAGAGAACTTATTTAATAAAGATGAGGTTATTAAAGATATTTAATAAGATGACAATACAATATATATATATATATATATATATATATATATATATATATATATATATATATATATATATATATATATATATGTCTGTGTTCCTTTTGGCTTTTTCCCTTTTACTCAGGAGTCGCCACAGCTAATCATCTGATTTGTACGTTTGATTTGGCAGAGGTTTTTACGTCGGATGCCCTTCCTGTCACAACCCTTTTTAGCAAGGGACAGAAACACGCTGATAACTTTGCAACCTACTCTTTATGAAAGTCAGCAATGGTTCTTTTACATGCCTCTCACCATACAGTGAGAGACATGGCCCGCCTTTGATAACCCAGTTAGCTTCTTCTTCTTCTTCTATCGTATGCTGTTGTTTCTCAGCCATTCAACCGCGACATCCGTGGCCTCATGTAGTTCATAGAGGCCTCCTGTCAGTTGTGTTTCAGGGCACTCTTGTAGTATGTGCTGCATAGTTTGGATAGCTCCACAATCACAATTTGGTGAGTCAATGTATCCCCATTTTTCCAACATGTATCGGCACGGGCCAGTACCGCAGCGAAAACGATTCAATTTACACCACAGGTCTCGACGAATATCCATACCATTTAGTGCAGTTGTTGGATCATTCACGATGTCCCTGTTTGGTGCTGTTCCATTATTCCATCTGGATTGCCAGTTTTCTACCATGGAGTAGTTTGTTGTGGGCAGGTTAGACCAGATGGGTTTTCTTGAAGTCAGTCGGTATCGTGGGTGGTGCTCAATATCATTCAGCAGGGGAAGGCCTGGGATCTGGAGTGTAGAGTCCAGTAACTTTGCAGTGACAGCTTCCCTGCGGATATCTGGCGGGCAAGATTACACATAACTGGCAGCCAGTCTGTATGTGTTGATTTTAGTGTACCTGATATGGTCCGCATAGCACAGTTCAATCTGGTGTCAACTAGTTTGCAGTGAACTGAGTTCCTCCAGACAGCAGCACAGTATTCCGCTACAGAGTATGACAGTGCTAATGTTGCTGAACGCAGTGTCCTTGCACTGGTTCCCCATGTAGTACCAGCCAACATCTGCACAAGGTTGTTTCTTGTTTGAACTTTCTTGGCTACTTTTTGCAGATGGGCTTTGTATGTCAAAGTCCTGTCCAAGGTGACTCCAAGGTACACTGGTTTTGCATCATGAGACAGGCGGCTGTTGTTGAGTGTTATATCCAGCTCTTGTTTACTTCTAGCGTTGTGTAGATGGAAAACACTAGAAACGGTCTTCTTCACACTAGGTTGAAGCCGCCACTGTTTACAGTAGGTGCTCATATGACTCATGTCCTCAGTTAATCTCTCATTCAATTCATCAAATGTTTTTGCTTGGAGAGCAAAGCATATGTCGTCTGCATATACAAATTTACGAGAGTGTGTGATGGGTAGGTCATTGGTGTACAGTGCAAATAGAGTTGGTGCCAGGACAGAACCTTGGGGTAGTCCATTCTTCTGTGTTCGCCATGCACTGCTGTATCCACCAAGATGAACACGGAACCGTCTGTGCTGTAGCAATAGCTCAACTGTGTTTACTACCCAGTAAGGAAGGATTTTTGATAGTTTCAGTAGAAGACCTGAGTGGAAGAAGAAGATGGGGGATCATGGATCAGCGTTCACGTCGCATCCCGCGTCAGTACCCATCTGGGGAAACTAATGATCCAAACCAGCCGACTGAATTCTAAAATGAATCCCAGTCCTCAGCCAAACAACAACCCAGTTAGCTGCACTGGGGGAACAGTAAGAACCTTGTGGAGAGTGAGACTCGAACCCCCAACCTTTGGATCAGTGATCCAGCGACCTATACCACTAGACCACCACTGCCTCATATATATATATATATATATATATATATATATATATATATATATATATATATATATATATATATATATATATATATATATATATATATATATATATATATATATATATATATATATATATATATATATATATACATCTTCTTCTTCTTTTACTTTCGGCTGCTCCCGTCAGGGGTCGCCACAGCAAATCATCCGCCTCCATCTCACCCTGTCCTCTGCATCTTCTTTTCTGACTCCAACGACCTTCATGTCTTCCTTCACCACATCCATAAATCTCTTCTTTGGTCTTCCTTGAGGCCTTCTGCCTGGGAGTTCCAACCTCAGCATCCTACTGCCAATATTCTCACTGTCCCTCCTCTGTACATGTCCAAACCATCTCAATCTAGCCTCTCTGACTTGGTCTCCAAAACATCTTACATGGGCTGTCCCTCTGATATACTAATTTCTGATCCTATCCATCCTCGTTACTCCCAGAGAGAACCTCAACATTTTCATTTCTGCTACCTCCAGCTCTGCCTCCTGCCTTTTCCTCAGCGCCACTGTTTCTAAGCCATACAACATCGCTGGCCTCACCACCGTCTTGTACACTTTTCCCTTCATTCTTGCTATCGCACATCACACTGGACACCACACCTATCGCACATCACACTGGACACTTTTCTCCAACCATTCCAGCCTGCCTGCACACGCTTCTTCACCTCTTTTCCACACTCTCCATTTCTCTGGATTGTTGAGCCTAAGTACTTAAAATCCTCCACCTTCGTTATCTCTGCTCCCTGTAACATCACCGTTCCTCCTGGGTCCTCATTCACACACATGTATTCTGATTTTCTGAGGCTAACCTTCATTCCTCTCCTTTCCAGGGCATACCTCCACCTCTCTAGATTTTCCTGCACTTGTTCTCTGCTCTCACTACAGATCACGATGTCATTTGCAAACATTATAGTCCATGGAGATTCTTGTCTCACCTCGTCTGTCAGCCTGTCCATCACCATAGCAAACAAGAAGGGCTCAGAGCTGACCCATATATACACACATATATATATATATATATATATATATATATATATATATATATATATATATATATATATATACATATATATATATATATATATATATATATATATATATATATATATATATATATATATATATATATATATATATATATATATATATATATATGGGACAACACATGTAAGATGTATATATATCTATATATATATATATATAAGAGATATGTAAGCACATGTAATAAATATATATATATATATATATATATATATATATATATATATATATATATATATATATATATA
>CM045728.1:52859849-52919849 GCA_024760905.1 Plotosus lineatus
CTGCAGTTTTGTAATAATGATATGATACGGGGGAGAAAATAAAGGAAAATTGATGGAAATAAAGCAGCATGCAGTACGCTCTGATGAAATGGGGCCTGATGTGTGTGTGTGTGTGTGTGTGTGTGTGTGTGTTGCCCTGTGATGTGTTTGTGAATTAGCATCTAATTTTGTTTGTGTGTTTTTTGGAAAAGAGAGAGAAAGTTGTGAATTCCTGAGAACATTACATAAGGATATTTTCCCTATGTTTGTCACCGAACTTTTAATTTTGTTCTAGTGGAGTATATAGAAGCGAGCTTACATCTTACAGATGGATGTTTGAATCAGAATGAATGAGAGAGTGATTTATGTACATTAACAGAACAAATTCATTGACTGATAACTGAAATGACTGGGAAATGTAACAGTTCATATATAGAGAGATGGAGCGAGACAGAGCCTGAGGGAAGGGGGGATGCCCTAGTGACATGTGCTTGGTTGATTCAGACTGCACTAATGCTGTATTAACCCAGTACCACTCATCATTCCGCTACACATTTAATCGTTGCAAACGAACACACAAGCCTCCTGACTGCACACTGCGAAATCTCGCATTACTGATCTGTTCTGAATCGCATTCTTATTTATTTGGAGGCTAATAGGGAAAATGGGTAGCTGAGTATATTGTAAGCCACACAGTAGAAAATGCATAAACCATACATTTAGCACTAGTCACCAGATTACAACAGGAAAAGATACTGTAGGTTTTATTAGAATACAATAGCAATGCTCCAGCATCTGGTTTGTAGTCCCAGACTATGAACCTATTGTATTACAATATTACCGCAATTTTCTTTTATTACATACTCCCACTAAGCAAAATAGTAATATGAGAGAAGGCCTTCTATATTTTTCCTAGCCAGTCTGTTCCAGCCTATTCACATCTGCAGTTTATATGCAAGTTACACATTGTTATTATACAGTATATATAAAATACAGTATGTGAGAAACACAAACTCACAAAGTGTTACCATGTACATTCAAATTTAAAATCTAGTACAAAGTACTGTACTGAAGATGTTTATTATGCACATTTACTAGTATACTGCTCATCCACAGCAATATGTACTGTATATACACCAATCATCCATAGCATCAAAACTACCTGCATATTATTGTGTAGGTCCTATTTGTGTTTTTTAGGAAGCCGTAGCAGTACCAACACCTGAGGAGATCAAAGTGAGGAATGAAAGCTTTGTATAGTGCAAGAACTTTGTATATCTTGGAAGCACCATATCTGATAACTCTCGCTTAGACAATGAACTGCCTCTTCTCATAGGTAAAGTGAGCTCAGCTTATGGTAAACTAAAAGATAGACCGTACCTCTGCCAGCTAGATTTCCATCCATATCTCATACATAGGAAAATGCTACACATGCACCTGGATGTCCATGTGATGTAAAAAAAAAATAATAATAATAAAAAGTGAGCATAACTGGACTGTAACACAATAGAAGAAGGTGATTTTAGAGGTGGAGTAAGTAAGCATGGCCAAGCCCCATATACAACTATAATCGACAACATATTTTGACTTCCTATCATTACCAGGACTGACGTATTTTAGAAATGTGTGCTATAGTATGGGATTGGACCAGGCAGACTACCTTTCAGGCCTTACATGCATAGGAATGCCTTGGGTGGCCATAGTCCTCTCACCAATTCACTACATGTTCCTACATGTCCCTCCTTGGACCAGTTTTGGTAGGTAATAACCATTGCATATGGGCAACATCTCACAAGTCAAGAAGTTCTGATGCAGTCATATAGTCATCACAGCTGTATCCTTATCAGTCATTAGAGCCTTACTCTTGCCTATTATTCTTTTTTTCAACACATCAACTTTGAGAGCTCAGTGCCCTCATGCTGCATAATATGTCCCATCTTTTTATTGGTGCCACTATGACAAGAAAGCCAAGGTAATTCATGATGACAGAGCAACATCTGAGGAGATCAAAATGAGGGATGAAAGCTTCTGTCAAGAGCAGACTGCATAGATGCTAGCGTGCTTCTGCCCTTCGATGGCCTGGTAAGCTGCCCCGGGTATCATTGCCCTCGCCCAGAGTTGGCTGAGATGAGTGCCAGCCTCCCCGTGACCCTAAATAGGATTAAGCAGTTCAGAAAATGAATTTATGAATCAATGAATGTTATAGCTGAACAGTATATATATCTCAGTGAGATAATCCATTGGGTTTAAAATTTTCTTCATTCATTTGCTGAACTGCTTAATCCTATTAGGGAGGCAAAGCTATCTTAGCAAATCCTTGGAAAAAGTGGGGTTGACCCTGGATAATTCACCAGTCCATTGCAGGGCCAACACAAACAACCATTATCTTTCATATCTAGGGTAAAATTTTAACAGCTTAATGTGCATGTCCTTGACTGTGTGAGGAAACTGGAGTACCCTGGAGGAAACCCACATTAACATGGGTAGAACATGCAAAACCCACGCATAAACACCCTGACTGTGTCTGAGACTCGATTCCAGGATCTTCTTACAGTGAGGCTTACGTGCTGATCACTGTGCCTATGTGCCACCTTAAATTTTTCTGCATACAAAAATTCTTACATTTTTTTTATCCAGCTTGTCAGATCAGCTTTACTTTCTCTCTTGTACTCCACATACTATCCTCTGCTTGTTTCTAAATTAATTGTTTAATGGAAGAATGGAAGGACGATGTCTACCCAGGAACATTGTTCTCTTTAATTCCACATCATGTCATCCAAATCACAAGGCATGCTAAAAGCATACTGTGGTGCTAGAGTGAGTGTACGAAGAGGTTTTTTTTTTTTTTTTTTTTTAGCCTACCAAAGTGTATTATGCACAAAGTATCAGGTCATTTTCCAAGGCACTAACACACTGCTCAGCTGCTTTGTTTGATTTTTGATTATTCAGTCACTTGACCCATTCTTTACAGTTGTATACAAGAGTGAACCATGTGTGGTGTGTGCATTTGTGCAGAGGAGAGCAGTGTGACTGGAGGGAGTGTATGAATGCACTGACCAGGGTGTTTCGAGCTGAAAGACAACTGAACATTTTAAAAGCTTGCTTCCATTAAGAGTCTCTACCACCCACAGCTACAAGGCAGTACAGTCATGGAGCACGAGCAAGTTGTGGAGGATGAGTGGAAGGAGAAATGGACAGAGAGAAATGGGCCAGGGAGGGTTAACCTCGTGCACAGTGCTGTGGCTTCTGTTTTTGCTTTTCGGCTCTTTTTATTTTTTATTTTTATTTTTGATATCTCTCCTGTTGTCTTGTATATGTACCACCTCTCTTCCTCTCCCTCTCCCTCTCTCTCTCTCTCTCTCTCTCTCTCTCTCTCTCTCTTTCCTGAAAACATTTTTTCCTTCTTTCTTCTTCTCCTTTCGGCTTTTTCCAGTTCTCGGGAGTCACCACAGCGAATCATCTGATTTGGACATTTGATTTGGCATAGGTTTTTACGTCAGATGCCCTTCCTGTCACAACCCTTTTTTAGCAAGGGACAGAAACACGCTGACAGCTTTGCAGCCTACTCTTTATGAAAGTCAGCAATGGTTCTTTTACATGCCTCCCACCATAGACAGTGGAAGACATGGCCCGCCTTTGATAACCCAGTTAGCTGCACTGGGGGAAAACATTTTCTCCTAAATTCATAAAATATGATATTGTCAATTAAAGCATTAAATTTCTCAGAATTAAAAAGAATAATATTAATAATAAAAATAACATTTAAAAAATGCAGTGTTTTCATATTAGGCTGGTATCATGGTGTTGTGATTAGCACTTTCACCTCACAGTAAAAGGGCTTGGGTTCAAGCCCTGGGCTTGGCAAAGGTCTATCTGTGTAGGGTTTCCATGTTCTCCCCGTGCTTGAGTGGGTTTTCTCCAGGTATTCTGGTTTGCTCCCACAGTTCAATTGCATGCACAGTAGGATAAGTGGCTGTTCCATTCAATTGCACCTAGTTGTGAGTGTTGGCCCTGTTCTTGACTGGCAAGCTGCTCAGAGCTTACCCTACATTCACCCAAAGTTGGCTGAAACAATCTCCAGCCTCCCTCCACCCCAGTAGGATTAAGTTCTTTGGTAAATTTTGTAACAGTGGCTTCTGTGATGGAGTGCTATTGAATGGTCAGATATAGAAGTTGATATTTTAGAATCAGGAAAATTGATCTAGAAGCTCATTTGAATGACAAGAGCTACATTGGGATGCCTGAACTAAGTGGTCAATCAATCTCCAAAACAGCACGTCTTGTAGAGTGTTTCTGGTATGCTGGGTTAAGTACCTACCAAAGGTGGTCCAAGGTAGGTGAACCATTGAACTTACAAGGATGTCATCGGTACTTAAGCTTCACTGATATGTACGGAGCAAAGGCCGGTTCTTCTGTTTTGATTAGCGACCGCAGCTCAGTATGCAAACCAGTCAGGTGGTGTTAATGTTAAGGTTGGTATGTCTCTGTCTGTGTGTGTGTGTGTGTGTGTGTGTGTGTGTGTGTGTGTGTGTGTGTGTGTGTGTGTGTGTGTGTGTGTGTGTGTTCTGCCAGATCAGATATGTATGAGCTGTCTTGCAATGCATGTACCTGCAGTCGGACTTTGGATCTCCATGCTGTTACCTATCCCTGTACATCATCATTCAGGCTAACAAAACACAATCGTGGACTGTGACTTGCATTTAGCAATAAACCTAAATAAAGAGGGCTCTCGTATAAGCAGCATTAGGTTCATCTCAAAAGTTCTTATCAGATCAAAACTGATGAAACACATACGGGAATGGTTTCTAACAACTAAGACACACTGCAGTAAGAATCCGCCTAATTCCAGCATTTATCCACTGAAACACACAGCAGTCAAATGCAGTGTCCTTTTTTTTAAAGTCTGCCTCACTTGTTCTTGTGCCAGTGAGATAAGTTTTTTGCTTCACTGCACTGTAGCACCAGTGGACCATCACTTTTTGTGCCCGAAACATTTTCAAATCACTGTATGTTGAAAGAATTATTTTGGGGAAATGCAAAAACACGTCCCTTGATGCAGGAAAACATTCATGAAAATTTTCCAGACTCATTTTATCATTCAAAAAGGATTAAGTTAAGCAATATCCCCTGAGCAGGATTGCGGTTGTACTGAATATCAACATGGTTGTGATTTGCTGCAGGCAACAAACCCACAGGCAAAATGCCACAGCTACTCACAACCTTGTGAATACTCAGTATGAGAACACCACCAGTTGGGAAGTGTAAGGCTGGTTTGATACAAAATAAAATAAAAAAATCATACTGAGTAAAATTACAACATGACAAATGTGTTTGTTTTTGCTTCACTGCTGGAAACAGCTCCAAAATGAATTATTTTATTAAATTTTTATTGTATAATAATCAACTTTGAAGTATATCACCTTGCTGGATAAAAAAGCTCACAATGATTTGTACATTTATGCAAGGTGACGAATCCAATTCAATTGGGTTCACTTAGGCTCCTGTTTAGAATCCAGGTTGATGCATGCAGCCACCTGTAATTGGGAGTCCATTGAAGCTAAATGGCTGAGCTCTCACAGGAGGGACGGGTGGCGTAAACTTTCTTCTACGGCACTTAAAGAGATCACCAGCCAATCATGGGCATTTGTGAGCTTTACTAACAATTGTGTGATGCTGTCTCTGAATATGCATGTTCATATTCTTTTTATGAAGAAGCAAGTGGCAGCATCATGGGGGGGGATTAAATATAAAAATTTGTGTTTTTTACCTTTTCATCTTCATATGGCAAAAGGTATATTCCTGGAAACTGTTACCAATTCTGCTGATTATGTTGTAAACTCTACTGTGCTAACAGTCTTAAACTAGAAAATGAAATATTTTGTGGTTAACACAGATGAGTCAAGTGACACACAATTCCCTTTCATAAATGTTTAACAGGCCAGAGTCAAACGAGGAGACAAACAGTTACATGGACGTGAGGCAGACTCAGAGACCAGAAAGCAAGTAAAGTTCATACATGAGGGATCAGGATCAGAGGCTAGACAAAAGAAATTTGTGAAAGTCAAACACAGAAGGCACACACTCCAAAGCAAGTCGGAGAAAGCACTGGAAAGGGCAGGTGCAATACTTTGCTCTTGAACTGGACGGTTTTTATATGGAGCATCTCAGTGCCATTGTAGGATTATATACCGTACTCTTGAAATTCTGCTCAATGAATCAAATTGGTGGACTGGAACGACTAATGTTTAATTATTACCTGAGTGTAAATAACTGTTCCAAATCGGTAATAATCATACACCCAGATCATACATGTAAGCTATTCTGATTTATGCAATGAAAGGAGCAATCTGTTTTCTTTGTATCATCACACTGCTTCAGCAGTGAGGAGTTTACAAAATACAAACATGTTCTCATTTTTTAGAAAATATAAATTAAGCACACACACACACACACACACACACACACACACACACACACACACACACACACACATATATATATATATATATATATATATATATATATATATATATATATATATATAATACATTCATACACTTATTAGGGAAGCTGCTAAGAGCTCTATAGACCTTACAGGAGCAGCAGGAATATTTGGCATATACTGGTTAGTGGTTGGGAGACAGGGTGTTCTAGTGGTTAGCATATGTGCCTTACAGCAAGAAGGTTCTGGGTTCAAGTCCCAAGCTCAGCAAGGGCATTTCTGTGTGTAGTTTGCATGTTCTCCCCATGCTTGTGTGGGTTTTCTCCTGGTATTCCGATTTCCAAACCCAGAGTCTTCTTACTGTGAAGCGACAGGCCTAACTAATGAGGCACTGTAACCCCCTCCACACACACACACACACACACACACACACACACACACATACACACACAAAACCCTCCATATAAATCGATACTGAAAAACAAAACAAAACAAAAAAAAGGAATAATGCATTTGTATCTGCTCAGTTGTGATTATCGACAGCATTCAGCCTGCAGCTTTGTGCATTCAGGGAATCACAGCAGTGCTGTTGGTATTCAGTATAACACTTTATTTTTAGAAACATTTGAATAAGCATACAGACAAACTAACAAACAAGTAAATAATGAAATAAAAATAGAATTCTCTTTGGTACTGAGGTAAAGAATAGGCTTAGACTGGTGTAAGCATATTAGAGCTGCATTCATGTTTATGTCAGTGAAGGTCCTAGCATTAGTGTGTGTGTGTGTGTGTGTGTGTGTGTGTGGGGGCAATAGTGGAGGGTTTTTGGGATGGAGTTTATTATATATCCTTATAATGCCCAAATGCCTGAAAAAAGTAAAACAGTTCTAATTTTATTCAAACTTTTATTTTAAGTAGTGTATGTCTCCTTTTTATTAATTTAAGTTTTTTTGTTTGCTTGGTTTTTTCCCTGTTGTACAAAAATAGGGGGCAAAATATCACAGTAATAATCATTATGTCAAAACTCCTCACAATAAAAGCCTTGTGTGTGTGTGTGTGTGTGTGTGTGTGTGTGTGTGTGTGTGTGTGTGTGTGTCTGTGTGTGTGTGTGAGAGAGAGAGAGAGAGAGAGAGAGAGAGAGAGACAGACTTTATATCTGTATGCTGCAGTGATTATTTTTAGATAATCTGGGGCATATTAAAGTGAAATTAGGAATCTCTCTCTCTCTCTCACTCTCTCTCTCTCTCTCTCTCTCTCTCTCTCTCTCTCTCTCTCTCTCTCTCTCTCTCGGTCTCCATCTCATTTCTGTGGAACACCCTTGTCTGTTAAGTGGCAAAAAGTCAGGGTAAGTGAGAATTTTGTGTGTGTGTGTGTGTGTGTGTGTGTGTGTGTGTGTGTGTGTGTGTGTGAGAGAGAGAGAGAGAGAGAGAGAGAGAGAGAGAGAGAGACCGACTTTATATCTGTATGCTGCAGTGGTTATTTTTAGATAATCTGGGGCATATTAAGAGAAATTAGGAATCTCTCTCTCTCTCTCTCTCTCTATCTCATTTCTGTGGAACACCCTTGTCTGTTAAGTGGCAAAAAGTCAAGCTAAGTGAGAATTGTGTGTGTGTGTGTGTGTGTGTGTGTGTGTGTGTGTGTGTGTGTGTGTGTGTGTGTGTGTGTGTGTGTGTCTAAAGTCACGCTGTCCAGTGAAGGTGTTAGAAGAAAACACTTCACTAGTCACATAACAGAACTATTAACCTTGTATTCTCACCTCAAGCATGACAACCTAATCAAGTATGAACTAAAGCAAAGTGAGTTAACATGTCTGGAAGGCAGAGAAAAGGGGCCGCACACACAATTCACTGGGAAAAAAACATTATTGGTTTGGAAGCACGTCTGCACTTGAGTGAGAATGAGAGCAAGTCTGAGCACTCAAGTGAATGCAACCCTGACACTGAGCAAGACAGAGAGCCATTAATGTAGAACACCCATTCAGACCATCAACACCCAGTCGAGAGAGAGAGAGAGAGAGAGAGTAGAGTTTATTCATGGTAATTCAGTCGTCTGTTAGCATCAGCAACGCAGAAATGAACGCTAGCAGGAGGTCTTTAATACATAATAAAACTAAAAAGAGCGACTTTTGAACATTTAGTCCATCTACCTCAATTTCTCTCTTTTTTCTCTCCTTTCTGTCCATGTGTCACAGCTTTTAAAACAAAGTGACTCTTCTTTTTTCTCTCACATCAATAATACAACTCAGAGTAGTCATGTGTTTAAGCACTGACAGTGGCCTTCTGTCACTTTAGCAATTAATAATACACATACAAAAGAGGAAAACCGAGAGTGAAGCAGAAAAAGAATTGTTGTACCTGTTGGTACAGTGCATTACTGTTGCACTTCGGTGAGCTTTTTGCTGACAGAGCAATTTCTGTTTCCATCAGCACTGAAAGTTTCATCTAGGCACTTTGTCTGAATGGTGACAGGATTTAATATCGGGTCCCCTTTTTCCACTTTTTCCACTAGTATGATTTTACTGCAAACATATGTGTATAGACTATGGAGTTCAAGTGTTGGGGGTTTGTCTTTATATCTTTTGTCTAACTTTACATTAGTGAAATGTGACCTGATGGCACTTTGCATGACACAGTGGGAACAGAACAAAAAAAGTGACATCTTATAGAACAAAAAACACAGACTCTGATAATTTTAAAATGTGGATGCTATTTGAATTAAATGGGCTCTGTTCTATCTAAATGTTGCTGGCCCTCATTCATGGCAAATCTTCTGATCTTGAAATAAATATTTATTCACACACATTCTGCCCTGTGAAAGCTTATAGGAGCATGTAAAGTAAGGTAAAGTCCGTTGGGTTTTTTACACCCGAGCTTACTGGCTCATCGGACCGGTGCTTCTGCAGCGTGAAGCGACTCGGAGGACAACTCCTCCTGGATGGGACGCTAGTCCATCGCAGGTTACCTTCCCAGTATGTTTTTACTGGCACCCATTTATACTGCTGGGTGAACAGAGGCACACATGTGGTTAAGACCTTGCCCAGTGGTCTTAGCACAGTTGTGGTCTTACTGGAATTTGAACACACAACCTCCCAATCATGATTCCAGCACCCTAACAACTACACCACCGACCCCACTATAGGAGCATGTAGGTAGCTAATATTATTTTGAAAGCAGAAGGCTTATGAAAACATCCAAATTATTAACAGCAGTAAATACCACAAAACAAAACAAAATGAGTAATAAAATATTCCACTTATATATCTTCCTTTGTGGGGCAGTACAGTAATGTAGTGGGTTTACACATCCACCTCGAAGCAAGAAGGTCATGGGTTTGAGTTCAGGACTCAGTGAGAGTGTTTCTGTTTGGAGTTTGCATGTTCTCCCTTTGTTTGCATGGGATTCTGTCAGGTACTCCAGTTTCCTCCAACAGTCCAAAGACGTACACATTTAGCTAATTGGCTACTCTACATTGCCCCAAATGTAAGTCCAGGGTTTACCTCGGCCAGTGCTGTCTGAGTCTGTGTGACCCTGGTAGGATTACGTGACTTGGTAAATGAATATTTTCTTATTTCTAATAATGATTGTTATTTGAGGGTTTATTTAATATACATAGTATACAGAGATCCCTCACTTTCCGCGGTTAATTGGGACCGAGATCCCCCCCATGACTGCAAAATTCCGCAAAGTAGAATCAATCCCTCCTGACTGACGTATAGCGTAGCGTAGCGTAGGCCTCCGTCAGTCCCGAAGGACTATGGCTGCGCTCTGGCCAGTATCCCGACTGGTGATACTCCCCAGTGCACAGAGTCTGGGTAGGGAGTAATGAGGGACAGGCTGTTACCCAAGCAGCAAGTCCCCCCCTGTCTCGGCGCCACCGGAAGGATCCAATGGAAAGGCAAGTGCCGATACGACTGGGTTCCAGTGCCGCTGCAGGTGACTGACGTATACGTACATGTATATGTGGATATAATAATATCAATAAATACATATTCAATGCTATAGGTGTTTATAATAACAATTAAACATTCAAAAATAATGCATAAGATGGAAATAAATTATAAATACACACATTCAGATGTACACCTCACATAAAAATGTAAATAGTTTTGTTGGGGGGGGTTGCTTTTTTGTTTTTGTTTGTTTGGGTTTTTTTTTTTTTGCATAATTGGCCTTGTTTTCTGGCATTTCCTTAACCTTATCCCTATTTTTCCTGAATTTTTTTATTTTCGATGAATATTTTTGAAAAACTCGCGATGGACTGAATCCCCATGAATTGAAGTGCGAAGTTGCTAGTGAGCCATGTATACCTTTCTGTATTGACGGTGCCTTTCCAAATGTGCAATCCGCCAATGCCACATGCACTCATGCAACCCCATACCATCATGCAGGCTTCTGAACTGAGCACTGATAACAACTTGAGTTGTCCTTGTCCTCTTTATTCCGGATGACATGGCGTCCCAGTTTTCCATAAAGAATTTTGAATCATGATTCGTCTGGCCACTGAACAGTTTTCCACTTTGTTACACTCCATTTTAAATGACCCCTGGCTCAGAGAAAACGCCTGCGCTTCTGGGTCCTGTTTAGAAACGGTTTCTTCTTTGTACTGTAGTGTTTCAGCTGGCAATGGCGGATGGCACGTTTGACTGTGTTCACCTACATTGGTTTCTGGGAGTATTGCTGATCCCATTCTGTGCTTTGCCTTACAGTAGCATTCTTAGGCGTGATGTTCAATGTTGTTAGTACTTATGCTCCACAGGCAGGATGTGAGCTAGAAGAGAAGGAGAGATTCTGGAGTGAGTTAGATGAAGTGATGCAGAGCAACCCTACAGGTGAAAGAATGGTCATTGGGGCAGACTTCAAAGGACATATCAGTGCAGGAAACAAAGGGGACGAGGAAGTGATGGACAGTTTTGGTATCCAGGACAGAAACGCAGAAGGACAGATGTTGATAGATTTTGCAAAAAGGATGGAAATGGCTGTGGTGAATACTTTCTTCCAGAAGAGACATGAGCATAGGGTGACTTATAAAAGTGGAGGTAGGAGCACACAGGTAGACTACATCTTGTGTAGGCGATGTAATTTGAAGGAAGTCAGTGACTGCAAAGTAGTAGTCGGTGACAGTGTTGCCAAACAGCATAGGATGGTGGTGTGCAGGATGACGCTGATGGTGAGGAAGGTGAAGAAGGCAAAGGCAGAGCAGAAGACAAAGTGGTGGAAGCTGAAAAAGGAAGAGTGTCAACTTGTCTTCAAGGAGGAGTTGAAACAGGCTTTGAGTGGTCAGGAAGTGCTTCCAGATGACTGGACAACGACAGCTAATGTGATCAGGGAGACAGGTAGGAGAATACTTGGTGTGTCATCTGGAAGGAGAGTAGAGTCATATAGTGGAAGCTAGACTAAGGGCAGAGGTCAGCATTTGTGAACAGCAGTTTGGTTTCTTGCCAAGAAAGTCCACCACAGATGCAGTGTTTGCTTTGAGGATGTTAATAGAGAAGTACAGCGAATGTCAGAAGGAGCTGCATTGTGCCTTTGTGGAGCTGGAGAAAGCATATGACAGGGTACCGAGAGAGGAACTGTGGTATTGCATGAGGAAGTCTGGAGTGACAGAGAAGTATGTTAGAGTGGTGCAGGACATGTATGAAAGATGTAAGACAGTGGTGAGGTGTGCTGTCGGTGTTACAGAAGAGTTCAAGGTGGAGGTAGAACTGCATCAAGGGTCAGCTCTGAGCCCCTTCTTGTTTGCTATGGTGATGGACAGGCTGACAGACGAGGTTAGACAAGATTCCCCATGGACTATGATGTTTGCAGATGACATTGTGATCCGTAGTGAGAGCAGAGGACAAGTGCAAGAAAATCTAGAGATGCGGCTGTATGCCCTGGAAAGGAGGGGAATGAAGGCTAGCCTTAGTAAGACAGAATACATGTGTATGAACCACAAGGACCCAAGAGGAACGGTGAGGTTACAGGGAACAGAGATAGGGAAGGTGGAGGATTTTAAGTACTTAGGCTCAACAATCCAGAGCAGTGGAGAGTGTGGAAAAGAAGTCAAGAAGCGTGTGCTGGCAGGTTGGAATGGTTGGAGAAAAGTGTCTGGTATGATATGTGATAGGAAGGTATCGAAAGAATGAAAGGAAAAGTGTACAAGACGGTTTTGAGGCCAGCGATGTTGTATGGTTTAGAAACACTGGCACTGGAGAAAAGACAGGAGGCAGAGCTGGAGGTAGCAGAGATGAAAATGTTGAGGTTCTCTTTGGGAGTAACGAGGATGGATAGGATCAGGAATGAGCACATCAGAGGGAAAGCACATGTAAGATGTTTTGGAGACAAAGTCAGAGAGGCTAGACTGAGATGGTTCGGACATGGTCAGAAGAGGGATAGTGAGTATATTGGTAGGAGGATGCTGAGGTTGGAACTACTAGGCAGAAGGCCCAGAGGAAGGCCAAAGAGACGATTCATGGATGTGGTGAAGCAGGACATGAAGGCAGTTAGTGTAAAAGAAGAAGATGCAGAGGATAGAGTGAGATGGAGGCAGATGATTCGCTGTGGCAACCCCTGAAGGTAACAGCTGAAAGGAAAAGACGAAGAAGAAGATGGCACAGTGTGCCCTTAAATTTACAGACCTTCATTGTTTGCTTGGGGGCAGTGGTGGCCTATTGGTAAGGTACCAGATTACCAATCCCATGGTTGGGGATTCTGCCAACAGTTGTTACTGCTGTCCCCCCCTGTGCATCTAACTGGTTATCAAAGACCAGCCATGTCTCTCACTGTCTGTGGCATGTAGAAGAACCATTATGGACTTTTGTCCAGTGTAGGCTGCTTGTGGCCTGGAAAGCTGTCCAAGTTGTGCACGGCCCTAGCTTGAAGTCGGCTGAGATCAGCGCCAGCCTCCCTGCAACCCTATTTAGGATTAAGCAATTCACAAAATGAATGAATGAAGCATGGGCTTAAAATTTTATACACTATGCCACTTTAAATTTCTACATTGTCAAACAGTACACTCACTCACTCATTTGCTGTACTACTAAATTGGGTTACGCCATCTTATCTTGGATGGAGACAGGGTACACCCAAAACAATTCACCAGTCATGATGTCGTCAAAACATACAATTCAAGACATACATTTACTCTCATACATAGGGAATTTAGAACGGCCACTTATTCTTATGGGGATGTCTTAGGACTGTGGAAGGAAACTGTAGAAAGTATATATACTGCTATTTGATATTTGCATGTTAGACATATTAGAATGTTTTTATTTGTTGTTGTTTTTTTCTAACTTTTTTAACCTCACTGATGCACATTCTCGGGAATGATTCGAGGATGTATTTCAATCAATGTAATACGTATATAAAGGGGCATGTGACTTGATTCTTGATAGTGATTTTGGGGCAGTGGTGGCCTGGTGGTAAAGGGAATTGGATAGCTGATCCTAAGGTTGGGAGTTTGAGTCTCACTCTCCACAAGGTTGTCACTGTCCCCCCAGTGTAGCTAACTGGGTTATGAAAGGTGGCCATGTCACTCACTGTCCATGTTGAGATGCATGTAAAAGAACCATAGCTGACTTTCATAAAGAGTAGGCTGCAAAGCCGTCAGCGTGTTTCTGTCCCTTGCTAAAGGGTTGTGTCAGGAAGGGCATCTGACTTAAAAACCTATGCCAAATCAATCAGCGAATCAGATGATTCACTGTGGTGACCCCTGAGAAAAGGGGAAAAGCCGAAAGGAAAAGAAGATTCTTGATAGTGATTTTAGATTTTCATATGGACTCTATTTGCAACCTTTTCTGAAAGTGAAGCAATGTTATATGGTTCTCTTAAAGTACGATGCTTTGCACCTTCGGCGATCATGGCTTTCCACTTTTCTTGTTTCCAGACACCGGCGATGGTGTTGGTAGGGTTTTAATACATGCAACCATGCCATGAGCTCGTCCAGCATTTTCTCCCGCTGTCTTATTCTATCTCTCTTACCACAGATCTTTCCAGTGGTTTCCAGTTTGATTCATTCCAAGCTTTTGCAGAATGTGCCCAAAGAATGTTGCTTGGCGTCTCCTGGTAGACTTTAGAAGGGATCTTGATGTTTTGGCCACTCTAAGCTCATCTTTTTGACAGATCTTTGTAGAATGTGTGGAGCATTCTACGGAGAAACAAATGTCAGTTGCCTGTAGTCTCTTCTGGTGTTGCTGGGTAATATTCTATGTTTCAGAAGTATACTTTATAATTGGGTATCCATGGTATAAAGGACCCTCTTCCTGATGTTCATCGATATATTTTTGTTTTTCATGATGTTCCCCATCATTTCAAAAGCAGCTTTGGCCTGGGCAATCCTACATCTAAGTTCGGATGTACATCTAGCATCTGTTATTATTAGGTTCCCAGATATTAAAAATTTTCTACTTGTTTTAGTGTCTTGCCATTTAGTACTAGATTTCATTTATGTGTGTTGTTTTTCTTGGTCAGTACATGGCACTCTCTCTGTGTTATGTTTAAACCTAGATAAACCTAAAGCTTTTCACTCTCCTCATTAATAATGTTAACCAGACTTTGGAGGTCTTCTTCTTTGTCTGCATTCAGAGTGTTGTCATCAGTTATGTTGATATTCTGCCCTTCAAATTTTTTCACTCAGCATGCCTTCGTTGTTTCAGATGATGATCTCACTATACAAGGAAAACAAGTTTAGTGATAGGACACATCCTTGTCTGACACCCCTCTTGATAGATTTGGACAAGCTTAGGTCATTATCTACTCTAACGGCTGCTGTTTGTTTCCAATACATGTTTTGGATATTTGTAAGAGCTTTCCCATCAAGGTTGATGTTCTCAAGGATATTCATTATGGCTTCATGCTTCACTGTATTAAATGCCTTGGTATAGTCAATGAAACATAAATACTGATCTTGTTATAACGCTCTAGTCTTTTCTAATAATGTCCTTGATATGTAAATAGCGTTTGATATTCCCATTCCTTCAACAAAACTACACTGTTGTTCGGCTATTTCTGGTATGATCTTTTTTCTGGCTCTAAGCATCACAATTCTCAGAAGTACTTTGGCAAAGTGGCTCATTAAATTGATGTTCCTATGCTCTCTATGGTTAGCCTGTCTGGCCCTGGCGCCTTGCTGTGCTCGTTTTCTTTAAGGCATAACGCACCTCATCTTATAAAATAGTGGTCCTTCAGGGTTGTTTATGAAGGTGTAATTTTCATTCTTTTCAGAGTTGTATAGCTCATCTATATACTCTTCCCATCTTTACAAGAATTTGTCTTTCTCCATGGTGACATCTCTGTTCTTTGTCTTTAGTATAGCAGTAGCACAACATAATTTATTTCCACTAAGTGTCCTGATCTTCTGGTGCATAATTTTAGAGACCCTGATGTAAGACTGCTCTATCTTTTCACATTCTGAGTTAAGTTACTTATCTTTCGCTTCCTTGCAATTCTTTTAAATCTTTCTGTTTATGTCTTTATATTCATTTTCATTGTTGACCTTCTTGGCCATCCTCCTTGTTTCCATTAATTCCAGTATTTCAGCTGTTATCCTTTTATTCTTTTGGTCTTGCTTATTCACAAGGGAGAGTTTCATTTACCATGGTGATAAGATACTCCTTCAACTTGTTCCAATCTGTTTCAAGTTTACGTTGAAATACTTTGAAACTATTCTTCACTTTGCCAGGATACTGAGTTCTGATCGCTTAATTGGTTCACAAGAGGGATATATCCAGTTATTTTTCCCTTTTAGAATATCCTTTTTTGTTTTCAGTATTTTCAAATGCAGACATATCTTTGATACCACTGTGTAATGATTGATCACTTTTGCAGTCTGCTCCAGGATATTTCTTGCATTGTGTTTCCGATCTCTTCTTGATCAAAATAAAATCTATTTGGTTTCTATACTTTCCCCCTGTACTTCACCAAGTTGCCAGTCTTCTTTGATGTTGTTTAAACCAGGTGTTTCCAATCATATAGTCTTTGGTATGAGCCCATTCCAGGAGCATCTGACCTCTGTCGTTACTTTCTCCCAGCAAAGTGTGTCCATATAACGGTATTCGCCCACCTTGGCATTGAAGTCTCCTTGAATGATTGTGAAAAAAAAGTTGGTTCATACACTTGAATGATGTTAAAGTCGAGTGTTGTAGTACTGAGCTTTGTTATCATTACTCTATCTGACACTGCCCAAAAACCTTTCATTGACTTTGATGATGCCTTGTGTAAAATTAATACTCCTTAATGTTTAGGCCCTCTTGAATAAATGATGGTAAAGCCATCCAATGTTATCTTGCCAAAGCCTTTGCATCTTACCTCACATAGTCCCAATATATTGATCTTAATTCTTGACATCTCCTGCTTGACATTGTCTAGCTTTCCTTTCTGATATAATGTTCTTACATTCCAAGAAGCAATAGTAACAATGTTCTTCTTGTTTTTCTTGCGTAGGTGGGTGCCACGAGTAACTTGCTGATGGTTAGGATTCACCTGTTTCCCATAAAATACCCTACTGGATAAGGAAATTCTAGATTATGGAGCATGACCTCCATTTACATTGTTAATCTAAATATGAAATTGATTGTTAGCCATGGTTGAGCTTGGAAAGATACAGCAGTGGTTTCCTGTTGCTTTCTGCGGGTTTGTTTACTGTTTCTCTGCCAGCCTTCCCTTAAAGAGGCATAAACTGCAAGGTAGCAGGATGGTTTAATTTCGAGTTCCCTTGTCCTAGATGGACAGTGTACCATCACTATGGAGCTCCATCTGCCTTTAGATTGTTCCATTAGCAAAAGCCAAGACGAAAAAGCATTTAACCCATGCTTGGAGCTCTAATAGGTACGAGCCAAGGTGGACCTGGGAGCAATGACAATTAAGGGGTGGCTGCATGCTCCCCAAAACTCCAGAATTCCCAAAACTAGAGCCTTGCCACCAGATGTAGTTTAATGTCATCCCCAAGAATAATGGGTATGCATGGTTCTATCTTTTGCATATATGAGTTCATGCAGAGAAATAATTAGTCCTAAACCTGCCAGTTGACCAGGGGCCTTGTCATGTTTGGTTTTCATGTTCGTCCCATGTCTTTTTTGGCTTTCTCTGTGTGCTTTGGTTCCCTCTTATCGTCTACAGACTTGCATATTTGGTGAGCCAGCTACTTTAAATTACTCATAAGTGTAAGTCTGAGTATGAACAGTTGTTGCTTCTGTTTTAGCCTGGCAATAGACTAGACTGTTCAGGGTGTACCCTAGCTGTCACTTTAAGTCAGCTGTGATTGGCTTCAACCTCCCTTGCAACCCTGACATTTAAGTAGTGAATTATAGATAACAGGATAAATGGTTAGATCTAAATGACTCCATGAGGTTTGAATCTTCCGTATGCATTCAGGTCTGAATGGCTTTTTACACTGATGATGAATGATTGGTGGAGACGTGGAATGTGTCAATTATTGCATTCAGAGTGTGAATGCATTTATTACTGAGACTGGGACCTCATTTCACTACAGCTTTTAAGGTTGAGTAGAACAGCTCTGTAATATTTCCGTTACAGCTTCATTTCAGTGAATGGCAAAACCTGTTTTGTAAACTGGATAGCACATTTCAATGAACTTTTCGATGAAACTCAGTGTTTGTAAATTTAAATTCTGACCTTCTATCTTGAGTTCCTGCATTAACCAAAAAAAAAAAATTATAATTCTGAACACTTCAGATGAATGATGGCCGCCTCAGTAATAAACATTTTGGTCATGTTTTGATGGCTTACATTAGTAGCCTGGAGCAAGATGTGCTTTTCCAGTTTCATGATAACTTTGAAGTTGGAGCACCGCTTAATATTTGAGTCATGAGTATTAACAAGCAGAGATACAGAAATATAATAATTGAGGAAGGGTCTCTTTTCAAGTCAATTTTTCAATACATTCAAAACACAGAAAATAAGAATCAAAATGAATGCCAAAAAAGAGTGGAAGAGCAAAAAGGCTTTTACACTCAAACCTCCTGGCTGACCAGATATCAGCTTATTCTGGTTTCCTTACTGTGAAGCAACCAGGAGTTGAACTCCTTCTTTATGGAACAGTATTTCATTGAAGGTTACCTTCCCAGTATTTTTAATGGTACCCATTTATACTGGTGGATGAACAGAGGTACATTTGTGGTTAAGACCTTACCCAAGGGTCCTTTGCACAACGGGGATCTACCAGGGATTCAAACCCACAACCTCTGGATCATGAGCCCAGCACCCTATCCAATGCACCACCAGCCCCACAACGAGTATGGTGTGAGCACTATATAACCTACAACACACACCACTAGGTTTGGGTGTGGGAAAGCTGTCATATCTTTGCACTGTGGTAATTCTGTCAAAGTCAACATTGGTGGGAGTGCATATAGTGGTGTGGGTTGCATAGCATGCTCCAGCCATAGCTCGCTTTTGAGGATATTTCACATTACCTATGGCAGTTAGGAGAGGTGAAATACAATTTCACTCAAGAAGAAAAAATATTCAGTGGAAAATTAAATAAATACTTTTCTGACAACGTTCCATGTGTTAACTTTACATCCCAGAGAGCCATGGTGGAGCCAAGAAATAATGTCAGGGAAGGATGAGGAAATATCTAACATGAAATCAATGTCTGAGCTGGACAGTTATGTTGGTAAGAGGCTCATGTCCATGCACATGCTCAGGTGGATTTCAGACAACAATTAAAACATCTACATTAAATAAATCCTATCATAATTATTACATTTCATCTCATGAAAGAGATTTTCCCTTTTCCCTCTGGCTCTGTCAATAAATCTCCATCACTTCACTGTCTCTATCCACAGCATCCCTGAGCTCAGACTGTGGCTCGCTGGGTAAGAGCCTATAAACAGAATAGGGAGAAGTGCATAAGTCTATAATTTAACCATTAAATGCTATTCCTTATAGAAATTATAGTTTGTGTACGTGTGATTTTTTTTTTGTTTGTTTGTTTGATGAGGTTTCACAGTAAACTACTGCTATGTTAAACAGTAAATGAATCAGTCAGCCTCACTAGATCATCTTCAATTATCCATATTTACCACAGGCAAGGTTATATGAATTTATGCTGAGGGATTTTGTTGATTAAATCAAAGGTGGGCACACAGCATGACTTGCAAATCCATATTTACCAAAAGCCCTGAAGCTAAACAATGCTACTGCATAAATTAAAATAGGGCTGGTTTAATGAAGTCTGACACAAACACGGGTGTCAGGAAATTGTAGAAGCAGGTGGTAAAGTTTTAAATTGAATTTGCCAAGACTGCAAGGCATAGATTTGGCTCTCAGCAATCTCCAGATGGACTTAACATATTTTAGCTATGAAACCTTTACTGAAGCATGGCAGTGTTGGCTTGGTGGAGAAGGGAATGGGTTGCTACTCCGAAGGTCAGCAAGTCAATCACTACTGTCACCACTGTTGGGCCCTTGAGCAAAATCCTTAACCCTCAATTGTGTAACGAAAATGATTATTGTAAGTTGCTGCGGATAAAAGCATCTGCCAAATAGTATAAATCCAATTAAAAGCTGGCCCCACTGGAGCTACTGAAACTCATGTCCCACCTCCATCCTAAAATTCACATTGCTCTCAATATTTCCCTGCCCTTTCTAGCAGCTATATGGGCAAGTGAAAAAAATAAAGTTTGAAATATTAACATTTCTGTTATGGGCTGTGCTGTTGGGGGATTTTGACTTTGGCGGCACTGTTCTAACTCTGTCTCTTTCCAGCATTGCAGGCTCCGGCGGAAGGGCGTGGCTGACATATCCGGGTGGATTGCAGCGCACAGACCTGATCCCACTTGCCAATCTACCACACTATAAGGACAAGTAGTGCGCTCATGTCAGTGCCAGAAGATTGTCTCGCTTCACGTTTCAGTTTTTCTGTGTTATCTCTGGTTCCTGCGCTACGCTCGACCAGTTACCCATGCCTTTGTTCCCAGTGCTTAGTGTTTATTATGTTTCTCTTCGTCTTCAAGAGTTACCCTGTTTGCGTCCTGCTTGAGTACTTCTCCTTTAAGTAATGAATAAGCTCTGTCATCTCACACTGTCTCTTGAATTTCTGGGTCCAGCTGAAAGTTCATTACCTCACAGAATCTTCTGGCCATCATGGACCCAGCAGAGACCGAACAGCTCAAGCAGGCGTCCAGCCAGGGACTCCTCTTATGCCAGCATGACTCCACCCTGCACCGGGTTTTGGACAGCCTCCAACAATTGATCGCCAGCATTGTTCGGACGCCATCGCTACCCAGCTCCCCGCCCACCGACCCTTCAGTCTCTACACCGGCAGCATCACCAGCCCTGCTTACCACGCGGCGAGAGCCGCTCATCCCCACACCGGCAAGGTATTCAGGCACGATCGGCACATGTGCTCAGTTCCTCCACCAGTGCTTGCTTGTCTTCATTCAGCAGCTGCTCACCAACACCGCAGATCAAGCAAAGACTACGTTTGTGATGAGCCTGCTGACGGATCAAGCCTTGTCTTGGGCGCTAGCAGTTGCCACCTATACCCTGGATTTTTGCTCACACTATGACCGTTTCGTGCTGGAAATGAAGAAAGTTTTTGATTATCCGGCAAAAGGGTTGGAGGCGACAGCCAGCTGTGACGGATCAAACAAGGCTCTCAATCAGTTTTGGAATACGCATTAGCCTTCCAGATCCTCGCCATCGAGAGCGGCTGGAATGACCCTTCTCTCCGAGGAGTATTTGTCAAAGGTTTAACTGACAGGTTCAAGGACGAGCTAACTGCACGGAATGAGCCAACTATGCTCGACGACCTGATTGCGCTCACTATCCACTTGCACAATAGACTAAGAAAGAAAGAGGGAAGGAAAGAACCCAGAAAGAGTGGGATGGTCACGTCACCCCGTCTCTTAGCATTTCCACGATATCAAATGCCGCACCTTCCAACTCATCCCCAACCCCCTCGGTCACCTTCTCACCAGCCCGAGGGGACTACCACGAGCCCATGCAGCTGGGCCAAACCAAGTTGACGCCGGAAGAAAGACAACGCTGACTGATCGACCACATCTTCATTTACTGCACCAAGAGGGGGCATTACCTTACCCATTGTCCAGCGGTGCCGGGACCGCCAGCAGGCAGGAGAGTGGAGGCGAGCCGAGCCTCCTCACTTCTCTGTAAGTGCATCCAGATCAAGGGCAACCTACACTTTGCATGACGGCTTCACCCAGTTAGTGTATTCATTGACTCAGGTGCCGATGACAACTTTATCGACATAGAGCTGGTTAGGCACCTTCGGCTCCTGGTGCATAATCTTGAAAACTCTAAAAAGGTGGTAGCCATAGACGGTCGACTCATTGATTGTGTTATGCAGAAGACGGACCCTGTCAAGCTCACCCTATCTGGCAATCACCATGAGTACGTAGAACTGTTCGTCATTTTGGCCCTGTTCACTCCCATGGTGTTGGGGTGGCCCTGGTTACGAGCCCATAATCCCCATATCGACTGGGCCACCCTGACCATCTGCAACTGGAGTAATTATTGCCATCAACACTGCCTGCTCGCCGCTGTTCCTTCCAAAGGTTCCCAAACCCTTTTCCCGCTGGAGAAAATCGATCTGAGTTGTATCCCCAGCGAATATCATGATTTAGGGGAGGATTTCAGTAAGGACTGAGCCCTTTCGCTGCCAATGCACTGCCTATACAACTGCGTGATAGATTTGCTTCCTGGATCCGCAATCCCCACAAAAAGATTATATAACCTATTGCAACCAGAGAAGGAGGCGATGGAATACATCACGGACTTGCTGGCGGCAGGCCTTATCCGCCCTTCGTTATCGCTGGGAAGCATGGGGTTCTTCTTAGTGGAAAAAAAGGACAAACTGAGACCCTGCATCGAGTATGCAGGACTTAACAGCATCACTGTTAAGAACAAGTATTCCCTTACTCTCATCTACTCTGCTTTTACTCCTCTGCATGATGCCACTATCGTCACTAAATTGGACTGGAGGAACGAGTACCACTTAGTCTGAATTCGGGAGGGGGACGAATGGAAGACTGTCTTTAAAACACACCTGGGGTACTTTGAATACCTGGTGATGCCTTTCACATTGACTAATGCCCCTGCAGTCTTTCAAGCACTTGTTAAAGACGTACTCAGGAACAGGTTGAACCACTTCGTTATTGTGTATCTTGACGATGTCCTGATTTTCTCGAAGACTCACAACTAACATGTCTGTCATGTAAGAACGGTTCTTCACTGACTACTAGAGAACAAGTGTTATGTCAAGTCGGAGAAGTGTGAAGTTTGTCTCCACAGTGTCTTTCCTGTGATATATCGTGGAGAAGGGTCAGAAAAAGCCAGTTCTGGAAAAGGTGAAAACGGTGGCAGAGTGGCCAGTTCCGGCATCATGAAAAGAACTATAGAGGTTCCTGGGGTTTGAGAACTTCTACAGAAGGTTCATCCGGGACTATAGTTGCCTAGCAGCCCCCTCACATAGCTAACGTACCCTTCCAATGGACCTCTAGTGCACAAACAGCATTTGACTGGTTGGAGGTGGACGCCACAAATTTGGGAGTGGGGGATGTCCTCTACCAGCACTCCCCTGAGAACCAGAAATGACACCAGTGCACATTATTCTCCCGTCGCTTGTCCCCAGCAGAACAAAATTAAGATGTGGGGAACTGTGAGCTGCTGGCAGTGGTTTTGGCACTCCAAAAGTGGCGGCACTGGCTGGAAGGGGCAGCTCTTCCCTCATCATCTGGACGGACCACAATAATCTGTCATACCTCCGTTCAGCAAAGAGACTGAACTCCGGGCAAGCACGATGGTCCCTCTACCTGGGGAGATTCAACTTTACCCTTACCTACCGTCCTGGGTCACGAAATACTAAACCAGATGCCCTCTCTTGGCAGTACTCCACAGGCGAAGACACCACGATGGAAGCAATCCTGCCTGCCTCCTGTGCACTCAGAGCTGCCTGGTAGGAGGTGGAGTGCCTGGTCCAGGACACCCAGCAAGAGGAACTAGAGCCTGAAGGGTGTCCCCAGGGATGGTTATATGTTCCTCCACCAGCCAGAACGCCAGTGCTTCAGTGGGGACATGCGACCAAATTGGCCTGGCACCGCAGAGTCCATCAGACCCTTCCTTCCTCCTCCAACAATGCTTCTGGTGGCCAACCATAACAGGTGACACCAGGGAGTTCATTGGAGCATGTGCCACCTGTGTCCGAAGGAAGTTCTCCCACCATGCATCAGGTTTCCTCCAGCCCTTGCCCATACCTCATCGCCCCTGGTCACACATTGCCATGGACTTCGTCACTGGGCTACCTCTGTCCAAAACCAACACTGTCATCCTGATCATACTGGACTGCTTCTCAAAAGCGGTCCATTTCATTCCCCTTCCCAAGCTACCCTTGGCTATGGAAACAGCTGGCCTGCTGGTCTAACACGTGTTCCGCCTCCATGGAATCCTCCGGACATTGCTTCTGACCGAGGCCCCCAGTTCGCGTCCAGGGTATGGAATGCGTTTTGTGACACCCTGGGAGTTTCCAGCAGCCTGACCTCCGGTTTCCACCCACAATCCAATGGACATGCAGAGAAAACTAATCAGAGCCTGGAATCCCCCCTGCACTGCGTTGCTGCCCACCTCCCAGCCTCCTGGTCCACACACCTACTGTGGATCAAGTACTCCCATAACTCCCTGGTCTGCGCCGCCACGGGTATGTTTCCCTTAATGGTGATCAACAGGTTCCAACCTCCTCTGTTCCCCAGTCAGGAGATTGAAGTGGCTGTCCCATCTGTCCAGGCCCACTTCCGCAGACTCTGGAAGGAAGTTCGCGCCACCCTCTAGAGTTCAGCAGCCCAGAGTCAGTGGATTGCCGATCGCCAGCGGACACCGACGCCGGCCTACAAAGTCGCGCAACAGGTTTGGCTCTCCTCCAGTGTCCTGCCACTTCAAGCTGATTACAAAAAGATGGCTCCTAAGTAGATCAAGTCTTATATGATCGCGCGCGTTGTAAACCCCAATGTCGTCCGGCTGAAGCTCCCAGTGGCTCTCAAAGGGCATCCAGTGTTCCACGTATCCCTGGTGAAACCTGTGGTAGAAAGCCCCCTTCATCCCCCTACTGACCCCCACCCCCTCCCCTGTGGTGGTTGATGGACACACATCAACCGTATACTGTACTCGATGTGCGCAGGCGAGGTAGCTGGTGGACTGGGAGGGGTATAAGTCTGAGGAATGCTCCTGGATCCCTTGGTCCCTGCTCCTGGACCCTGACCTGCTGTCAGATTTCTACAGCAGGTTCCTGAACAAACCTGGTCGGGCGCCAGGTGGCGCCCCTTGGGGGGTACTATTATAGTCTGTGTTGTTGGGGGACTTTGACTTTGGTGGCTCTGTTCTAACTCTGTCTCTTTCCAGCGCTGTAGGCTCCGACGGAGGGGCGTGGTTGACATATGTGGGCAGATTGCAGCATACACACCTGATCCCACTCAACAATCTACCACGCTATAAAGACAAGCAGCGTGCTCACTTTGGTGCCAGAAGATTGTCTCGATTCACATCTGTTTCCTTGTGTTCTCTCTGGCTCCTGGTTCTTGCTCCACGCTCAGCCAGTTACCCGCGTCTTAGTTCCCAGTGCTTAGTGTTTATTGTGTTTCCCTTCATCTCTGTGTATTCTGCTCTGGTTTTCTCCCACAGCTCAAAGTCATATTAATTAGGTCAGCTGGATACTTTAAATTGCCTATATGCGAATTTAAACCTGAATGCTTGTTTGTTTTTTTGTTAGACTGGCAATATATTTTGACCTGCCTATCAGTTGAACCTGACCTCTCATTTGAAGTCAGCTGGGATTAATTTTATTCATTCTTACTTAGTCATGCATTTGCCGCTGAATCCCATTCGGGCTGCAGGAAGGATGACATCGTCATTGAGTGAAGGCAGGGTACCCTGAAACAGCTCATCAAACCATCACAGGGCCAACACCCATTCAACAATTAAAACTCACATCCACACCAAGAGGCAAATTGAAATGGCCAATTAGCCTAATGTGCAAGTCTTTGGACTGTAGGAGGAAAAGGGAATACCCAAAGGAAACCCACGCAAACACGGGAGGTCATGCAAACTCCACACAGAAACTCTTTTATTGAGCCCAAGATTCGAGCCCAGGACCTTCTTGCTGTGAGGTGGACATGCAAAAAACTACATCACTGTGCCACCTGAATCATTGCTTAGGTTGCTGCCCCTGCAACCCCACCCCAGATTAAGCGGGATGATGATGATGATTATGATGATGATGATGATGGTGATGTGTCGCCTGAAATTAACTGTTGCCCCAAAAACCGCTGATGTGGTACAGATAACTGATTGCCTCAACTGTCAATCTTTGTCTTGTTTTAGTGCTGCTGAAACATAACTGCTCACTAAATCAGGACTTGAACTCACTCATCACTCTATTTTAAGCAATGGAATCTCTCTCACTTCAACTTTCAATCACTGCATGGATTGCACTGCAAAAAAGCAGTGTTTAGGGGTCACTTTAAACAGAGATTATCTGTGTGGTTCACCAATTATCAATTTTAGGACCATCACTTCAAATGTATAAGGCATCTCTTGGCTATGTCATCAGGAAGCACAGCATCTCTTTCCACAGCTATGTTGATTACACTCAGGTGTACGTGGACATGTATCCTGATGTCTCATTTATTAATGTTATTTTAGTTCCAAATATTATTTAACATATAAACTAATCACACCATAATCAATCATAGGCATAAAGGTAGTTTTCACACATTATTTTTTTTTGTCACTGAATGTAAAGTAAAATTTATTTCTAAAATCAAAACAAATCCTCTCTTTCAGATTCCAGGAAAAAAAGTGTTAAAGCCATTTTATGCCAGTAATTAATTATGGTGAATGTGTTTATTGTACTGTATATGCATGCATTTTTCACCATTTTATGGAGCTTTGATACAGTGTATTATACATATCTGCATTTCAGTATGGATGCAAAGTCTTCTGTCCATCATTCATTTCTTAATGATTGGCTGGGCTGGAGAGTGACAATCTACAGACACAAAGAATGTATTTTTTTTATCTATAAATTAATATTGAGTAAACTTCCAACTTAACCTTCTTTGTCTCAGCTCTTTTTCTTGCCACATTCCTCTAAGTGGTTGCTGTTTAACAGACCCCAGGCTTTAACAATCTTGGGAAAACTGCATTTTCTGACTTGATGAATCTGCAGAAAGACCTAAAATTAGAAACATTTACACCACTGACTGAGTAAATTTTATTTTTATTTATTTATTTATTTTGAGAGGCTATTATGCTTAATTGCACGTCTAATTGTGGATATTTCTATATATGTTGTACTCGAACATTTATTGAGTCTTTGTGGCTGCTAATTTGGTGAGGTCTTTCTTGAGTTTTCTCTCAGTGAGACTTTCTGGCAAAATGACAGAATAAATGAATGGATGAATGAACACACAAACAACTAAGGCTCTGGATTTCACAACAAAAATCATTCATTTATTTTGTAAACCGCTTAATCTTAATTTGGGTCACGGGGAGGCTGGCGTCCATCTCAGTCGACTCTGGGGGAGGGCAGGCTACACCCTGAATAGCGCACCGGGCCATCACATGACCAAAACACATACAACGAGGGTGATGCACCTTTCAGTTATTATATTCCAAACTGCCAGAACTGTCTTTCAGTGGAGGTCACAAGACCTAAAAATATTGGTACATTTTAGGTCTAAAATTAAAAACCTCTTCACTCCGATTCTTATGTAGTGTTATATAATTTCATTTTAATATTTGTGTACCTATACACATATATATATATATATATATATATATATATATATATATATATATATATATATATATATATATATATATATATATATATAGAGAGAGAGAGAGAGAGAGAGAGAGAGAAGAGAGAATTTTCTGAGTAGATCCTTCCGTAAGAGAGTGCTATACTTTTTCATAGAGCAAATATAAGTAAATATAAAAGGACAGGACAAAGACTTTCTATGGAAACTTCATTTTCACGACAGATCTGTTTCGAGGGGTGGTGAAACCAACCTCGCTCTTCAGAGAATTCTTCTGTAATCACCTGAAGAGAGAGGATGGTTTCACATATATATGTGTGTGTGTGTGTGTGTGTGTCTCAGTCTTAATCCATTTTGACATCATATGGTTTCCCATTTGCTTATAATCACTTTAGATTGCATTCTAATTAGTTTGGAAAGTGCAATATAAATAAAGTTTGTGTAACTGATTATCATTTGTGTAATTTTTTGTATTGCACTTCTGTAACATGATTGGTTGAATACATAATTGGATGAATGGGCATGTGTACAAGGTGTTCCTATTAAAATGGTCAGCAGACAGAACAGTTTGCTGTATATTGTGTATGCTGTGTTGTTCATTTGTCTGTATTTACAAGTAAATTGTGGTTGTCATTTCTGTAGCAGAGTCATATGGTTCTAGATTTTTATTAGTAGAAAATATTTCTATATTAATAAAGGTAGTTTTTTGTGTATAATGCTAATTGTCTCTCTTAGTGATGCTGATGGACACCACTGAATCCACTTCTGAACTTGGCTGGACAACTTATCCTAGTACGGGGGTGAGTCCTAAAATTACACACACACTCATAATGTGTACACACTCTAATTTGTTCACATTTTACAGATTTCTCGTGTGCTATATGCATTACCGTGTGTTTGTGTGTGTGTGTGTGTGTGTGTGTGTTGCATAATTTTAAATCAATGAATCACTCTCCCTTGAAAGGATAAAGCCATTTTGCAAATGCTTTGTATAATTAGTGGTGTATAGCAAAATGGTTTTTCATAACTTCAATCCGTGACTTTTCAGATTCAGGATAAAAAAAAGACTAAAAAGCATTTATATTGAATTGGCATTATCTTATTAAAGTAAAGGCTTGACGCAGTTGGTGGCTGTGATTGTTACTCTTTATCACTTCTGAAATTTTCTCCTGTTAATCTTATTGGAAGAAATAATAACAAAGACAAAATATAACTGACTGTCATGCATTTACTTTGTGTGTGTGTGTGTGTGTTTGTGTGTGTGTGTGTGTGTGTGTGTGTGTGTGTGTGTGTGTGTGTGTTGCTGGTGGGAACACTGGAGAAATGTTTGTGACTGGTGTTGACAGCTCACACTGTGACTGAAATTTGCTGATGTGACCTGGGGCTCTGAAAAAGTGAGGAACGGATAAAGATGTCGGGAAAGAGACATGAGTTTATTATTAAAGTTTTTAATCACAGTCTCTTCAGCCTTTCCTCTCTAAGGACTCTCTCTCTCTCTCTCTCTCTCTCTCTCTCTCTCTCTCTCTCTCTCTCTCTCTCTCTCTCTTCTTTTGATTGATTTGCAGTATGTTACATAGGTGATGCCAGTAGACCAGTCAGATATGCTGTCTTCATACCCTGGAGCAGCATAGTGACTGAACTATGTACTACTCATCTCTGTCTCTCTCTCTCTGTCTCTCTCTCTCTCTCTCTCTCTCTCTCTCTCTCTCTCTCTTTCTCACTCTCTCTCTCACACACACACACACACACACACACACACACACTCACACACACACACACACACACACACACACACACACACGCAATTCTATACTGACCCTTTACTACGTATTCCAGATAAAGCTTTGCACGTTTTCTTTGCTTGATTTGCTTCCTGTAATTCTTTCATTCTTGTTTGGTCCCTTCCCATCTCTTTTGTTGTTCGTTCTGCAGCCTGTTAATCTATCCATCTGTGCTTTTATATAATCCCCTCCTCAATTCTCTCACCCCCCTCTCAATCTGTCTAGTTGTTTTTTAACACCCGTTCTCCCATTCTCACTGCCAGTCTGTATCCTCATCCCCTGTTCTGTCCCTCAGCATTCATTTGAATCAATCGCACATCTCTGTCTTGCTGGCATCCTTCTCTCTTCCATTTGTCTGTCCCTTTATCCCACTCTTATGTGCCAGTTGTTCCTTATCTCTGTCATCATGTCTGTGTGAGAGTTTATCCTGGACAGATTTGGTGTGTTCTCTGGGTATTTCAGATTAGATTATATCACATTGCTTTGAGACGAGCCCATATTGAGTCATCATTCCGATTCAGTCTGTTAAATTTCTGCTCAGGGTGATTGCCAAATTGATTTTTTTATGATCATATACCGACAAATGAACCATACTAACAATAATAAAGCATATATTTCTCACTGTATTTCCCTTCTCTTTTCTGTATATGTGAGGAAATCAGTAATATTGAGTGTTTGGGTACTACGCACGTTTTCATGAACAGGTCACACAATAAAGTGCATGATTTACAGTGTTGGTACACATGAAGGTGACAGAACTATTCTTGGTACCATTATCATTGGAACAGGTGGAAACCTAGTAAAGTGTGTAGTAAAAAAAGGATGTTGGATAAGAATTACACCACTAAGAGCAGATAGTGTAATTAATTTTTTGTTATACAGTCTTGTTGGTAATGTAGTCGTAGAAAACAACACCAACAACATGATCCTTCCAATGACAAATGTGTCTTCTGTTAAATGCATTTTTGTAGATGTGCACTCCTGTATGAGCCTCTGGGCATGTGTCTAGACATTAAAAAATAATAATAAATAAACATCTTACTTTTAGGTTTATCTGAAAATGCAGAAAAATGAAGTATTTCATAATAGCACATCGCCTCTATACTATATTGGACAAAATTATGAAATGTGTCAGTTTAGCAGAATTTGTCTTAATGCATAATGCATGATCAACTGAAGTGATTGTTTGCAAAAGACGTTTAAGTCCAATGGTTTTAATTATGAGGAAAAACTAGTTTTGCAGTAGTTCATAACTGCATTTGTAAAAGTAAAATGTAGTGTATATCTTCAGTCTGTTGAGTGTCCAACTCTTGGCAGGCAAGCAGGCACAAAAATGTGTGGTGTGTGTGTGTGTGTGTGTGTGTGTGTGTGTGTGTGTGTGTGTGTGTGTGTGTATATATACACATGTATACACACACACACACACACACACACACACACACACATATATATATATATCCAAAAAACATGTGTGCATGTTTGTTATAAAGCCTAATCTGTAAAAATCATATGTTCATTTTTACTAAAGGAGATGTGCAGAACAAAACTACCAAAGTTTCAGTCTTAAATTGATAAACATTGATCCATTCCAGTAAACACACTGCTTTGAAAAGTTCATCATACAATACGTCAACAATATCCTCACGAAACTAAGAATCAGGCTTCTTCCCAATTTATGGATGCCTGTTGTTATTTAAATTGTGACGTTTAGATCAAGATCTTACCTTTAGCTTGCCACCCTTGCTTTAACAAAAAACCCTATGAAAAAAAAATATATATTAATTAAAAGACAGTGTACAGCCCTTTTAAACTAGGTGCCATGCACTGTGACCACTCACTTAGCAAATGTGAATTTGGACACTTCCCAAATGCACTTTTGCTTCTGACCATGTGCTTAAGAGTATTACACTGGGGAACTTAGAGTGTACATCCGAGTTAAAACACTGATTCTAAAAAAAAAAAGATTAGGCAGAGTAAACATACGTTATTTGATTTATGTCAAATACTATGTTTATCATAGCTTCATTGACAGATGAAAAAAGCAGGCTATCTGTAGATACGTATTATACATATGCTTGCCAGGGGCAGCAATGATCTCAAACTTTCAAATTCCCAAATTTGTCTTAACCTTTAAACAGGTGCAGGTGTAAAATAAATTGTAAAAGTAATTGAATGTTATTATTCTTCTATTTAAGATTCAAGGTCTAACATTCTCATTATTATTTTTTAAATATCTTGTATATTTTTGATTTTATGAGCTGTATCTTCCATAATACGTTGCCTATTTAAGGTAAAAAATAAAAATTTTTTTTTAAAAAAACAGCCTGTTTAAGGGTTAAAATATGTCATGTACTGATTATAAAACAATGGAAAGTTGAGACCACGATCTCACTGGTTTACAGATCTACACAGAACAAATTCCTGATCTCCATAAGTCCATCTACTTTTTATTTACATCTGGTGCATAAATAAGATGACAAAGATGAAAAGCTGTGTGTAGATTACATTAGGACCCACATACATACATTATAATATGTCAGATTGTTGTTTTTGTAAGGTGTGAGTGGGGAAGTGAAGAAAATTTGGACTCTACGTGCTTTAATATTGGCCTGAGATTTCACAGTACATTGCCCGCAGAGAACTAACGGAATCTAAATAGAAATCTTACTTGTCATTGTTGCTGAAAATAACCTCTTCATTTGTCACTTTTCAATTTGAACATGGAGTACTGTAGCAATCTCGCTCAAAGTGGGATGAAAATTACACTTGTACTTGAAGATTTCAAATGTCATCACTCCCCCATTACATGGCTTCACCCACATTAGCTGAGTTGTGTTGATTCTTAAGCATGAAAATTGCAGGTAATTGCAGGTAAAAAACACATTGGGAAAAATTGTTTAGATTCAATCAAATTAGTGTTAACACTGCCATTATATAATTAAAAAACAGAGCCATGTAATTTTAATGTAAGTGGCACCTTGTCAATCTGTTTCTGTTTTCAGTGGGATGAAGTGAGTGTGCTTGACGACAAGGGCAAGCTTATTCGCACTTTTGAGGTGTGCAACGTCAATCAGAACCAGCGTCTCCATGACAACTGGTTGGCCACCCCTTTCCTCAACAGCTATTCGGCTCCTCGCATCTTTGTCACGCTACGCTTTTCTGTACGTGACTGCGCTAGTCTGCGCTCACCCTCACCGACCTGCAGGGAGACACTCACACTCTACTACAGGCAGGCCGACTCTCAGAAAGAACTGGAAAGAACCTGGAGTGCAGAGGTGAGAGTCATAGGACATTTGTTGAACATACAAATCAAGATGAATATGGAACAAAGAAAGATGTATGGATTTATTGTTTATTTATATATATAAAATTAAAATTATATTATTATTTATATATATAAAATTAACCACAGAGAGGCCTATTAAGTATCATCATATAATAAGTATCAGGCTTAGGTAGGCTGTGTACACAATCATACACAGTCAATTGCCACTTTAAAAGATGCACCTACACTCAGTGCTCACACATTTGGAAGATGGAGAAGTATAATTTTAAATTACCATCCCATTTTTTTTTTATATGAAACACAAAAATATGTTCTGTTTTATCAGAAATATCATTATGTAATACAAATCATCATCATCATCATCATCATCATCACCACCTGCTGAACCACATAATTTAACTAGAGTCATGAGAAGGCTTATGTCTATCTCACCAACACTGGGAGAAGTCAGGGTACACCAAAACAGCTTGCCAGACCATCAAAGGGTAACACATCATTCACACTCACACCTGGGATCAATTTGGAACAGCCAGTTACTCTAACATGAATGTTATTGGAATATGGGAGGAAACCGAAGTACCCAGAGGAAACCCACACACACACAGGGAGACCATATAAACTCCACACAGAAACTGATCTTGGGAATCGAACGCAGAACGTTCTTGCTGTGAGGCGGACATACTAACCACTGTGCAACCATCTAATATATATTATAATCAAAAATATAATATAAACATTTACATTATCAAAGTTTTAAATATTATATGAGCTATACCTCACATAAAAGTAGGTGCAGTTTCATAAGCGCACCTTATTTTACTTGTTTCTATGTTCATTTGATCAAGCACACCTCTCTACCCCGTCCATCAGAAGAAAAGTACCACTTCAGAACCACCAGTGGGCGGTGAACCATTGACAGCACAGTTGTGACGCTGACATGGTGATGGCACCTTTGTGCATGTGTGTGTGTGTGTGTGTGTGTGTGTGTGTGTGTGTGTGTGTGTGTGTGTGTGTGTGTCTGTGTGTGTGTCTGTGTGTGTGTGTGTGTGTGTGTGTGTGTGTGTGTGTGTGTGTGAGAGAGAGAGAGAGAGAAAGAGAGAGAGAGAGAGAGAGAGAGACGAGTACAAATGCTAGGAATTTTAAACACCTTCATGTTATTGCTGTGTTTAGAACAACCATGAAGTGCACTTACATAACAGATGTCATCATTATCATCATCATAATCATCCTCTTCCTCCACTTAATCTGAGGTTGGGTCACAGGGGCTGTAGCCTAAGCAATGAGGTCCAGACATCCCTCTCCCCAGCCACTTCCTCCAGCTCTTTTGGGGGGGACACTGAGGCATTCCCATATCAGCCTCCTGGATTACTGAGCTTCTCACAATATCTTCAAGGGAGAGCCCTGCCATCCTGTGACGGAAGCTCATTTCAGCCATTTGTAGCTACAATCTTGTTCTTTCGGTCACTACCCAAAGCTCATGACCATAGCAAAGGGTTGGAACGTAGATAGAGTGGTAAATTGAAAACTTTTCCTTATGGCTCAGCTCACTCTTCACCGTGAAAGACTGGTACAAGCTCCGCGGCTGCGGCAATCCATATGTCCATCCCCCGCTCCATCCTTCCCTCACTTATGAACAAGTTGAACTCCTCTACTTGGGACTGGACCTTATTCCAGACCCGGATGGTGCATTCCATCCTTTTCTGGCTGAGAACCATGGTTTTGGACTTGGAGGTGCTGATTCTCATCTCCGCTGTGTCATACTCAGCTGCGAATTGCTCGATTGAGAGCTGGAGATCCCGGATTGATGAACTCAAAAGTACAACATCATCCACAAAAATCAAAGATTGAATTCAATTTAATTCAAGACAATTCAGTGTTTGTTTTTATAATTGATGTTGTTGCAAAGCAGCTTTACACAGTAAAACAGTAAAAGTAGGGACTTACAAAATATAAAAGAATTTAAACATTTCCTATTACCCCTCTATATCCCGAATAAACATCACCCGTGGTAACACTGGCAAGGCTCCCTCAGTTGATGCAAGGAAGAAACCTTGAGAGGAACCAGGCCCAAAAGGAAAACCCATTCTCATTTGGGTGAAACTATAAGGATATAAACCATATTCATTGTCTGTCTTCCTTTCGGCTTTTTTCCCTTTTTTTTTACTCTGGAGTCGCCACAGTGAATCATCTGATTCGCACGTTTGATTTGGCAGAGGTTTTTACGTCGGATGCCCTTCCTGTCACAACCCTTTTTAGCAAGGGACAGCAACACACTGACGACTTTGCAGCCTACTCTTTACGAAAGTCAGCAATGGTTCTTTTACATGCCTCTCACCATAGACAGTGAGAGACATGGCCCGCCTTTGATAACCCAGTTCATTACAGTCCAAAAATGTAATCAGGTTGGTTATACAACTGTAAGTCCTAAATAATTGTGAGGAAGAGACTTAATATCACCACCAGTGAAAGCTCATGTTCACAGTCTCTTAGTACACATTTGGGTCCATTTAGACCTTCATCAGCAGGAAGGAGGGACCTCCAAGATGAGGACTTCAGCCAGCATCAGCACACCAAGACAAATCACAGGACTCAATATCACCGGCATCCAAGAAGGAGAATATGTACCGCAACACAAACAGGGGTTTAGGTATACTTATAGTAGTGTAATAGAAATAGAAGATTTTATTATTGCCAAATGCAAGCAGGGACTCCGACATGACTGGCTATGGCAACATAACTAAAAGAGAGAACCAGAAAGAAGGCAGAAACATGAGGGCACCCTGTGATGTTGGGTAATCAGCCACCCCACTGTCAAACGGACTTGGGTGAGCATATAGAGAAGGGGAGCAACAGCATCCCAACATCACACTTTACCAGAACTGCTCCTTTACCAAATAAAAGGCTATTAACAAAATGTTTGATTAAAAAATTAAGTTTTCAGCCTCGTCTTACAAACAGAGACTGTGTCTGAGTCCCAAACATTAACTTAAAGGTTATTCCATAACTGAGGGCTTTGTAAGAGAAAGTCTGCCTCCTGCAGTAGTCTTCCTTATTCGAGGTATCACTAAGCATCCTGCACCTTATGATCTAAGGGGCATGCCAGATTATTAATGACAAGAAGTTTACTAAGATAAGGTGGCACAAGACCATTAAGTGCTTTATAGGTTAAAAGTACTGTCTGTCTGTCTGTCTTCCTTTCGGCTTTTTCCCTTTTTACTCGGGAGTCGCCACAGCGAATCATCTGATTCGCACGTTTGATTTGGCAGAGGTTTTTTTACGTCGGATGCCCTTCCTGTCACAACCCTTTTTAGCAAGGGACAGAAATATGCTGACGACTTTGCAGCCTACTCTTTACGAAAGTCAGCAATGGTTCTTTTACATGCCTCTCACCATAGACAGTGAGAGACATGGCCCGCCTTTGATAACCCAGTTAGCTGCACTGGGGGGACAGTGACAACCTTGTGGAGAGTGGGACTCGAACCTTCAACCTTTGGATCAGCGATCCAGCGCCCTATACCAAGTACTGTAGTATTTTATATTAGATTCGAAATTTAACTGGGAGCCAGTAGAGTGTAAATAAGATCACGGTGATATGATCATGTCTTTTGGTTCTAGTAAAGACTCTTTCTGCTGCATTTTGGACTGACTGGAGCTTGGCACATATTAGAACAACCAGGCAGTAACACATTACAATAATTTAACCTGTAAGTATCAAAATCATGAACAATTATTCCATATAATGCACTGACATCATATTTCTTATTTTAGCAATATTCCTGAGATGAAAGAAGGCTACCCAAGTAATATTATCTACAAATGAAAGACCAGGCATCAATAATCACTCCAAGGTCCTTTACTGCTACACATGTTGAGACTAAAATTCCATCCAAACTTACTACATAATCAAAAACCTTATTTCTAGTTGCCTGGGATCTGCGTACACATATTTCTGTCTTATCAGAGTTTCATAAAAGGAGGTTAGTAAGCATCCAGTGTCTAAGTTACTTTACACATTTTTCAACTTTATTAAGTTGATGTCTCTCATCTGGCTTTGCTGAAATATATAACTGTATGTCATCAGCATAACAATTAAAGCAAATACCATGATCATGAATGATATTATCCAAAGGGAGCATGTGTAGAGAAAAGCAACAGTCCTAGGACAGAACTTTGTGGAACACCACACTTAACATTAGAACGTACAGAGAAATCACCATTTACATCTACAAACTGATAACGTTCAGTTAAATAAGATTTAAACCAGGAGAGGCCAACAACATTTTCTAATCTGTCAAGGAGAATCGTGTGATCAGTAGTGTTACGGTCACTATTTCCTCCAGCAGACTGTTCTACAGTTGGGCTGTGGCAGGTAGGAACGATCTCTTATGAGAGTTTGTTGCAAAGAACATGGGCTCAAGAGTAGCTGAATGTTGAGCAAAAGTCTGCCAGGTTACTTTGTCCAACAACTTTAGGCTTTGGGAGTAGGCTGGTCAGAAGGGTAGGAGCATTTCCATAGTATATGTGCACCAAGTTCTCTTCTTTGCTGGAGGGGCTGGATCAGCTTGGCTTCAGGTTGCTCATGTGAGAGATTTTTATTTTAATGGCCCTTCGTTGAATGGCATAAAACCATGACAGGGAGGTAGGTTTGTAATGCTGCCATCCAAACTGAGGAGGCATATTTCATATGTGGCCTGACCATACTCTTATAGATCATGGCTCTTTGGTCTGGGCTTAGATATGGAGATACTCTTCTAAGTAGACAAAGATGCCTTCCATCATTGGATGCCATTTTCTTAACACTGTGTCTCCAGGTGAGTCCTTTCCTCATAATGAGTCCCAGTAGTTCAACTTCATCTACTTCTCTTAGGATGGTATTCATGAACTGGAGATCTGGGTGGTTGCCTGCAGCAGCCTGCAGTCGACTTATTGAGACACTTTTTTGCATTTAGCAGCACTGAGGAGGGCATTCCAGTGATTTGCCCATTTCTGGATTTCAGCTAAGTCCTCATTTAGGGATTTGGCTGCTGATGCTGTAAAGTGTCTGTCTCTTATTATGCTCATGGTGAGTCATCTGCACATAGGATTGCTGTTTTTCAGTTTCTTAGGCAGGTCATCAATGTAGATGATGAACAGCAGTGGGCCAAGGATGGCCTGAGGAACACCTCCATTAATCAGCTTAGCACTTGAAGCAGTTCCATTGATAGTTACTCTCAGTTCCCCATTGCTAAGGTAGTCTTCATTTCATCCATTTCAGAAGACAGCCTCCTAGACCCAGGGCTGCCAATTGGACAACTAAACCTCTGTGCCAAACTCTGTCGGAGGCACTACTAATATCATGGCATATCAGCCTTGCCTCTTGCTTCTTATCCAGTGCTTTATGAATTTCTGGTTGTTGGTGTTTAGGAGTGGAATATCACACTTCCCTCCTTCACCCATGAGTCGTTTGGCTGTCCACCACCACCTTTTGCTTCCCTTTCTGAGACCATTTCTGTGATCCCTCATAAGCTTATGAACTACATAGGAGTAGCCATTTCTTGCTTGAGTGTATCTGAATCTATTTTCTGAGGTCCTCTAGGCCTTGTCTTAGCATCAGACTTTCTGTTTCTTTGCCTCAGCCTTTTCACATGCTTCATTATTCCACTCAGGCCTCCCATTGAAGAGCTTTAGGATTTTTGTTGGAATATGACGATTCATGGCATTCTGTATGGCTGTTGCCACATTCATGCATGAGAGTTATGGGTCACTGGCTTTGAGCAGTGTAGTCCAGTTTATAGCCCCAAGTTTCTCTTGAAGGCCATCTCAGTTTGACTTGGAAAATATCCATTTTCCTGGGAGCAGCAGGTTCTTGAACTGGATTTAGCTGAACTGAAGTTTTCAGTAGATAGTGATCAGAAGAACCAACGTATGGCAGTATTTGTATCTCGGAGCAGAGGTATGGCATGTCACACATGATGAGGTCTAGTCTCTTCCCAATCTGGTGGGTAGGACCATTCACTATCTGTGTTAGCCCTTGTGTTGTACAGAGTGTGAGGCAGTGCTTTCCTGGAAGATTAGTTGGGCAGTTGCTCTGCAACCATTCTATATGATAGGCATCATAATATTCAGATAAGAGTGGTATTGTTGCACTGTTTTTTGTGCGTATGTCAAGGTTTTTAGCATACCAATCTATTGCTGCTGTGTTGTTATCAAATGGCCTGTACAATAGAGAAAGTAGGAGGATGCCAGATCAAGTTTGATAGTGAAGATCATCATTTCATGCTCATCAGGTTCCAAGTCTTGCCTTCTATGTAGGGCAATGCCACTTTTGTAATACAGAAGGCATTCACCCCATCCGTTTTCATCAGCTCTCTCAATGGCATAATCATCTAGGCTCGGGGTGGGCAATTATTTTGGCTCAGGGGCCACATTGACTTTTAAAATTTGACAAATGAGCCGGATCAGCAAGATACGATAAAAATGCATTTTTAACAGTACATATCAAACATAAACAGAAAAAAACATCAAAATATTAACATACTCTTTAGTGGGAACAGTGTTGCTGATCATCCATTTTTGCCAGTACATTGAAGCCTGTTGGGCTGATTCTAAGAACAAATATGAGGTGTTCATCACTCAACTGGGATCTGTGGGGTGCTTTGTTGGTGGCCATTACACTAAAAGTTTGTTCACACACATATGTAGAGACAAACAACACCAGCAATCTCTGTGCTATCTTCTGGATGTTTGGAAATTTGGCTGCACTTAAATGAAGCATAAAACTCATCTAGTTTAAGGGAGTTGAACTTCTCCTTTAACATCATGTCACATTGGAGAGCAATCAGATCCAACTGCAACTCCTGTGGTGCCGTTTCAGGGTCTTGTGAGCCTGACCACCGAGGAGCTTTTTGACTACCTCAGCCCCAGTGATGGGCGGACCTCCACCAAAACCACCAGGGTCGTCCTCCTCCAAAGAGGGCATGTTTGTGTGATAAAGGAAGTCCTTGAAGTACTCCTTCCATATCCCAACAACATCCCCAGTCGAGGTGAGCAGCTCCACACTTCCTCTGTAAATGGCATTTGTGGAGAAATGCTTCCCCATCCTGAGGCTTTGACTGGTGGTCCAGAACCTTTTCAAGGCCAACCGATACCCTCATCGAACTCCTCCCACAACAGAGATTTTGCATCGGCATCAGCTTAAGCTTCAGCATGTTTTGTGTGCTGGTACCTGTCTGCTGCCTCGGGAGTTCCACAGGTCAATAAGACCATATAGGCCTCCTTTTTCAGCTGGAAAGCTCCTTCACTGCAGATGTCCACTACTGTGTTCGGGGATTACTGTCATGATAGGCACCAATGGCTTCACATGTCATGACAGCTATGGGCTGCCGCCTCAATAATAGAGGCATGAAATATGGACCACTCATATTCCATGTCCCCCTCCTTCTTTGGGATATGGTTGTAGCTCTGCTGGAGGTGGGCCTTAAAGGCCCCTCTGACAGGATAGTCTGCCAAACGTTCCCAGGAGACCCTTACTACAAACTAGAGCCTGGCAGGTCTGAAGGGTAGCCTCCCTTGATATTGGCGACAATGCTGTTGATCAGTTGACAGCTGTTTCTTTCTTCAATCGAGTGTCCACAATATGTAGCTGCAAGTCCGGTGACACAACTACAAAGTTGATCATCAAACTGTGCCTTAGAGTGTCCTGGTGCCAAGTGCACTTATGGACACCACTATATTTGAACATTGTGTTTGTGATGGACAAACAGTGATACACACAGAAGTCCATCAATGAAACACCATTCAGGTTAAGATTGCAGAGATCGTACCTACCAATTACACCCTTCCACGGTCACAATGTCATTACCCACATAAATGCTGAAGTCTCCCAGGACAACAAGGGTGTCCCAAGGGGAGCGTTCTACAACACACCCCTTAAAGAATCCAAAACAGGAGGGTACTCTGAACTGTCATTTGGTGTATAAGCTCAAACAGTCAGGACTCATCCTCCCACCCAAAGGGGGAGGGAAGCTACCCTTTCATCAACTTGGGAGAACCCCAATATGTGAGTACCAAGATGGAGGGCAACAAGGATGCCCACACTGACTCACTGCCTCTCCCCATGAGCAACTCCAGAATGAAATAATGTCTATACCCTCCAGAGATTCCAAAGCACAAGCTATGCATTAAGGTGAGTCCAACAGTCGGTATCTCTCAATCTCCCACCCCAGCTCAAGCTCCTTCCTCGCCAGATTCAGTCCCCAAGAGTCAGAGTCAGTAGGTGAGGATAATCTGACAGAACCCATGCCCTCAGCTGCCACCCAACTCGTAACATACCCGACACATACAGCCCCCTCCCACAGGTGGTGTGTCTATGGGAGGGCGGACCCATGTCTCCTTATTTGGCTGGGCCCAGCCAGGCTTCATGGGCAGAAGCCCAACCACCAGGTGCTCGTCTTCAAGCCCCACCCCAGGCCTGGCTCCAGTTTGAACCCAGGTGGCCTGTGTCCGGGGAAGGGAAACTGTGTCCTTCTATCTTTATCCATATAGGTCTTTTGAAGTTTTTTGGTTCATCTGGATCTTCACCTAGGACCTGTTTTGGCATGGGTGACCCTACCAGGAGCATAATGCTCCCGACAACATAGAGCCTATGATCATTAGGAAACGCAAACCCCTCCACCATAATAAGGTGGCGATTCAAGGAGGAGCACATGGTGGATATACCTGATAAAAAGGACAATTAAAGACTTCACTGTTTCCTAATTAACATTATTTTTTCGCTATTCTGAGGCTAAAACTGGTATCTTTGAGTATTAGCAAACATGTTGTTTTGGCATCTTGTTGTACACTCCCACACACACTGACATACAACAAATCGCAGCTTGGCATAGAGTCATTCTGTGTTAGCAACAGCCAACAATAAGACTGATCCAAGAGATGCTGTCTGGTCTAATCTCTGATGTTTGTAAAATTACATGCACTTTTTTCTGTGTTACACAATATCAGCCAAGCTGAGATCATTCCTCTTTTCTTTCCTCATAGGCATGTGTTCTTTGAGAGCATTTCATTGGACAAGGGAAAGGGAGTTTTAAATGTGTTAACAGTTCTAGATACTTTCAAGGAAGACATAAATGCTCTTTCCAGAAGAAGGCCTGGGTTCAATTCCCGGCCTGGGCGTTTCTGTGTGGAGTTTGCTTGTTCTCCCCATGCTTGCGTGGGTTTGCTCCGGTTTCCTCCTACAATCCAAAGACATGCATAGTAGATTAATTGGCCGTTCTAAATTGCCCGTAGGTTCGCATCATGCAGAAGGCAATGGCAAACCACTGCACTAATCCTGCCAAGAAAACCTCCATGAAGATGATAACCAGGGCGTTATCCTTCATGGCAGGTCGCCAATGGTCGTCCTACGACTCAGGCACTAGATAGATAGAGAATGACTTATGATAAGAAATAATAATTAATTCATTTTTTGAGCCACTTAATAATAATTAAGTTCACAGAAATGCTGGTCACAAACGCTGGGGTTCTACCCGGTTGACGAAAGGGTAGCCTCTCTCTACCTTTGGGTGGGGGGACGGGTCTTGACTGTTATTTGTGCTTATGCACCAAATGACAGTTCAGAGTACCCACCCTTCTTGGAGTCTTTAGGAGTGTGTTGGAGAACGCTCCGTGGAGACTCACTGTTGTCTTGGGAGACTTCAACACCCATGTGGGCAACAATAGTGTGACCTGGAAGGGTGTGATCGGTAGGTACGGCCTCTCCAGTCTGAATCCGAATTATGTTTCATTGTTAGACTCCTGTGCTCATCACAGTTTGTCTATCACAAACACCATGTTCAAATATAAGGGTGTCCATAAGTGCACTTGGCACCAAGACACCCTAGGTCGCAGTTCGATGATCGACCTTGTAGTCGTGTCACCAGACTTGCAACCGCATGTTCTGAACACTCAGGTGAAGAGGGGAGCTGAGCTGTTAACCGATCACCACCTGGTGGTGAGCTAAATTTGATGGTGGGGGAGGCTGCCTTCCAGACCTGGCAGACCGAAATGTGTAATTAGGGTCCGTTGGAAACATTTGGCAGAGTCTACTGTCCAAGAGGCCTTTAACTTCCACCTCCGGCAGAGCTACAACCTCGTCTCAGAGGAGGCGGGTGACATGAAATTCTGCTGAGACAGCAACCCATAGCTATGGCCGTAAGGTCATCGGTGCTTGTCGTGGCAGTAACACCCGAACCTGATGGTGGACATCTGTGATGAGGGGGGCTGTCCAGCTGAACAAAGAAGGCCTATCGAGTCTTATTGGCCTGTGGGACTCCCTAGGCAGCAGACAGGTACCAGGAGGCCAAACGTGCTGCAGCTGAAGTTGTGCTATATGCAAAATCTCGGGCATGAGAGGAGTTCAGAGAGGGCCTGGAGAGTGATTATCCATTGACCTCAAAAAGGTTCTGGACCACCATTCGACGCCTCAGGAGGGGGAAGCAGTTCTCCAAAAACACTGTTTACAGTGAAGGTGGGGAGCTGCTCACCTCGACTGGCGATGTCGTCAGGAGGTAGAAGGAATACTTTGAGGACCTTCTCAAATATCTCAGGGCTCTTAATGCTGTAGGACTGTCTTGGTTGACACATCTCTGCAACATCACATGGTCATCGGAGGCTGTACCTCTGGATTGGCAAACTGGGGTGGTAATCCCCCTTTATAAAAGGGGGACCGGACGGTATGTTCCAATTGCCGTGGAATCACACTCCTCAGCCTATCTGGGAAAGTCTATGTAGGGGTACTGGAGAGGAGAATCCGACCAATAGTCGAACCTCGGATTCAGGAGGAACAATGTGGTTTTTATCCTGGCCGTATCACTCTTCACCAATTCTATACACTCCGCCGGATCTTGGAGGGGGCACGGGAATTTCCCCAATCTGTCTACATGTGTTTTGTGGATTTGGAGAAGGCTTTCAACTGTGTCCCTTGGGCTTTCTTGTGGGGCATGCTCTGGGAGTACGGCGTTCCGGACCCATTGCTTCAGGCCATTTAATCGCTGTATCACCGGAGCCAAAGTTTGGTCCATATTGGTAACAACAGGTTGAATTCATTTCCGGTGAGACTTGGAGTTTGCCAAGGCTGTCCTTTGTCATCGATTCTGTTCATAATTTATATGGACAGAATTTCGTTGAGGGTTTCTGGTTTGGTCACCATCGGATCTCGTCCCTGCTTTTTGCGGCTGATGTTGTTCTTTTGGTTTCATCAAACTGAGACCTCCAGCTCTCATTGGAGCGATTTGCAGTCGAGTGCAAAGGCGGCCGGGATGAAAATCAACACCTCCAAGTCCAAAGCCATGGTTCTCAGTCAGACAAGGGTGGAATGCACCCTCCAGGTCGGGAATGAGGTCCTGCCCCAAGTGGAGGTGTTTAAATATCTTGGGGTCTTGTTTACAAGTGAGGAAAGGATGAAGTAAGAGATTGACTGTAATTCTAAGGATGGAGTGTGAGATTGCCTCTGCTGTAAAATGGAGCCTGTACCGGTACGTCGTAGTGAAGAGGGAGCTGAGTCACAAGGCAAAGCTCTCAATTTACCAGTTGATCAACGTTTCAACCCTCACCTATGGTCACGAGCTTTGGGTAGTGACCAAAAGGATAAGATTGCAGATACAAGTGGCTGAAATGAGCTTGGAGTAGAACCGTTGCCCCTCGCATTGAGAGGGGTCAGTTAAGGTGGCTCGTGCATCTGTTCAGAATGCCTCCCGAACACTTCGCTAGTGTGGTGTTTCAGGCACGTCCAACCAGGAGATAACCCGGAGTTGACATAGAATATGCTGGAGGGACGATGTCTCTTAGCTTGTCTGGGAATGCCTCGGTGTCCCTCTAGAAGAGCTGGAGGAAGTGGCTGGGGAGAGGGACGTCTGGACCTCTTTGCTTAGGTTACTGCCCCCGCAACCCAACCCCAGAAGAGGCGGAAGATGATGATGATGATGATGACGACGACGATGATGATGATGATGAGATGCTGGTGCCCATCTCAGCCAACTCTGGCCAAGGGCAGAGTACACCCTGGACCAGGAGTGGACAATTATTTTGGCTTGGGGGCACATTGACTTTTACAATTTGACAAATGGGCCGGGTCAGAAAGATAAAATAAAAAAAGTGCATTTTTTAACAGTACATATCAAGCATAAACAGAAAAAAGTATTAAATCTTAGCATACCCTTTAGTGGGAACAGTGTTGCAGATCACCCATTTTTGCCGGTACATTGAATACTGCTGGTAATTCTGTTGTGCTTGTTCTAAGAACAAATTTGAGGTGTTCATCATTCAACTGGGATCTGTGGGGTGCTTTGTTGGTTTTTATCACGCTAAAAGTCTGTTCACATACATATGTAGAGTCAAAACAACACCAGCATTCTCCGTGCCATATTTAACATCATGTCACATTGGAGATCAATCAGATCCAACTGCAATTCCTGTGGTACCATTTCAGGGTTTTGTGAGGTGAGACATGGCATCAGCTGAATTGCCCTGTCAATTTCTCCAAAATCACAAAATTGATGTCAGAATTCTTCATACGGGTCATCTACTGCTTTCCTGGATTTTACATGTTGCTGGGTGTATTTTAACGTGGCCAGTGTGGGGAAAATGAGCAAATGACTTCTTTGACATTTTTTTTGTTTATTCAAACAAATTTGTTTATTGTTGACGTTTCCTTGCATTTCATGCACAAACTGTTTTTTCCCTTGTGGTTTCACATTCAGCTTGTTCATTACGTAGTCAAGCTGCACCATGGATTTACACAGTGCTTCCTGTTGAATCATGCATATATCCTTGTGCTTGATTCTTGAATGGAAGTTGCTCAGATGAAGGTGTTTTGCTGAGCCTGCAAGCTCGCGACCAACCTATCAGCGGTAGCCGGATGTTCTTGAGATGACAGGTTGTTGGTGTAATTAGCATGCTTGGTGGAAACGAAGTGGCTGATGTTGTATTCTTTTAAAAGTGCAATGGTTTCTTGGCAAATAAGACATACAGCCTTTGACCGGACTTCAGTAAAAAAAGTATTTAGGTGTCCATTCCTTATGAACCACCCGGCACTCACTGTTGACTTTTCTTTTCTCTGACATTGCTGCAGATGGGCTCTGTGGCGTAGAAGAGTGCTAACTGGAAGTGGCTCAAGCTCCGCAAAATCAACCGGCTGTGCCTAAGGCGTCACTGGTGTTGAAATGCTGTCATTACAATCGAATCGTGAATACAATCAATCAATCATTCACATCAAACGAGAATTTTGTACCAAGCAATCTTCGGCTGGCCAGATTAAAAAGACCAATTGGCCGGATGTGGCCCGTGGGCAGTAGTTTGCCCACCCCTGCCCTGGACAGTTCGCCACTCCATCGCATGACAGAAGCAAGCTGTCGGTAATGCAGCTACTCTTGACAAAAGTCAGCAATAGTTCTTATACATGCCTCTCTCCAAAGACTGTGAGAGGCATGACCAGCTTTTGATTAATCAGTAATCCAGCATCCTACCACCAGGCCCCCACTGCCCCAAAGTAAATAATAACAGTTAAAATATATGAAAATTTTGGACCTTTCCATAACATAAGGGGGAATCATTGTTAAAGCTGCAGAGTTCATGCAGAGATTAAAGGAAACTCAATTATTAAGGGAAATTCATGAATCATTGTTTGAGAACCAGTTTAAACCTACAAGTTAATTTTCTATGATCACACGACAATTTACACAAGGCACCAATTTAAAAGGACGGGGCAGAAGCATACGTTTGTTGAGGTTAACGTTTTAGATTACCAGTTGATACATTAGAACCATGACTCTGGCAATCATGGCCATTCCAGTGGGTTTTCAAAGCAGTCTCTTGTAAGTACAGGCAAACTCACACATGTTGGCCAGTTGAAAAAACAAGTAGTGCCTGACACACAGCAAATTTTAATGCAACCAAACTTTCTGAGAATATAACCCACACCTTTCAGGTTCTCAGGGTAGTTTACTGGCTCTCAAGTTTTCCAAAACGAATGCCAGTTCATACCAGAAAGAAAAAAAGTTGTCATCATTCGGCTGTAACACATGTATTGCACATGAACCTAAAACATTATGGATTCATTACTTAATTCCCTGCATGTACAATGAGATTTTACAATGAGAAATAGATGAAAATAATCCGGGATAAACAACGAACAGGTAATTCTAGGCACTAATGACAGGATAGGGATAGAGAGAGAATATAAAGCACATGGTAATATATATGAAAGTGCATGATGTAAACCCAAAACAAACCAATCTAAAAAGTGCATGTGCTTCACTCAGAACCAAACCTGAAACCACAAAGAGCAAAGTGTATTTGTGACATACAGGTTCTGCTGTGTAGGATCCAATCAGCAGGTGAAATTAATAACAATATATTAAACATCCCAATACTACCTAGACATCTCTTTGAGACATGTAAACCTTTACCAAATTAGTTTTAAAAACAACACCTGAAATATTAATCAGTTTGATAAGTCTAATTGCCTGAAGATTATAAATTTAAATTTCACCAATAGCAATGTCATTTAAGGCTAAGTTTAAGAATTGGGAAGGAAGAGTATCCTTCCTTCTTGTCAATCACAGCCTGTGCTAGCTTGTACCACAGTGTGGAAAACAATAGTTTTATATACTTGAAGAAACAAATCAGAGGGTTTGCTCTTTCTGGTTGCTTTTGTGTAACAAATGAAAACTAGCTAATGTATAGACATATTAAATGACAAAAGTGATATAAAAATTGTGTCAAAATTAGTGGAATGCATTAAGTAATACCAACTGATTCATTTCCCCTTAAAATGGCGTGCAGATTATAAGGTTGTTGGCTCATAGTATAACTCCCAGTCCATATTTTCAAATTAACAACACCTTTAATTTTTAAGTATCTAAATAAATTGTTGGATAGTTGGATTGCGTGGCCTCTTTTTTTAATTTTAGATCATTTATTAATAATACATCTGTATTTTATTGCTGCCACACAGAAACACCCTTGCTTGGCAAAGAACCTTCTTTCTGAAAGGTGGAAATACTAACCACTATGTCACCATCTTCATAATCCATTTAATAAATTAAATGTATGAATAACTACAACAGAAACAACACTTTGTAATGGAATGCCAAACATATGCAGCCAATACAGTAAAACATGAATTGATCTTGCACTGATTTTAGTGGTTTTAAACATGAATCTCCCCATATGAGAGAAGATCTGAATAGTGATATTCTTGGAGAGCTGGAACTCAGATTACTGCACTGAGATGCAGAAATGCTGTAAATTGTATTTTGGCATGTCCCTTGGAACTTTTAACAAACTTTCCAAATATTATGTTTGCAATGTATTCTATTCTTGTTCTAGTTCTAATTTGTTAACATATTTATGTGTAAATCTCTGGTACTGTGCTCTACACTTGCTATTATTTATTTCTGCACCAGTTTCAATTTTTTAAAAAAAGGAACAATATGAATCAAACACATCACTCATAATAATAATAATAATAATAATAATAATAATAATAATGTTATTATTATTATTATTATTATTATTATTATTATTATTATTATTATTATTATTTACAGTAAAGATTTATATGCAGCAGAGAGAGAGATCGGGTGATCCTGGCACATTTAGGCTGGTTAAGCTCATCATCAGCTCAGGGCCCTCACCCTCTCTACACGCAGTCCAGACAGTGAATTGGAAGCACTGCCTAGCCAAACCCACCAAGAACTTTCCAGAGAATATGGAGACTCCCCAACACTGCAGCCTTCTGCATTGCCCAGACTGTCAGAATAGCTGTGCTCCCGGTAGCAAACCAGGCACACTCTTGATCTGTAATAATAGATCAGGAGGTACCAAGCCGAGGGCGCCGAGAACAATGGGGAGTCGAACGACTTTGTACTTTGGATACAAGCGAGACATTTCAAAGGCGAGGTCCGCATATTTTGCATGCTTCTTCCGAATCTTATCAATCACATTGTTGTCAAAAGTGACAGAAAATTCAATAATATTAATAATTCCATTGGATTTATCAAAAAGGACAAGATCAGGTTTGTTGGCTTCAATTCTCCTCAGGCATTATTATTATTATTATTATTATTATTATTATTATTATTATTATCACTGGAGCCTTAAAATTAACCTACCTTTCACAACAACAGCCAAGCTGGCAAAGCCATTTCAAACCGAAACACGTCTATAAGAATTTAGGAAGCTGAAGAAGTTATACTGTAACTAAGAAAACTGAAACACATAATATTCCAAATCATTAAATACAACAATAAGCCCAGGTCTTAAAGCTAACACAGAACAAACCTTTAAAAGCTAGCTAGGTAGGTAAAGTCTGTTGGGCTCATCAGGCCGGTGCTTATCCCCGGTTTCCATAGCGTGAAGCGACCAGGAGTTCAGCTCCACCTGGTTGGGATGCTAGTCCATCGCAGGTTACCTTCCCAGTATATTTTTTTACTTGTACCCATTTATACTGCTGGGTGAACAGAGGCACACTTGTGGTTAAGACTTTGCCCAGGGGTCTTAGCACAGTTGTGGTCTAACTGGGATTCGAACCCACAACCTCTCGATCATGAGCCCAGCGCCCTAACCACTACACCACCAGCCCCAGTAAACCTTTAAAAACACATCAATAAAACTCAAAACTAAACCAATTTCCTCAGGGGCATATGCACTGAAATGAAACATTAACATACACATTTTAACTACAGGGATTGCCTGACTTATCCTTTATAGAGCACAGACAAAATATTTCAATGTTTGGAAAGAGGGTTGTATAGGATACATTGCTCCTTGGTGTGAATAAGTGTGTCATGAATGTGTACATTTCCTTGTAGTGAACTGCTGCCCAAAAAAAGGGTGTATCCTGACCTCAGGTCCTATGCTCCAGATTTGCCACTTATGACTCTCCTCATATAAGCACATCATATTTTGTTGCAGCTGCATTGTGTGTATTTCCTTGTTAGATCCTCATATGTGGGTAATTGCTAAAGTTCTTCCTCTTAAAGAGGTTGATCAAATTTGATAGGTATCAAGAGTATGGGACAAAAGCAATGTGGAGGAATGACAAGACACATAACATTAGGGTTAGGGTCTTAGGAAGTTATACTCACTTAAACCAGGGTAAAAGCTTGTACCCTCTGTTATATGCTCAAATCTAACTGTCCCTTTCTCTCTGTTTATCATTTTCTCTTTAGCCTTCAGGTGGGGAAACAAGAGAGGGTTGGGTGAAAATAGACACCATAGCAGCAGACAAGAGCTTTAGCCGTGTGGAGCCAAGTCATCCTCACCAATACAAGCCAGACCGGACACGTCGTGTCAACGTCAAGACTCGCAGCTTTGCCCCCATCACACGTAACGGGTACTATGATGACTCCCCTTGACCTTTCCATGGTCACCTTCATAACGCTGCATGGTCCAATATGATGCGTCACTGTTCTGAGATGAAATTGAACTGTGTGGTTCAGCTGGCTGTATGTGCCTACACAGCCAAAGCAATTCATCTGAGTAAATATCAATGTGTTCCAGTGCAAATATTTGCAGGAATAAAGTCTGGGTGGAGAGGAAACAGACAACAAGAATTAGAGAGTCAGCATTAGCTTGTTTTGTTCAGCTCTGAATGACAGATGAGCATGCCATGCATGACATTTTTTGCCTTCTTTCATCCTTCTTGTTCCCTGCTTTTTTCCTCTTTTTCTCTATTGCAGATTTGTGTTGGCTATAGTGGACAGTGGAGCATGTGTGTCACTTATGGGTGTATCCATATTTTACCGCCGCTGTCCAGCAACAACTCTGTACTTGGCCTCTTATGTGGCCACACCCTCAGGAGCAGAGCCTACAGCTTTGGTGCCGGTGACTGGAACTTGTGTACAGCACAGCCAATCACAAGGTGGGACGGCACCCCGAATGCACTGCAATGCAGAAGGAGAATGGATGGTGCCTGTAGGAGGGTGCATGTGTGATGCAGGATATGAACCAAATCATAATGGGTCAGCTTGTCTTGGTGAGTTTATTTATGCTTTGCTGATAGTTTTAAACTCTTTAGCCTTATGTCAACCACTTAAACATGTCACGATTATTTGCAGTTGCATTCATTCATTTGGCATTAATATTTGATTTTATCCACAGACATTTACATCATACATGCCACGAATATTGAATTCAGATTGAGTTATTGTTTGTCAGTGGCTCACGGTCAGTGCTGAGATTCTGAATGTATAATATTTCATTGTATATCACTAGCACATATTGTTAACCAATGAGCCATCACTATCTGTAAGATGTGCCTGTCTATACAATTACTGATCCAATCATATGCCATTCAGAAAGCATCCAATTAAAAATTTGCCCCCAGAGTCAACATTTTATCTGTGGTTTGCAAATGGACTCAGAAATCCATCTAATAAAAAAAAAAAATATTTATTCATTTACTAAGCCACTTAATCTGAATTAAAGTTGCAGGTAGGCTAGCGCCCATTGCAACCAACTCTGGGTGAAAGCAGGGTACACCCTGAACAGCTCACCAGGCCATTGTAGGGCCAACAAACATACAACATTTCACACCACACTTAGGGCAATTTAGAATTGCAATCAGCCTACTATACATTTGGACTGTGGGAGAAAACCAAAGTCTCCAGATGAAACCCACGCAAGCACTGTGAGAACATGCTAACCACTGTGCCACTGTCCACCCGAAAAAATTATAATAAAAATTTTATATATTTACATGTCCAGGATGCAGTCAGTGATTGTGAGTAGGAACAGAGCAGGGATTATATTATGCATTTTATTCTCCTATTATGGAACAATTAATTCAACAAGCTCATTCATACAATCTGTACATCATGAGACAAATAAGGCTTTCAAGACATCAAGGACGATTCTAGTCTTTAAAGAACCTTAAACTTTTAATAAGTAACAATTTCAAATTGAATGTGTGTAAAGACCTTGGCCATTTTTTTACCAACGATTTTTTTACATTTGGGATACATGTTTGTCAGGTCATGAAAAATCAGTTTGATCTATTTCATTTTTGACTATAGTCTTGTAAAATATGGAGCTCTGCTGAAATATGCACCCAACTTTATAACATATTAAAGCTTTATGGGAGATTTTACTCTTATAAAAGTGCCATATGTTGTTTTCACTCTATATGTTTAATTTAAACATTAGCAAACAATTAAACATATTTCTGCTCTGATTGACAGGTGAACATTGTAATTAATGGCTTACAACCTACATTTGGGCTTACCGTCTACATGAACTTAATCATATACAGAAATCCCTTGCTACTTCGCGCTTCAATTCATGCGTCTTCAGTGCATCGCGTTTTTTTTTTTTTTTTTCAAATACTCATCGAATTAAAAAATAAGGAAATTAAGGAAGAATAGGGGAAAAAATTAAGGAAAATGCCACAAAAACAAGGCCAATTATGCAAAAAAAAAAAACGTAAACCAACACAAAACAAAAAACAACCCAAAAAGTCCCATCAAAACTACTTACATTGTTGTGAGGTGCGCACCTGAGTGCGTGCGACGTCAGTCAGGGAGGGTTAGGGGGGTGATCCTACTTCGTGGATTTCAGTGGTCGCAGGGGGATCTTGGTTCCAATTAACTGCGGAACGTGAGGGATCCAGGTATATTTAATTATATATTTATACTCTTGGCTAGGTCATCATAATGCCTAGTTAGCTCGTTTAGTTACTTTAAGATAACCTTAGGAGCTAATGTTTCTCATGTTAGCTACTTGCTTTTGATTTTAAACACATAAATGAAACTAGAGGCCCCCTGATGGGGAAATCACACTCGCGACTATCTACCCATTATAAACAATTGGCGGCCATTTTGTTGACCTTTGAATGTGACCTGCAGTGATCTTTTCATAAACTTGTTTCAGCCTTTGATCCAATGTTGCTACCCTGAAAATATGACTGTCATCTATGTTGCAGTTTAGGGCAGTGGTGGCCTGGTGGTAAAAGGTGCTAGATCACTGAGCCTGACAGTTCGGGGTTCGAGTCCCACCTTCGACAAGGTTGTCACTGTCCCCCCAGTGCAGCTATCAAATATTTTTATTGTTATCAAAGACCAGTCATGTCTCTCACTGTCTATGGTAAGAGGCATGTAAAAGAACCATTGCTTGACTTTTGTCAAGAGTATGCGACATAGTCGTCAGCGTGTTTCTGCCCCTTGCTAAAAGGGTTGTGTCAGGAAGGGCATCCAATATTAAAAGCCTATGCCAAATCAAATATGCAATGATTTGCTGTGGCGACCTCTCATGTGGCGAAAAGAAGATCTATGCTGCAGTTCTTGAGATATGGGCTTAAACTAACAGATGTGAAAGCAATACAAGACACACTATAACAGCTGGAAATTAGAACCACTAGCTAACTATGAAACTTTCAATTTAACATAAGCTGATGGACATCTTCTTCTTCTTCTTCTTCTTCTTCTTTTCCTTTCGGCTGTTCCCTTTAGGGGTCGCCACAGCGAATCATCTGCCTCCATCTCACCCTATCCTCTGCATCTTCTTCTCTTACACCAACTGCCTTCATGTCCTGCTTCACCACATTCATGAATCATCTCTTTGGTCTTCCTCTGGGCCTTCTGCCTAGTAGTTCCAACCTCAGCATCCTACTACCAATATACTCACTATCCCTCCTCTGTACATGTCCAAACCATCTCAGTCTAGCCTCTCTGACTTTGTCTTCAAAATGTCTTACATGTGCTGCCCCTCTGATGTGCTCATTCCTGATCCTATCCATCCTCGTTACTCCCGAAGAGAACCTCAACATTTTCATCTCTGATACCTCCAGCTCTGCCTCCTGTCCTGGGGAAAACCAGGACCACTGTTTCTAAACCATACAACATCGCTGGCCTCAACGCCGTCTTGTACACTTTTCCTTTCATTCTTGCCGATACCTTCCTATCACACATCACACCAGACACTTTTCTCTAACCATTCCAACCTGCCTGCACACACTTCTTCACCTCTTTTCCACACTCTCCATTGCTCTGGATTGTTGAGCCTAAGTACTGAAAATCCTCCACCTTCCTTATCTCTGTTCCATGTAACCTCACCGTTCCTGTTGGGTCCTTGTCATTCATATACATGTATCCCAGGGCATACCTCCACGTCTCTAGATTTTCCTTTACTTGTTCTCTGCTCTCACTACAGATCACAATGTCATCTGCAAACATCATAGTCCATGGGGAATCCTGTCTAACCTCATCTGTCAGCCTGTCCATCACCATAGCAAACAAGAAGGGGCTCAGAGCTGACCCTTGATGCAGTCCTACCTCCACCTTGAACTCTACTGTCACACCGACTGCACACCTCACCACTGTCTTACATCTCTTATACATGTCCTGCACCACTCTAATATACTTCTCTGCCACTCCAGACTTCCACATGCAATACCACAGTTCTTTTCCCGGCACCCTGTCATATACTTTCTCCAGATCCACAAAGACACAATGCAGCTCCTTCTGACCTTCTCTGTACTTCTCTATTAACATCCTCAAGGTAAACACTGCATCTGTGGTGCTCTTTCTTGGCATGAAACCAAACTGTTGTTTACAAATGCTGACATCTGCTCTTAGCCTAGTTTCCACTATTCTTTCCCATAACTTCATCGTATGGCTCATCAACTTTATCCCTCTGTAGTTGCCACAACTCTGCACGTATCCCTTGTTCTTAAAAATGGGCACCAGCACACTTCTCCTCCATTCCTCTGGCATCCTTTCACTCTCTAAGACCTTGTTGAATGTTATTGACAGAAAATCTACTGCTGCCTCTCCTAGTCACTTCCATACCTCCACCGGTATGTCATCAAGACCAACTGCCTTTCCATTCTTCATCCTCTTCAATGCCCTCCTCACTTCACCCTTACTAATCTTTGCTACTTCCTGGCCCTCAACAGTCACCTCTTCTACTCTTTTTTCTCTCTCATTTTCCTCATTCATCAGCTCTTCAAAGTACTCTTTCCATCTTCCCAGCACACTTCTGTCATCAGTCAATACATTTCCCTTTCTGTCCTTTATCACTCTAACTTGCTGCACATCTTTCCCATCTCTATTTCTCTGCTGTGCCAACCTGTATAAATCATTTTCTCCATCTATACTTTCCAACCGAGCATAAAAGTCATTATACGCCCTCTGTTTGGCCTTTGACACCGCTGCCTTCACCTTACGCTGTGTCTCCCTGTACTCCTGTTTACTCCCTTCGGTCCTCTCTATGTCCCACTTCTTCTTAGCTAGCCTCTTCTTTTGTACACACTCCTACATTTCCTCATTCCACCACCAAGTCTCCTTATCTACTCTCCTTCCAGATGACACACCAAGTATTCTCCTACCTGTCACATTAGCTGTAGTTGTCCAGTCATCTGAAAGCACTTTCTGACCACCCAAAGCCATTTTTAACCCCTCCTTGAAGACAACACGACACTCTTCCTTTTTCAGCTTCCACCACTTTGTCTTCTGCTCTGCCTTTGCCTTCTTCACCTTGCTCACCAACAGCGTCATCCTGCACAATACTATCCTATGCTGTTTGGCAACACTCTCACCCACTACTACTTTGCGGTCACTCACTTCCTTGAAATTACATCGCCTACACAAGATGTAGTCTACTACAGACTGCAAGCCTACTTTGTAGGCTGCAAAGTCGTCAGCGTGTTTCTGTCCCTTGCTGAAATGGTTGTGACAGGAAGGGCATCCAATGTAAAAACCTCTGCCAAATCAAACGTGCGAATCAGATGATTCACTGTGGCGACTCCTGAGAAAAGGGAAAAAGCCGAAAGGAAGACAGACAGACAGACAGACACAAGATGTAGTCTACCTGTGTGCTCCTACCTCCACTTTTATAAGTCACCCTATGCTCCTGGCTCTTCTGGAAGAAAGTATTTACCACAGCCATTACCATCCTTTTTGCAAAATCTACCAACATCTGTCCTTCTGCGTTCCTGTCCTGGATACCACACCTGCCCATCACTTCCTCCGACCCTCTGTTTCCTACACCAACATGTCCATTGAAGTCTGCCCCAATGACCATTCTTTCACCTCTGGGGGTATTCTGCATCACTTCATCTGATTCTGGAAAGAGTTCCTCTCCTTCTTCGATGTCTTTGACCAACAGGAGTCCAATTTCCACCAGCACCCTGTTGGTTAACAGCACTGATGGCGGTCGTTGTTAACCAGTGCCTTGACCGATCCGGTATAAAATTTTTTGTTGTGACTCGCATTTTTTATTTGATATTTGTTTTACGCATTTTCAGGGAACTTGTGAAAGAATAATAGCAACCATGTATGTTGAGAATTTGCTTCTTTGTGAAAGGTATGAAATATTCTGACATGCCATTCACAGCCTGGAGCATTACATCTGTGCACATAGTCTGTAATCTTTTTTTCGTTGTTCTATTCGATTAAATTCAATTTGGTTTTGATTGTTTTGTGCTTTAGACAATTATTATTGTCTAAAAGAATCTTCACATCGTAAATCAAATAATGAGCGAGCTTGTGAAAGTGATGGGAAAGAAAAACATCCTCATTCGACACAAGAAGGAAACCTTAAGAGGAACCACATTCAAAAGGGAAATCTATCCTCATTTGGGTTAAACCAGATAAAAATAAACCATGTAACAGAAACTTCACCATAGTTTAACATAAAGTTCAGTTTGTTGTTACCTTTCGTAAGCTATCCAGAAGGTACTGTGACACACTAATTTTCCTTCCACAGGAAACTGTGTGTTTGTCTGTCGGCTGTCCATGAGTGTGTGTTTGGTCTGAATTTTGGAAAATTTACGCAAATTGTATTACATAATATTAGTCATTAGATTTACAGAGACAGGAACTTTCCATAATAACTTACAGAAAATGTATTAAAGTGGGAGTCATGGAGTGAATATACATTCACTGACCTTTCACGTGTCATAGGTTCCTACACACACATGCTTTGTCTAACTTGAATAGAAAGTTGAACTTCTTATCCAAGTTCCTCTCTATGTAAGTGTAATTTAATTTAACTATCAAAATTTAGAGCTTAAAGAAATTGTACAAAATTGTACAACTAATGTAAAGTAATATTACTACAGTCATTCGATTTACATTGACATGAACTTCCCAAAGACAACTCTAAAGTCGGGATCTAATTAGATGATAAGAAAAATTGAGTTTGTATTTATGTTAGGTCGGCCATGCTTATGCCAAGTATCTATAACACACAAAAGCTCAGTGAACACATGTGTTTGCTCCACCAGTCATCTTATAACTGCTGTGGTAATTGTAGTTTTAAACCATTTTAGTAAAACAGGTTATATCATCAGCAGTGGAAAGCTATCGTTTTAGAAACAGTGTCACTGAGGAAAAGACAGGGGGCAGAGCTGGAGGTAGTGGAGATGAAAATGTTGAGCTTCTCTTTGGGAGTAACGAGGATGGATAGGAATGAGTACATCAGAGGGACTGCACACGTAAGAGGTTTTGTAGACAAAATCAGAGAGGATAGATTGAGATGGTTTGGATATGTACAGAGGAGGGATAGTGAACATATTGGTAGTAGGATGATGAGGTTGGAACTACCAGGCAGAAGGCCTAGAGAAAGACCAAAGAGGAGATTTATGGATGTGGTGAAAGAGAAAATGAAGGTAGTTGGTGTAAGAAAGAAGATGCAGAGGACAGGGTGAGATGGAGGCAGATGATTTGCTGTGGCGACCCCTGAAGGGAATAGCCGAAAGGAAAAGAAGAAGAAGATATTCAGACAGTATCTATAGTGTATAGATCCATATGGATCATCATTAGCATAAACAAGGGACTTCAAAAATAAGACATCAGGACATATCACAGGATCACTGGTATCTTAGAAATAACATATGTACCTCAACAAAAAGATTGGGGTTGTTAGGAGTGCTTACAATTGCTTACAATGCAGCCGTGAGGGGGGGCACAAACCAGTGTCTCTCCCTCACGCCGGTCCCAAGCCCGGATAAATGCAGAGGGTTGCGTCAGGAAGGGCATCCGGCGTAAAACAAATGCCAAATAAACTATGCGAATCACAAGAAAGAATGACATACCGGATCGGTCGAGGCCCGGGTTAACAACGACCGCCATCAGTGCCGTCAACCAACAGGGTGCTGATGGAAATTGGACTACTGTTGGTCGAAGACGTCGAAGAAGGAGAGGCGGGAGGCGTGTCCGTTGCCAGAGAGAGAAGAGGAAAGGCATGAGTCTAGGACTGAAAGTAGGGACTTTGAATATTGGAACTATGACAGGAAAAGGTAGAGAGCTGGCTGACATGATGCAGAGGAGGAAGGTGGACATACTGTGTGTTCAGGAGACCAGGTGGAAAGGTCGCAAGGCTAGAAGCATAGGAGCAGGGTTTAAGCTGTTTTATCACGGTGTGGATGGGAAGAGAAATGGAGTCGGAATCATCTTGAAGGAGGAGTTTGCCAGGAATGTTCTAGAAGTGAAAAGAGTGTCAGACAGAGTGATGAGTCTCAAGTTAGAAATTCAAGGTGTGATGGTCAATGTTGTTAGTGCTTATGCCCCACAGACAGGATGTGAGCGAGAAGAGAAGGAGAGATTCTGGAGGGAGTTAGATGAAGTGATGCAGAGTACCCCCAGAGGTGAAAGAGTGGTCATTGGGGCAGACTTCAATGGACATGTTGGTGCAGGAAACAGAGGGGACGAGGAAGTGATGGGTAGGTTTGGTATCCAGGACAGGAACGCAGAAGGACAGATGTTGGTAGATTTTGCAAAAAGGATGGAAATGGCTGTGGTGAATACTTTCTTCCAGAAGAGAGAGGAGCATAGGGTGACTTATAAAAGTGGAGGTAGGAGCACACAGGTAGACTACATCTTGTGCAGGCGATGTAATTTAAAGGAAGTCAGTGACTGCAAAGTAGTAGCGGGTGAGAGTGTTGCCAAACAGCATAGGATGGTGGTGTGCAGGATGATGCTGATGGTGAGGAAGGTGAAGAAGGCAAAGGCAGAGCAGAAGACAAAGTGGTGGAAGCTGAAAAAGGAAGAGTGTCAGGTTGTCTTCAAGGAGGAGTTGAAACAGGCTTTGGGTGGTCAGGAAGTGCTTCCAGATGACTAGACAACTACAGCTAATGTGATCAGGGAGACAGGTAGGAGAATACTTGGTGTGTCATCTGGAAGGAAAGTAGATAAGGAGACTTGGTGGTGGAATGAGGAAGTGCAGGAGTGTGTACAAAGGAAGAGATTAGCTAAGAAGAAGTGGGACATTGACAAAACCGAAGAGAGTAAACAGGAGTACAGGGAGACACAGCGTAAGGCAAAGGTAGCAGTGTCAAAGGCCAAACAGAGCGCGTTTGATGACTTGTATGCTCGGTTGGAAAGTAAGGATGGAGAAAATTATTTATACAGGTTGGCACAGCAGAGAAATAGAGATGGGAAGGACGTGCAGCAAGTTAGATTGATAAAGGACAGAGAGGGAAATGTATTGACTGATGACAGAAGTGTGCTGGGAAGATGGAAAGAGTACTTTGAAGAGCTGATGAATGAGGAAAATGAGAGAGAGAAAAAGAGTAGAAGAGGTGACTGTTGAGGACCAGGAAGTAGCAAAGATTAGTAAGGGTGAAGTGAGGAGGGCATTGAAGAGGATGAAGAATGGAAAGGCAGTTGGTCCTGATGACATACCGGTGGAGGTATGGAAGTGTCTAGGAGAGGTAGCAGTAGATTTTCTGACAAGAACATTTAACAAGGTCTTAGAGAGTGAGAGGATGCCAGAGGAATGGAGGAGAAGTGTGCTGGTGCCCATTTTTAAGAACAAGGGAGACGTGCAGAGTTGTGGCAACTACAGAGGGATAAAGTTGATGAGCCATACGATGAAGTTATGGGAAAGAATAGTGGAAGCTAGACTAAGGGCAGAAGTCAGCATTTGTGAACAACAGTTTGGTTTCATGCCCAGAAAGAGCACCACAGATGCAGTGTTTGCCTTGAGGATGTTAATGGAGAAGTACAGAGAAGGTCAGACGGAGCTGCATTGTGCCTTTGTGGATCTGGAGAAAGCATATGACAGGGTGCCGAGAGAAGAACTGTGGTATTGCATGAGGAAGTCTGGAGTGGCAGAGAAGTATGTTAGAGTGGTGCAGGACATGCATGAGAGATGTAAGACAGTGGTGAGGTGTGCTGTCGGTGTGACAGAAGAGTTCAAGGTGGAGGTGGGACTGCATCAAGGGTCAGCTCTCAGCCCCTTCTTGTTCGCTATGGTGATGGACAGGCTGACAGACGAGGTTAGACAAGATTCCCCATGGACTATGATGTTTGCAGATGACATTGTAATCTGTAGTGAGAGCAGAGAACAAGTGCAGGAAAATCTAGAGAGGTGGAGGTATGCCCTGGAAAGGAGGGGAATGAAGATTAGCCTCAGTAAGACAGAATACATGTGCATGAATGCCAAGGACCAAAGAGGAACGGTGAGATTACAGGGAGCAGAGATAAGAAAGGTGGAGGATTTTAAGTACTTAGGCTCAACAATCCAGAGCAATGGAGAGTGTGGAAAAGAGGTGAAGAAGCGTGTGCAGGCAGGTTGGAATGGTTGGAGAAAAGTGTCCGGTGTGATGTGTGATAGGAGGGTATCGGCAAAAATGAAAGGAAAAGTGTACAAGACGGTGTTGAGGCCAACGATGCTGTATGGGTTAGAAACAGTGGCCCTGGGGAAAAGACAGGAGGCAGAGTTGGAGGTAGCAGAGATGAAAATGTTGAGGTTCTCTTTGGGAGTAACGAGGATGGATAGGATT